>JAJHJA010000079.1:1155000-1682572 GCA_021202915.1 Heliconius himera | reverse complement strand
AATTGGATGAAAAAAACTCTCACGTTCTAAAACACACTGATATTCTTGAATCATAGATGTTTGTGGCAATTACCGATTTTATCAGCAGTATGTGAACTTTATTATGTGATAAGATTATAGCTGGTCATAATTTCATTTAATTTCATTAGCTTTCTTGTGTATCGTTTCGCTTCTTTCAAAAGATATTTTCTTCTTCTGAAAGTATAAGTAACAATTGGAAGTTAAATTTAGAGATAAGATAAATAACTTATTAACAATTACAATGTCTCCAGATTAGAATATAATTTGTCAATTTTTTTAATCAGGCCTCAAATTCGCGACTGCCCACGAGCCCCAATATATACTAAGATTGCTCTGCCATTTCACTTTTAGACTTTCAAGCAAACTATACTTTTATTTACATAGGCATATCAACAAAAAGGAATTGTAAATATTAACAACAAATATCAATTATTTTTATTCATTCTCAGGATGAACTCAATGCCGCGCCTTGCCTCGACACCAGAGCGAAGAAATGAAAATATAAATGTAAATAAATATTTTATTTTCTCGAGTGGGGATCGAACCCACAACTAATCGATTTTACTGTCACATTTTGTGCCGCTGCGCCACGACTGGCCTCTACAATATTACAACTTTCACTTATTACATTTGGCTACTTCAATTAAATCACAGTCCGGCAACAGTAAAGTGTATCAATTGAAGAAGCATAACACCATCTTAGTGATTAGAATAATAAAATCAATACATCCACATTGCGGAGAGCGGAAGTGCTTCCTATGTGACGCAATAACGATGCTCTTATATAACCAACGATATAATAGATAAATTATCGTGTTGAGGTAGGTCAAGCGTTGCTTTTGTAGAGTACCCTAGTCGTTTATTACCGCTAATGTCTCTGTAGGTTTTTATGTATTTATTTTTCATCTTGAAGTTATAACTCACATAGCAGGAACCACCGAACTCTAACGGCACTTACGGGTTGAATGGTGGAACTCAACGTTGCGTTTTGTCTCCTTACCAGAACGAAGAAATGACAATATTAAACATTTCTTTTCCTCAAACAGAAATCGAACCTACAACACACTTGCGCCCCTGCGTCACTACTGACCTCAAACAAAATCTTATATATTTACACGTAATACGATTAGAATAATGTAATTATTCTAAGTTTGTTAACATTACATTTGTTGTGAAAAGACTTAAAGCTGCCGTCGTCTTATTTGTGTGTCGTAAGAAATCAGTCCGACGGCCTTTACGTAATCGAAATATCTTAATATGACTCACTCCTGAATTATGTCATAATAGGGACTTAAATTGCAATTTTATTTTTGGCCTGATCAATCTAAGTCCTAATAAGTGGGGAAAGGAGTGTTTGATCACTAGGTTCCTTCCGCCTTCCCTGTTATATGCGGAATATAGTGTGAAGCTGATAAAAAAAAACAATCTATGTACTCAATGTCTGTATAAACATCAACAAGTATATTTAGAATATGTAGACTGATTACGAGTACATATTTGGTATTTAGTTCAAATATGCGGTTGGTTAAGAATGCGCTGTGCGTGTTCTAGAAGTTAGTGTTATATGGTTTTCTAGGAGAGTATGCCACCTGATGGGAAGTAACTAACTGTTTAATGGAATACAAGCAAACTCACATCAGTTTCATATAGTATTTTTTAATAAATCGATATCTGTAACGTGTATAACGCCAGTCATGACGCAGGGGCACAAGTGTGTGATTGTAAGCACGATTGGTTGTGGGTTCCATTTTCATTCGAGGGAATGGAATATTTATTTAAATTTATATTTGCATTTCTTTGCTCTAGTGAAGAGGCCTAGCGCGGCGTTGAGTTCCGCCACTCAACACGCAATGCCTCCAGAATTCAACGAAAAATGAGGAACAGAGTATCTTAACACTAGCTTACCTTGCTGTGTTTGGGACAGCGTGAAGCTGAAATCAGTAACGTATATATAACAATGCGGACGACTGTTTATTAACACAAAGAAAATATGTACTACAAATACTAATACTTCATATATATAATAGATTTCCGTTTTTGTGATATTTGGACCATACTATATAGTAGTTTTCTTTATATTACAACAACGCATACTAATTTATGAATTAATTTATTCATAATTTATTTAACATGTTTTTAATTTATGTACAAATTAAATGATTATTGGAGCGACAAAATATCTCTTTAGGACTAAGTGTGTAAAGACTTCAAGGAATCGTACTGTTTAGACATTATTTATTCGACCAAAATTCAAATTAGCATGCTTTTAAAGTAAAACAAAGCGAAGTGAAGTGTTGGTGGATTTCCGGTAATTTTTATACCAAAAATATGAATAAATATAAAATAAAAAAATCCTGAATTTTTTATAATTGAAAATATTTTTTTATGAAACATATTGACTTCGTAACGTGAAAAACTATAGGTATATTAGAATTTTGGTTCAACTTTACTTACCACTGACCTACTTAAGTGTCACCCAATGTTATATTATCTCACGCTTCATTTACAAAATTGTAAGCGTAAAATTTAAGAACAAATAAGAACATCACGCGCCCGACCACTATGTATTTAAAATGTAGCCTTGTAAGAATGTTGACTTTACCCAATATGGTACCCATATATATATTGATAAATTATTAGAACTGGCCACTCATCAAATATCAAGGTTGAATCGATTGGTTAGGTCAATAAATCGAAATTATTTATTTAACTTCTATATATTGTGTTAATATGATAATATACAGGTGGAAGCGTCAGCGCTCCTTTTGCGGTAACAACATATAGGGTAAAATATTTTTAACCCAAATATAAAGAAATTAATCAAGACACCTCAACAGTTTAGTAGTAGGATTTTTTTTCATTTGACGATATCTATCCATAGATATCAATAACTTAAACACACACTACTACAAAAATACTAATAAAGGTTAAACAACTTTGAACGCCGCCGTTACCTACGACTCGATTTCGGAATGAGGCGTATGCGGTGATGTGCACAAATGACCAAACAAAAAAAGTCATTTTTTCATATATAGGAAAAAAAATGTATTAGGCTTTTATAGAATAGTTAAAAGTGTGGTTTCATTTAAAGTGGTGCTGACAAAAACACTGTATACAGTCGCATATACGTTTATTATTATATTAAGATAATTATTAATTAATAATCAATTAGTAATAATAAATAAGTATAGGCCTCGTTACCAGGATGAGAAATGAAAATATTACATATATTATTTCTGCAAGTGGGAATTGAATCCACACTACACGCACATTTTCAGTCGCAAACTTGTACCCCTGAGCATCTCAGTAGTGACTCAGGCTGAGGCCAGTGCCTCAGTCCGATATTTATAACTATAATAAAATTATTTGCGACCAGGATGAAGTATAAATGGTTTTTCCTATTATCATATATTGCAATATGAATAAGCGTTAGAGTCTGCATTATTAGTTTGCTTTATAAATACATTCAGGAAATAACGTGCATTGACTACGCGTATAATAATATCAAGTGTATTGTGTTTTATGGTCACAAAGACGTCAGCTGGTAGACTTTTAATCACGCTGTATCCCGCACACAATAGGATAGGCAGAGGGAACCTAGTGATAAGACAGTGCGCTTTCCGCAAATTTTGGAGCATTGCGTGTTGAGTGGCGGAACTCTATGCCGCGCTTTCTGTCGACACTAGGCAAAGATATGGAAATTATAACTTTAAATAGACACTTCATTTCTTCGAATAGGGATCGAACTCACAACTAGTCGCATTTACGCTTTTGAGAAGGTTGCAATGATTTAAAAGAAAATCATAAATGTATTACTAGTAGGTATATTTTATAAGGTCATTAAATTTTAACAACTAAAGCTACTATAGCATACAAGTTAGGTAACTCTAGTAAAAGATTTCAACGCGCTACGTATGTTTATATGCTAAAATGTTTTAGACGTAGATGTTCTAGAAGATAAAGTTATATAAACTTAATTGTTGCAATCCTAAGTTTAGAAATATATGATTATTACTTAAGAAATGTTGTTGATCTCAATATTAATAAAATATTAATAAAACACTTTAATACTGAATGTTTATTCAAATACTACATAGATTTGACATAATATTAATACTTATTTAGAAAATCCCGCGCCTCCTGAAAACTGACCAGAAACATAATATTTTTGTTTAAATTAACGCTTTTTGTTGTACTAGGCATTGTGAATAAAAAAATCACTTTGGTTCTTATTTTACGCTTAAACAGAGAGTGTAGATATACTATGATGGAGCCTGACACCACACCGCAGGGTATGTATTTACGCATATATATATCTTTGAATGGAATGTATAGTAAAAATTAATACATTATTCATTTCATTGTCAATTTAATTCATAATAAAGCTATGTAACTGTATTTGCTCACTGTAACGAACGACCTGTAATGTCTGTAAAAGGTCAATGGTCGGAGGTTATATGTTTTTTATTTATTAGTATATTTATTTGTATTTAGCAAACCTTGGCATCTTAATTCTAAGAAGTTCAATGTTCTTGTAATATTAATGATCTTCTTGTGTTTTTTTTATCTATTATTGTAAATATCTCACAGATATGGTAAAAATATAGTATATATGTACCTACGTATAATAATCTATAATAACAAAAGACAAGATCAAACTCCCGAATAGAACTCTATCTACAGCTTAACCTTATTTAATGTTGATAAAGCGAAAGTGGAAATACAAGTCTGAGAAAGGCACTTGGTCCGCTCTAAAGCGTAGTCTAGTTTATTAAGGATATATATGCGGTGATTATAATAAATAAATTATAAGTATAACATCATATTATAAATAAATATTTGAAAAAATAAACACATACAAATAAAGGCTTAAAAACGAATAATAAACAAACTAACTAATTTGTATTAAAAATATCTATCTTGATATACTGAAACTTTTCTTTTAACTAACATCATTATGTGACATATAGGCAAGTAGTTAATAATTCAAATGTCCGGGTTATATTTCCTATATAATATTAACTCATTAAATATATTTATTAATAATAATAATATATTTCAAGCTACGTTATCTTCGGGGCCAATGATCTTGACGCTTTCTCCTTGCACTTGTCACTGTCACTTTTAAACGAATTTACACAGAAAGCTCATAACTGGTAAAGAACACCACAATACCTAATCTATGAAATTGGTTTTTATTATAGATGCGAAGACATTTTTCTTAGTTTGCAAAGAAACCGAGCACAAATAAAAAATATTTGTCCATGTTTTACTTTCTAAGAATCTTATTTATTGGAAATAAGGTGAGACAAGCCTAAGTCTTCAAGTGGAAATTTAATATTTTACATTTCTTAACGGATGAACGAACAAAATATGTATAAGTAAATCAATATCTATGTTAAATAAGAGATAATATTCCTTGACATACTTAACTATTGACTGACAATCTAAATTGTAATAACACCCGGCTATGCTACTTCAAGCGAATACGATGTACATATATATACATCATAATGTTATTAATATCTTTTTCCGACTTGTATTAAGTATTGTTTTGCATTAAAAAGACTTAAAATTTTCTATAACTACCGATGAGGAGAAATTGCGACACCTGAGGGTGAAACTGTTCTTTTATTCTCTAGAAATATCAATAATGAGGTCAAGAAGAGAAATCTTTACTTGTTTAAGCATAAATATGCAGCAATAATCTGTAACGAATGTTCATTATACAAAATTTCTGTGCAAACGACCGGTGTTTTTGTAATACAAAACTTTTTAACTCTACTTAAGTGTGTTCGTTCTCAATTATTTTTAAGTTTACCTTATTAAATTTCAATGATAGCAGTAAAATTGCGTATAATACTTGTATGTACTTGGTATATTTATTTTGAAATTTCTTGTGTGAAAAAAGGATATTTGAAATAACAATGTATAAAAAGTAAAGTTAAGTACTAAATGTTTTTCTTATATCGAGTGTTAAAAAAATCTGATATTCTATATTTGAATGTAAAAATGTAAAAATTTTTTTTATAATACTAAAATCATATTTACTAAAACATCACTATATTTATTGATATTTGTTACCTTTATATAATATCAAATGGAAGGGTTTGTTTGGTTGAACCCGCTAATCTCAAGAACTATTAATTTGAGTTGTTTTTTGTTTTAGACACATCATACTATGACCAATGGTAGTGGATTACACAGTAAAAATATTACAAAAACGAAAAAGATTATGTTACAAGTTACTATTAGTGAGTTGAAAGCATTGTTAGCTATTAGAATATAAACCCAATTCAGTTTACTAAATAAATCATGGTAGTTCAAGCGGACAAAGCCGCGGACGGATCCCTAGTAAGATAAAATCAGTAGATTTAAGGCAAAGTATAATCTGTTACTGGTGTTAATTATGTAATATTTAATATCGTAGTAACTACTATTATTAGATACTAAAGAAAATAGGTACCTAGGTACTATGTATATCAAAATAATCTAAATAAGATAACGTGAACTATTTTTGATATAATAAAGCTGTTTCATTTTCATTTTAATAAAGAATAAGTAAGTAGTAAGTAAAAAGGAATAAGTATAATATATATTTTTTTAATAATTTTACGCTTTATCTTATAAGAGCAGGAAAATGAAATTGAAATATTATCTTTCATATTTATTGTCCCAAGTGGACGTTGAACCGATTATCTTATTTATAATAGTATACTCTATAGTATAGAGTCTATACAGTCAGACACTTTACGCGTCACTGAGGTATACCGTAGCTATACCTAAGCGATACCTAAGGTAGTTAGCTCTTCAGGCCATCATCTCTGGAATTACTAGTAACTTATTAAAAAATAAATAATTAAAAAAGAATTCTCAAAGTGCATGTGTAATACACGAAAAGCGGAACCATGGTTGTCTCGCTAGGGACATTTAAAGAGTAAATGCATACAACAACAATTAAATTTCGAGTATAAAAAGAATCAAAGTAAGAACATTGATTTCCACCGGGGGAAAAGAATTATTTTCATTTTCTCACCCACGCCGCAACACGAAAATTCAATGTCGCGAAAATTGGGTGGTTGATGGGAATTTGGGGAACGGAGTGGCTTAATACTAGTTTCTTCAACTAGCCTGCTATATGAACGCTTAAGAAATACATCGTAATAGTATGGCTGATGATATGGAATAAAACATTAAACATAAAGTCGACAACAAAAGAGGAGAGTCGGCCAGTAGGTAATTTACTCCACGTCAAAGTAAACATTGCGCTGACCTCAGCTCCCAGTTGCACACTGGCACGGTTACATAAGTAATGGCGAACCACTGGGTCACACAAAGTGTTTTTATCTTTCGCGATGTTAACAATTACTTTTTAAGTTCCTTTTAAATGTACGTCGTATTACATTTGTTACTGTTAGGCTTTTTGAATTTTTAATTTAAAATACAATTTTACATACATATTAGGTATTGGATCCCTCAATGGTTAATTTTTGTTTTCAGTTTCATGCTGTATCCCGTATATGCCTTCCCTAGGCATAGGGAATATAATTTAAGCCGCTGGGTTCTCTACTT
The DNA here is from genome assembly GCA_021202915.1 of Heliconius himera. Classification (NCBI taxonomy): domain Eukaryota; kingdom Metazoa; phylum Arthropoda; class Insecta; order Lepidoptera; family Nymphalidae; genus Heliconius; species Heliconius himera. Next base: position 1,674,979 of record JAJHJA010000079.1, on the reverse strand, counting down.
TCCGTCGAATCAACGACCCATTACGTATTGAAATGCAGAACTCAGCGCCACGATTTAGCTTACTAGCAAAGAATGTGATAATTCAAAGAATGTGATAGTTCAAAACTTCGATATGTATAATTTGAAACTTTAAGGAGAACTGTATGATCCTTTTATGGTAATATTCTTTTTTAATAAAAAAAAACTGTTATATAATAAGAAAAAATTATAACATTAGTAAAGATAAGATAAAGATAAATTTGTAGATATAGAGAAAAGTTATGCAACAAATTAATTTATATGATATATTTTTAACAGCCAGCAGTAGTATTCATTGCCTTAATATTTAAATGACATAAATTTTATTCACAGACGATAAAATCATTTAATTGTAACTGCTTCTGTTTCCGGTGTATTATCTTGATAATAATGTAGAAAATTATGAATGAATACCTTATTCTTTGTGTTTAAACATATGTTTGCTTATTCAATTTGACTTTGGGTATCAATTCGTGAAGGATGGAGTCACTTAGAGAAAGTATTTGTTTTCTCTAGAGCTGGCTTCTCAATGCAAACTGTATTGAATTACTCACAGTAGATGAAAGTTATTAGAAAATTGATTGCTTTCATATGATGATAGAGATACTAAACTATCATATTAATTTTATATTACTATCGATAAATTAAAATCTTTAAGACTATATTATAGCATTGAAACGTATTTTAAATTAAAATTCGATAGCAATATACTATTATAAAAGAGTTTTACTTAATGATGATTTTGCTTATAAAGTCGTTGGCATATAATATTAAATGAACACATAATTATATATTCATAAGTCTAATTTAAAATTTGTATCCATAAATAAAATTTATATTTAAAAATAAAGATAAATAGAAAGTAAAGGAATTTATAGTACAGAATAAAATACGATATTGTTAAGTTCTATGCACTGATATTGTGATGTCATTTATCTCTATATATTTTTCTCAGTTTTATTATTATACTAAAATAAGGAATTAAATGAATATTTATTTACGTTTCATTATATAAATTATTAAAATATGGGTTATCAATAAAAAAATATAATATGTGCTGAAAAAGCGTTGCCTATGAATATGTAAATTATTTTTATTTAACTAATAAAAATTGATTGCATTATTTGAAGAATTTAAAAAAGCTTAAATTAATAAAAAATAAAGAATTGACTATGCTTACAATACCTACATATATATACATAAATATTGACAAACTAAGCATCAGGAAGACGCTTACTTATAAAAAAAATATTAATGCATAAAAAAAATGTTTGCATGTAACATTCTATATAACAATATAATTTACTACATAACAATTCGCAACAAAATAAAATTATACTAAAGTAGTCCGTTCGTTTTTACTATAATAAACACACAGTATAAGGAAGTATTTAGAGCACTGGCTGACATAATCCCGCCTAAAGACAACCATTAGTAAACGTCAGGTTGCAAAATTGGAAAACAAAGTACACGTATGTATGGTTTTTATGCAACCTTACGGAAACTATAATTTGTCATAGAGTTATGCACAACCACAATGGTTTTTTTTTCTTTTGGGTTATCTAGAACCTACAACGTAACAGTTATGTCAGAATCGATTGAGGTCGGTCAGTGTACCAGGTCGGTCATTAGGCCACAATTTTGAGGTCTTTCCAATATGTAACAAAGTGCAAGAAAAAATGTATGTGTGCGTATTGTTGATGGTGAAAAGTTTAATTTTATTGTGAAACTTAGTGTTTGGAACAGAATTAAACATATTCCTGATGATGGTGATGATGATAAAGAGTTTGATATTCTGATATTGGTTTTAAAATGTTGATTAATGTTACAAAATGTACTTAACATTTGAGTGATTTCTGAGGTTGTGGTATTTCAATATAGTAAAACCACGTACGAGTACGTAACTATATTTACCTCAAATATAATGTATATAAAAAGTGTTTCTGTTACTTTTTCAATTCAACAACTAGCAAAAATATTTTTTATGTGATTTTAAGCAAAATATTGGAAATATATTTTAAAGTCAATCTCCTATCATCACGTTCTACTACTAATAAAAAAATATTTAAACACTGTAACTTTGTTTTGAAATGGCCGCAGCTCTTTGTGCCTAATTTTTCACATATCAAATAGGTACATAGGTACCTACCTGTATGTGTGTTTTTATATTGGGAACTGACATGATTTCCAAAATTATAATTGATACTCTCATTACATTTTTCGTCCGCTTGGAAGTTATATATCGGAATATTTATCCAGGTTCTGACCTGAACAAACATTTAGTCTATATTCTATATTATAATATATAAATATATTCTCTCAGTGGTTTATATATTTTTCCTAATTTTTTTTGTTTGTACAAAGTTAGGGAAATATAATATAAATAAATAGAGACTTCTACACGTGCTGTGTCTATATGTGACTCGAGGTACTTAAATATTAATAGAATAGCAGTAGTAAAAACACAATGAGATATTGTTTGACTATAAATTATCTCTACTATAGTCTTCTCGGTGCTCGTTAACGAATGCGGAAAATACTTTTCTTTGTAGTTAAATTGTAAGCTTTTGAAACATAAAATAAACATGGTAACTTTTTGTTTTTCATTTCTAATCTTTTTTACCTTTAACAAAACTACTATTTATATCTATTGACATACATACCATATAGGGAGACGCTGCCTTCAGAATTGTCAACTATCTCTTTTTAAGAAACTGACAACAAAACTGACTAAATCTCACTTCTCGTATATTATTCTTCTATCATATCCATAGTTTACTACCGTGTAACAGTTACCTTTTTACTACAAAGAACCATGGTAGAGGTATATTTAGATAAATATTGCATTTTTGACGTACCTAGAAGGAACTACGTCAAGGTCACTGGGTATTTGGAGTGAGCATGTAGGTTAGTGGTAACTTTAAAATGTTAAACCTTTTAGCGTAACGGATTCGAGTACCATAAAATGCATTTCACAAATCGTAAACATTCTCTACGCTTGTAAAATTATATTTAATTGCAAGTGCATTATAAAATGAATAAGCTTCTACCGTTGATGTATTAAGTGAACGTATTTGTAGTGGTGGTTGAGGCCAGTCGCAGCGCAGGGGCACAAAGGGTAACTGTAAAATCGACTGGTTGTGGGTTCGATCCACACTCGAGGAAATGAAATATTTATTTATAGTTTTTTTTCTTCGCTCTGGTGTAGTGGCAAAGCGCGGCATTGAGTTCCGCCACTCAACACCCATTGCCTTCAGAACTCGGCGGAAAGTGGGGAACGGAGTGTCTTAACACTAGGTTCCTCTGCCTAACCTGCTGTGAGCGCGATACAGCGTGAAGCTGATTTATTTGATATATTTATTTGCAATGGTGGTGGTTGTGGTGGTCAAACTGGTGCTTTTACCATATATATATAGATAAGTCTGTGGCTAACAATATATTTAGATGTTTATATGAATGTATTGCTTCCTTCCTTTATAATTATATCCTCCAGGTGTCAGCTACGTTTTAAGATCGTTAAAAGAAATTTAATATATTTTGGCAACGTCCGGCCATTAAGCGTTCGATCACTTTGATCGTCTTCCGAATTGTAAACACTTTAAAACTTAGTATGTACTATTTATCTTTATATTTTGAAGCCAAACTGAAGCAGCATTAATTAAATGTTAATGTTTTCTGAGGTTGTGTAATGCCTTAGAAACCTTGACAGGGCTATAAGGTAAATTTTGAAATACATTAGGGACGGCCTTTGTAAAACAAGTAAGTTAAGTTGAACAATTAACATATATAAAGCGAGAGTTAGAGTGGCCATCATTTGCTGAAAAAATAAATTTAATTATCAATTATCAAAGAGATGTTTTATCTATTTGAAAAATTGAGATATGATAATTGTATAAATATTGCCCTAAATGTATTGCATTTAAATAATTTTGTTTATTATACTATCAATATTTACAATCTTCTTTTAATTTGTTAAAAAGATTAAATACATTTTTAAATATTTAATTACCTTAATATTTATTTAATGTTATATATTGTAAGAGGCTGTCGTGGCGCAGGAGCACAAAGGTGTGACTTAAACGCGACGGTTGTGGGTTCTATCACCACTTGAGGGAAGGAATTATTATTTACTAATATTTTAAATTTTTTCGCTCTTGCACCAAGGTAAAAGCCTGGCGTTGAGTTCCGCCACTCAAAAGAAAATACCTCGAAAAATTCTGCAGAAAGTGGGGAACAGAGTGTTTCAACACAAGGTTCCCTCTGCCAACTCGGAAGAGGCCGGCGGTGTATCCGGGTAACATCGTAATGATAAAAAAATATTGATATAGGTAACATGGCAGGAAGCATTATTAAGAATGTTATTTGGTAACTACTTACTAATTTCACTAATTCTATGTGTATAAAATAACGTAAAGTCGCCAGGACGTTAATATTCTATCAAATTGCGCAATATTTTGCATACCTATATGCACAGCGGTGGCACGAATGCAACTGTTATATAACGGTGAGCTTTACACTCCGACGAGTCTTCCTGGTACGTATTCATCAGAGACAAAAGTACACCACAAATACTGATATAATACTAAATTAGCCTATAGTATAGTACAGTAGAGAAAATGGAGAAAGGAGGTTCTTAACACCAGGATCCCTTTGCCTACTCTGTTATATGATTTTATTTTTAGACTTTAGTAAGAACGGGTGTCTCTCATTTTCCGTAGTACTTTAGCGTTACATTACAAACATCGCTTAGAATTAAATTTATTTTAAGATTGTTTTGTTTGTTTATAAATGCTATGTAAATGTTTTTGGTTTTCACTTATGTATTAGTACATTAAAATTGTTATATTAGGCTTAAGCTTGTTCCCGACTCATAAGGGTTATGTTTTTCGAGCGTATCTATATAAATTGTATGTATGTTTGTAATATTCTTTATTACCTCATATCTCCAGAACCACTAAAACTAAAAAGAAGTTTATTAGAATTAACAGCCGGGACAGGAACCCCACATAATTTAAAGAGGTTGGGGTTTTTGTTTTTATAAATATTTTTTATATTATAACTACTTATATTTAATTAACTAATATATTATTTGATAAAATCTGTATGTAGAACATATTCGATGTACTATAGGCATATATTGTATAAATATATAAAAGTGCAATATTTTTTTTTATTAATTTATCTTTTTAGTTTAATTTACCTCTCCACATATACTTAAAATAAGTTTATTTTTATTGCATACAATTAATTTATATTGAGTACAAACTACCATAGTGTTGTTGTGTGTAATGAAATAAGTTTGTATTATATTGCTGCTGTTTTATCTGCTTATTTCTTATTAAGTACTTTTCAAAGCAATAAAAACACAAAACATTTTTTATTTTCATGTATTGCAGGAAGAGCTAGGCAGGAACCAAGTGAAATATCCGTAATAATACTCTCCGTTTTCCATTTTCTAACCATACAGAAAAAAAAGCGAAAAACGTAACCCAACTCTGCACTATATCTATCTAGATAAAGATCAAAAATATTTTTGGTCAAGTTAACAATTTTAAAAATGTATGATCTGCTATACAATGTATAAGTAACTAATTATGGTAACCGAGACAGTATAAGAATATTTATTTATTTAAAAATTGACTATAGTAATCTAGTAAGTATGTTATAGTAAAGAGTATCATCTGTTTTGCAATTATACTCTTCTAGACACTGAGTTTAAGGACAACGCCAGACCGGTCGAGCGTCATGTGAAACGAATACTAATGCATCAAGAACAATTAATCATTATTTTTATACGAGAATATTTTGTTACATATTTATTTATAAAATTTTTATTTTTAGACCCGATAGTTTTAATGTAAAGCTAAAATTATATTAGTTTAAATTAGGGGCCAGTCGTGGCGCAGCGGCACAAAGTGTGACTGTAAAACCGGCTGGTTGTTCGATCCCCACTCGAGGAGATACAAATACTTAAATATATATTTCCATTTCTTCGCTCTGGTGTCGAGGCAAAGCGCGGCGTTGAGTTCTGCCACTTAACAGAATGTGGGGAACGGAGTGTCTTACGCTAGGTTCCCTCTGCCTACCCTGCTGAGTGTGGGATACAGCGTGAAGCTTTGATAATTTAATTTAAATTAAGTATTAACGATTTATAATATTAAATGTTTTTCTTTTATTTAAAAATATTGTATAAGCAACGGTAGTTATATTGCAAATTACTTTTGTTATTGCGCTCAACTGTTTCAAATTCATTAATTAACATTCAACAATAACTCTTTTTTGGAGAGTTAGTAATAATCCAAAAAACACATTTCAAAGATATTTCCTAAACTTTTGCACGTAATATTTTTAAACATTTTTAAAGTGTTATTCCACATCTAGGAAGAAAATTTTAATTTTTTTTATTTTTTTTTAAGAAAACGCATAAAAATTTAAACCCGCGCCTCTTTGGCCGGTTTCCAAAGAGGCGCAGGTTCAAGTCCCGTTACGTTCAAATATTTATTTTAAAAAATCAGCTTCACGCTGTATCCCGCACACAGCAGGGTAGGCAGAGGGAACCTAGTGTTAAAACACTCCGTGCCTCACTTTCAGCCGAATTCAGGAGGTATTGCGTGTTGAATGACAGAACTATAAATTTGAATAAATATAAATTTGAATAAATATTTAATCTCCTCGAGTAGGGATCGAACCCACAACCAGTCGGTTGTACAGTCACACTTTGTGCCACTGCGCCACGACTGGCCAAAATATTTATACGTTTTCGTAATAAGTATTTTGTAGGTAATGTTACACCAATGTAATACAAATCTAAAGTGGCTAAAGCTGTGGGCAAAAACTAGTAATTTAATATGTAAGTATATATAACATATACTTGTACTGAATGAAGGTAATAGTTTCATACTATCGTAGTCGCAATCTTTGATCTCTTCACGTTTTGACAGCTGAATTACCGCCTGCTACACAATTTTCTCAGCACTTAAATCTCCCAAGCTGATTAACAGTTTGGAGTTACAAGACAGTGGAAGTGTAAACGTTTTCCCTTTACCTATTCATAAAAAAAAATCTATTGTGTATTAGAATTTTCTTTTCACATATTTGCTTGAAATAGTGTCGTTTTTATTTTTAAAGCTTTAATTGGCTCTGTATATGTATTTTTTATTATTTTGGTACCAAAGTGTCGTAAATCGGACAATCATAATTTAGTAAGCAGCAGCGGTAGTTAACTAACTACAATACAGCAATGTTATTTACGAATAATATATTTAGTATTTCTATTGCCAAGATGACTGCATACACGAATTAAACCAAATCGATATTTGATAGACCACTAGGTTTAATATTAATAAAAAATTAGAAATATCAAATTTTGGTGATTTTTCTCACATTTTTCCTATTTTCGAAGGTTCCAGTGATTAGAAAGCGATGCGTGTTGCAAATGACTGGTCATATGGGCACACTTGCTTAATGCAGCGCACGCGCACGTGCCCGGCTTTCGTAGTGGACACCCAAGGCTCCTACAATATAATATTGTGTAACTAATCTTTTTGATAATAATCCTTTATACAAGATGGATGATATATATTGCTAAACCATACTTCACGCTTTTTGTATGTTTCCAAAGACAAAGATATGGTGAATTCAATTTTACTTAAATATTAAAATTTTATATAATTAATATACTAAAACAAATAATTGCAGTAGCGATAATTACGACTAATAAAACATTATATATTTTTTTAAATGAAAAATAGTAAAGATTAAAAGCTATTTAAATATGGACTTAAAATATATAGAATTATAATTGTAAATATATACACTTTATTTAATAATTATGTTAACAAGTCAAATAACATACAATACGACGATTTTATTCTAATTAAAAATTACCTTTATGTATATTATTATTCAAAACATATTAAATATTTGAATAACACATTTTTTTTGTTTGTAACCTTTTTTAACCACTATATTGTTGTAGTGTCATTAAAAAAAATTGAACTGATTAATCGTTTCTATAACTTTTTAGATTGTAATTAACATAAAGGAACTAAATGACAAGTGAACCGCAGTTAAACTTGACTGGTACCTAATTGGGCAATTATCCCTTATCAAGTTATTAGATAACGTTGTTTAATGATAACAACTAGTTTGACTCGTTGAAACGCGAAATAACTGAACAAGCTTGTTTGAAATAGCAATAATTAGGCAAAGGTCTAAATAACTTTAACTACTATAATTGCGGCGTTGAGTTCTGCCACTCAACACGCAATGCCTCCAGAATTCGGCAGAAAGTGGGGAACGGAGTGTCTTAACACTAGGTTCCCTCTGCTTACCCTGCTGTGAGCGGGATACAGCGTGAAGCTGATTTTTTTTACTATAATTAAAAAAAAATTGAAATTAGCTTCACGCTGTATCTCGCACACAGCAAGGTAGGCAGAGGGAACCTAGTGTAAAGGCACTCCGTTCCCCACTTTCTGCCGAATTCTGGAGGCATTGCGTGTTGAGTGGCAGAACTCAACGCCGCGCTTAACCTCGATACCAGAGCAAAGAAATGGAAATATAAATTTAAGTAAATATTTCATCTCCTCGAGTGGGGATCGAACCCACAACCAGTCGGATTTGCAGTCACACCTCGTGCCGCTGCGCCACGACCGGCCTCTACCATAATTAAAGTAAGGTAAAAAATGTAACTTTAGCGTTGTTAATTGCCGTTAACATATAACATACAAGCATTTGAAATAATCTTTAAGTGAAATGTAATCTTAGGTGTTGATTAGAATAAAATCAGCCTCCAAAACAAGGTCATAGTTAAGTTGCTACACAAACTTATTGTTTAATATCGGTGAGGTCATATTGCTTAACAATACATTACATATTGTAAATTTGGAAGTTATTAATGTTAACATCCTCGTTGTTTATTTTCTAGAATGTTCATAATGGTTCGTACGAATGTAATATAAACTGTAACTTTTAACAATACTCTATTCAACGTACGTAACAGCTTTGTTACTACTGTAGCGCTATTGATAAACTACATTAAATTAATTATAGAGCTGCATAAATATGTTCTAAGATTTTTTATTTTTTAACATTAAAGGAATTTATTAATTAAAAGTATTTTTTGGTGTATCCTGCACATACAGTGAGTAGGCAGAGGGAACCTGGGAACCTAAGATCAAGACAATTCCCAATAAAACGCCAGTAACGAACTATTAAATATATTATATCATAATCTGCTATGTTAAGTTCAGTATCATTATTTACATTTCCTCGCACTAGACAAAGTGCGCGTAGACAAAATTTAGCGTTGAGTTCCGCCAATCAACGTCTCAAAAATTTACCAGAAAGTGGGGAATAGATTGAAGCCTAAGTTCTCGCTGCCTGCACTGAACACGGGATACAGCGCGAATCTAAAAAAATATATATGTATATGGAGCTTCATATTTCGTACTCTATCATTAACTCTACCTTTCTATTAACACGTTTTGTAATGACTAGCCATTTTTTCTTTTTCTTTTTATGAAAGAGAGCAAAATGTGTATTTTATTTGTATACTGCACTTGGCTGCCTCTGGGCTCGGACTAACTAATAACGTTTATGACTAAAATTATGCATACTGCTTTCACTGAGTTCAACACACGTATTTCAAAAGGAATAACTAAATTAATTAAAATAAACTGATATAAAGTTAGTACGGCAACAATTTCTTGATATATTTAAAAAAATATATTCATTAAAAAATTTATGCCATTTTTTTAAGAAAGCGAAAGCGACAGATAACAGTCATTAAAAAGGTGCGTTTATAATATAATATTATAACATTCTTAAAAATACAGGTTATGGAATTTAAACTTTAACTAATATTTATAGTAACATTTATAAATACAATATATACACCTGTGTATGCGTGTCTATTTATTAATGTAACAAAAAATATATTTACTTAAAAAATCTCTTTATAAAACACACAAATTTTTCTTTATATTATTTGCATTGCATTCAGTCACATTAAATTATAATCATATTCGAAAAAGATTTCGTTAGTAATTAATAATATAATTCCTTACTCTTTTTGTAAAAAAAAAAGATAATAATAACAAGAAAGAGCGTTAAAAATTAATTTATTGTATCAACAAATGCTATTAGATAACGCTCAGTTTTTACAGTTAGTTGGTTGTAGTTCGCAATCAGCCGTAGATATCGTTGCGTTCATATACTTTAACTATTCATTATTAGTCGGAAGTGTTTCCTCAAATTATTTAAGTATATTTACTATAGCAAACTTCGTTAGAAACAATGTAGGCGGGCTCACCGGCTGCGCCGTGCCGGATGGAACGCTATTCTACATACGAGTATATATTACGATTTCTGCATGCACCGGCTTAATTGCGTGATATAACACATGCTTATTGTATTTTAACCGATATAAACATTTAATATTTTAAAAATTAATATTTTGTGTCAGAAAGTTTAAAATATAACAATTTATAGACAATAATAATAATAGATTTGAAAGATTATATGATATGAGCATGATAAGATATGAGCATGATAAGATATGAGCAATTAAAATTATTTTAGATTAACTAAACTATGTAATGTATTAATTAATTATTTAAACCTACAAAACATAATTTTGAAAACTCTAATTTATACAGAAAACAGACGATAGCAAAAGGAAATCTCCGTTCTCACCATATTAATTTTCGGTCATACATAATGTATAAAGATATATCTTTCTCCATTGATATAAAATTTTTAGCACATTTAAAAAAAATTACGTCCAACATAACTTTTTACTTAGCATTTGTCTATTTAACAAGCTATACCACTCACCAAAACACAATCAGCTGATCTACGAGTTCACTGTAAGTCTTCCCTTCCCTACACAGAAATTTAGTTACTGAGAAGACACTGGTAAGAGCTTCTCAATCTTGCCAAACTGTTTTTATAATGTCTAAATATTTATTGGAGAGATTGTAATGGAGATACACATTGAATCGAAATTATCTATAAGCGATATCACGTAATTTTGGAACGGTTCCGAGTGTCGCAAGCGGCGGCGGTGCGCGTGTGGAGCGCGGGAAAGTTCTGCCTTTACTGTTTTCTTGTCTCGGCTGTCGGCCGCGGTAAAACGCCAAAGAAACCAGCGGGACTAGATTGTGAATGCAGATGCTGTCTCGGTTGGTGCCGTTCTCCTCAAAAATAATGTCACGTTACATTTTGTTATGATATTGCTTGTTTGTGATCGAAATTTATATAATTAACTTAGGTTCCACTCTAAACACTCTGTTATTGTTTGAAATTAGAATGTTTTAAGTATTCATTTTTTTTTTTTACTCGCTTAAACTTTTTTTATATTATAACCAAAGAATAATAATAATATTTTTTTATTTTTTTTATAAAAAGTATCTATATGTCCTTTCATGAAAACTTACATTCACATTTGAAATATTTATATGATGACATAAATAAACTTTTGAATATAGATAGACATCGTATCGCAGTGGTAACCGTGCTCATAATATCGGTTTATTTTACTCGAGGCAACGTTTATATTTCAAAATTGGTTATTTTTATTATCCCGTTCGGGGTGTTTTCCACTATTGAACATAGGCATCTTCAGCAGCACACCACTAAGCTCGAGCTTCAGCTCTTTGCTTCCTCCATCAGTTGACAACCATTTTGAGTAAGTTATTACTCTAAACGTAACGCTACTCTACTCTTGGCAAGCCACAGTCTGCACTCCAGGGCGCGTGTAGTTATGTATTCTATGACCAGATTCTACATTTCGAGAATATCAAATTAATTTAATTCTGTGAGTATTATGCGAAGTATTACTTATAATTACATTTGTAATAATATCACAATTATTTATCGTTCTTATCTAAATTATCCACAAAGCAAAGGACAAACAAACTTTTATTATATATAGACTTGAATCTACCTGTACGAGATACAATAATATTATATATATAACAGGATAACATAAGTTACATATTAAAAATGCATGCCATTATTATACGAGCTTTCAACAACTTTCTCAAGGGTATCAGCAATCTCAATAAAAAAACTCGTGAAAATGATTTTATTTTATGAATCTCGAACGTTATCATTTAATTTTTCAATACCATCAACTTTTAAAAAAACTAACTTAAAACTTAGCTTCACGCTGTATGCTTATAGGGATAGTTAGAGAGAAAAATAAAACTTAATCAAAACAATAATTCTTTTTGAACTTTAAAGTTTAAAGATATAATTCCTTCTTAGAACAATTAGACGGATAGTAAAATAGTCCTAACTAGGCAACTGTGACTGTAATGCGACGGTTGTGGGTTCGATCCCACTCGAAGAAATGGAATATTTATTTTAATTTCTATTTCTTCGCTCTGGTATCGAGGCAAAGAGCGGCATTGAGTTCCCCCACTCAACACACAATGCCTCTAAAATTCGGCGGAAAGTGGGGAACGAAGTGTCTTAACACTAGGTTCCCCCTGCCTACCCTGACATGTGTGGGATACAGCGTGAATCTAAAATAAATAATAAAAAAATAAGTATATTATATGTTATAGTATGTAGAGTCAAAGTAAGAAAAGGAATAAAAATAGTACTTGTACCAAAGAGAAGTGTTTACTTAATTATCAAACAATCTATGAGAATGAGGCCAGGCGTGGCGCAGGGGCACAAGTGTGTGACTGTAAACACGACTGATTGTGCGTTCGACCCCCACTCGAGAAAATGAAATATTTACTTAAATTTATATTTTTATTTCTTCAAAAGGTTCGGGCAAAGCGCGGCGTTAAGTGATTGTCTTAACACTAGATTTTCTCTGCCTCCTGCCTTCTTCTGGTGTGTGCGGAATACAGTGCGAAGCTGTTTGATCACACAATCTATTAAGATTTAATTTTTTATTCGCATCAATACTGTTCGTAATATTCAATTTATTTATTTATAAATATAAGTAAATATATTACCAGTCAATTTTTTTTATAAGTAAGCAGATATCCATCGGAACTGCACAATGTATACGTAATAGGTACATTTTACTACGCAAAGTTATATTGCCGTAATAATTTCACGCCTTGTCCATTTCACATTATTGTATACAACAATACATAATAATTTTATTTAAGCGTTCTTGTTTTAACGACAAATGACAATAATGGTTACAATATAAGTATAATAAATCTGTAGAGAGGTCAATTCTGTACATGAAATATGTTTTCAAAATAACTATCAGAGGGTGATTAGTGATCGATACTGATGCCAAAAATGCAATCAGTAAAATTTTTGTCTGTTTGTCTGTCTGTCTGTATATTCTTTATAGAAACAAAAACTACTTGACGGATTTTAACGAAACTTGGTACAGTTAGTTATTCTTCATACTTTTCATCACGCTACAATCAGTAGGGGCAGAGCAGTGAAAGGAAATGTTCGGAAAACGGGAGAAGTTACTTGATTTTTTAAGCTTCCGTCGTGTGTGCAGCCTTAATGGTTAAAGCTACAGCAAAACCATGTATAACGGAAATATTCTACATAAAATTATAAAAAAAAATATCCCAAGACAGCATATGTCTATCTTTTATGGTTAACTCACAAAATCATATTAGAAGTCATTATAGTTGTCAATCAATTCTGCTTATTAAATCAATAATCATGTATTTTAAGCGGGCGAAGCCGTGGGCGGGCCGCTAGTGAATAAATAATATTGTTCACGTAGCGATCTCGATTTTGGCGGGACGTCCCAATTTTTAGCCCCCCAAATTAAATGTCCCAACCGGGACAGGCATGGTCCCGCTTTTAAATATTTAATATTGTTCTATCTATCACATAATAAATGGCTCAATAATAAAAAATATTTTTATTTATATTTTTTTACGTCCCACTTTTGGCAAAAGATTTTTTTATTTGAAACGTTTATAAATCCCACTTTTCCTGTGGATGAAATCTGGCAACGCTGATAAATAGGCACCTATATTTATTATTTATATTTTCTGTTAATTGTGTGTGTGTTAACTGTGTGTCTGTAATGTTGGCTAATTGAGTCTGTTCACCGATAGATCAGTCTACCTATAGTAATAGCTATACTGTGTGATCGCATTAAGATAAAATTCAAACTTCAACACAAATTTAGTGTCGAGGTGATGAAATCATTATTTTTATTGTTCATGTTTATTACTGCAAATTTATTATCGTTATTTTACCAAAATATATAAATTTAATAACGTGTTTGTAATGAAAAACCTGGCAAGCGCGAGTCGGGTTCATCCACCGAGGGTTCTGTGTAAAAAGTGGAGGTCACGAGCTTTTTCTGAAATTCAAGCTTAGCTTAGCCAGAACCCTTTCATCTGATACCTCTCTTAAACAAGCAATTGTAATGCTAAATGTTGCCCCCTTTTTAGGCTATTTATTTTATGATTTTAACCATAAATGTGTAGTTTTCAGGTTTTTCGTAAACTAGTACTACTTATATGCTAGCTGCCAAATTTCATATCCTCGAATTGAACCACAACCTCTCACGTTTACAGTCGCAGTTTACCTGTGCGCCACGACTGACTCAATCTTATTTTAATTTAAGACTTTAATAAAGTTCTTATCATAGTTTAAGTCCAAACAGAATATTTATGATAAAAAACATTATATTTATAACAGATTTTACTAACTGAATACTTTAAAGTTTAAACTAATATAAGTTTAAATCCTATATTTAGAAAAATATTAACCGCATATAAATGTTAATGTTTTCATTCTCCTGCCGCAAATTTTCACAATAAAACAAAACTTATATAACTGACAGGTTTATTATTCAAAAGTTTAAAAGATTCGTGCAACGGGGTCATATCCAAGATTACAGCAGGATTGCACATCAAAAATATAACATGTACCAATATTGGCTAGACATTGCAAGTCTGGGCTCTGTGGCACAATCCGATGAGCTGGATCGTTGTGTAACGCCGCCGAGACTTTTATCTATCTACATAATTTAACATTGATTGCTTCTTGCCATTAATAGTAAAAGTAAACTATTGAGTACGTACTCTATAATTGCATAGTTGTACTAGTACTTTTTTTTTTCAAAAAATAATAAATATTTTTAAGTATTGATTCGACTTTAATTTGAGTAATAATAACTTAAGCTATTTAAATAATAAATTAATCGAATCGATCTAAGAAAGTCTAAACTGGAGGTACCTAATTGATTTTCTGTATACCGTACTGACGTGGTAATGATTAATAATTTTAATTAATAGTTTTTACTTACATAAGTCATATAATGATATAATTAAGGTCAGTCATGGTGCAGGACTATACGCATGCGACTGGCAACACGTAGCGCGGCGTTAAATTCCACCACTTAAGTAGCAATGTCTCGAATCTATCTATAGTATAGAATAGAAAGTAAATAGTGTAATATCTGTATACTAGAACAGTTCTGCCTATTTTGCGAAATAACGAGTGAAGCCAATAAAATAGATAAATTAGATTTTACCATAACGAATGAATTGACTTGTTATTAAAAAGATTATTTACACAAAATTGAATTCTGAAATCCGATATTTTTTTAATTTTACTATTACATAGAATGATTTAGTTTTGTAGTTATCTATATCTACTTAAACACTTTACTGTATCTAACAACTTTATAAAAATTACGTAATAGCAATTGTAAGCTAATTAATTCACAACAAACGCTATTACAATGTCGGATAATTAAGTATGCAAATTTAATTTATTTGTTAGCTTTTCGCTTAACAAATTTAACATACTAACATGCTATGTACGAGAGTATATTTATAGATACTTTCGATTTTTAAATTTGCATATTGATAAATGTTATATTATCTATTCTATAATATAATAAAATAGGAAAGAACTGTGTCTGCAGATTAAATATGTTTTGGAAAAAAATATTTTCAATGAAAAATTAATTTGTACCTTTATCCCAACAACTTTTATTTAACATATGTTTTCCAACAAATGTAATTTTATTTTTATCGAATATATTAAATCATTAAATAAATTTTTGTCTGCTTTTTTTTATATCTGCATGCAGTTTATCGTGAGTTGGCTAAAAAAAACTTATCGAGTATATTAATAAGACGTTACGGCTGAGTCTGGATACTAAAGGTAAAGAAAAAATCAAAACTAACCAAACTTAGAAACTTTTACAAAAAATTAACAAAAAATGGCTTCAAAGATTTTTTGATACATTAATTTGAATTTAAATAAAGCCATTAAATGTATCCACATTTATTTTAATATCATCTTTATGAAAAAGAAAAGTATACAAATTTTTGGAAATATAAAAGAAAAGTACATTTCGACACTACGGTGTAAAACATATGTATAATGGTGTAAAGAGAATGTCGCCCATTAATATCTAATTAACTTCAATACGTGACTGCTGCCCATTTCCTATATGATGTCACTGTAAATTACTTGTTACAGAGTAAAAATTTAAACATTAATTCTAGTTGAAGGCATACGTTGTATATTCATTACTTAATTAGTACACTGCTGTGATTTGTGATCACTAAGCACCTACTATATTACATAAGGCATAACGATTCTACTGTTAAACTTTTTATTACATTTCTTTACTATATATCGAATATCTATCTAACTACGAAGGACCTTATCGTAATGTGTGTTGAAGTTGAAAGATACTGCCCGAAGCCTCTACATATATATGGCAAGGTAAGAGCTCAGTAAGGAAGGAAACCTGGATTTTAACTTTGCATAATGTTCGTGTATACGATATATTGTTATGTTTTTAATTTTTCGCGGCAACTTTTTTGTTGGTAAGATTTCTAGAGTGAGCACCAGATTATTCTGAGCTGCACCAGGCCTCTTCTTACGCTCATGCTTATAGCTCGGCCATCCATAAAATTCGGAGACGATGTAAAGACCAATACGGGAAATAGCATAGTACACAATCAAAAATACATGTTATAATTGTTATGAATTCGAATTTGTGGTATAAGTAGATGGTTCCCCGATCTGGTTAGATAATATACCATCGTGGGGTGCTACTACTTAACACGCAATGCCTCTATATAATATTGTAATAAACAATCATTATCTCTGCCTGCAGAATGGAAAATGGCAATGGAAATGGCCATAATAGCATTTTAGGAATTTAGAAGCAAATGTACGTTTATAATTATTTAAAAATATTTTAACAATTTATACCATTTTCCGTATAATTCAGACATTATTAAGGCCAGTCGTGGCGCAGGGACACAAGAGTGTGACTGTAAACGCGACTGGTTGTGGGTTCGATCTCCACCCGAGGAAATGAAATATTCTAAATACTAGGTTCCCTCTGATTAACCTGCTGTGTGCGTGAGGCTGATTGATTATATTTACAATACTTGATTGGCATTATTTTTTTTCCAAATGCAAAGTCACAAAAGCACTTAAAATGTGTAGCTTCTAAAATGATGCGCACTAAGCACATTCTTTGCTTCACATTCTGTACCTACAAAATCTACGTACTCACGGCATACGGATTAATGTTAATCTCAAGGCACGCCTAATACCTATTGATGTTTCACTTAAACAAGAGTTAGCCATATTGAATGGCGGAGCTCAATGCTGCATTTTGTCTACCAAAGAGAGGTAATAAAGTAAATAGAATATAGCTCCCAGTGGAGATTAAAACCACAACTATAATGTAAATATAATATTATATGTATAAGATATTAGTAAAAGATATTTTTTGTAAGTTTCGTTCAAGTGATGGTAACCATAAAATAAAAAAAATCGTTCTGCTGGCAGCCCTAACTATTACTGTCAATGTCAAGTTGTAAATATGACATTTTAATCTTTAAACTTATTTTTTTTTTCGAAAAATATGATTTTATTTGTGAGAAGATAAAGTAAATAATACTTTGATAATGTCATCTACAGCATCTAAATTAGTTTTAGGTCTATCGTGTGCTATCTCAATTGGAATCGTTTCATATGTTCATGTCAAACAACATGCAGATAGGTATTTAACTCACTAGTCCTCACTATTTAAAGAATTACTAGAAGAAAATAATAAAAAATAAAAATGTGATACAATATAATAAGCTTATCAAACTGAATAAATCATAGCAAGCTATAAGTTATAACAATCATACTATATAATGAAAATTAAGACATACATAGTTTGTCTACATACAAATACTATGTATCAATATTGAAAGTAAAGCTTGCAAATTAAAATTGTAATTTGACACTCTATTCTTTCCTTGCCACTGAAATGTGTCTAACATTGTGGTTGGGTAGCAGAACTCAGCATTACATTTTATCTTACCAGTTCATGAAAATGAAAATAAAATAAACTTTTTGTTTTGTTTGATAGTCCTTTTATTGAGGAATGTTATTGTGTTATATTATGAAAAGATTATTGCTGTTTATAACACAAGAAAATCATATTGTAAATAGCTTAAACAATTTTATACACTTGGTTTAGTTGATAAGGATATCTTGTTTATATTAATCCATAACTTGTGATAGATTTAGTAGGAATACAATATTAGATTTTTTACATACCAGGCTACTTGTCATATTTTTAAATACATGTAACATCTTATATAGAGTACTGTATCCATTTTAAAAGATGATGCTTTTAGCCGAAGGATTTGATTTTATATATGTTTTTTACTTACTATGTAATGTTGTCATCACTAATAAACAAATAAAAATAAAAAATATCCTTTTTTTTACTGAATGTTGCAAATAGCAGGGTAGGTAGAGGAAATATGGGGACATAGTATTAAGACTGCATTTCCCACTAAAACACTTCTTTCTCCACTTTCTGCTAAATTCTAGAGGCATTGTGTATAAAGAATTGTGGTACTTCGTTAATATTAAACACAAATTCCCCAAAAGAGAATCAAATCCACAACCTTGCATTTACAATGACACACTTGTGCCTCTGCACCATGATGGCATCAAGTACATATCAAATTGCTTATAATATTTGTATATATAGTTGTTTACTTTTAATCAAAACTGAGATGGTCTATCCAACTAGATAAAAAGGTGTTACAAACAATTTAATTGAATGTATGAAGAAATGTTTTCAAAACATATTTAGTTTAGATCAGTAAACTAAAACCTGAAAGTCGTGTTCCTACACAAGTTTCAGCTATTGGGTATATGTTTATATTTAGAAATATTCATAACTTAAATCTCCATTGTAATATATAATTTCTTTTCAGAGAGAGAATGCATGAAGGAGTTATAAGAGACACTGAAAGACAACAAAGAAGAAAAATAGAAAACTTGTATATATTAGAAAAACAAAATGAACTAACTAAACAACTTAAAAAAGAATTAGGTAACACATAATAAAAGAAATGTTATCGTTACATGGCTATTTATTGTACTACATTAATATAGATATTGATTACTAAAATTACTTTTTTTTTGTATTAAGCCATTCCTTTAACATTACATCTTTAAGATTCAAATTCGTTCCAGTTGGTTCTTTTTTATCATTTAAGTCAACAAAACCATCCAAACGAAGTTTTTCTTTAGCTACAGCAGCAAGACACTCAAAAGTCTGTGGTTCCCATGCTGCTAAATCTGATAGAGATTTTCTATCTAATAATACATTAGATCGTTCTAAGCCTTCCCTTAAGGCAAAAGCAGTCATGTTATGCTGTGCACTAGCTGCTGATATACGAATATCCCATAAATCTTTCATATCTTGTTTCTTCAGTTTTCGAGCTTTAGTAGCGTATACTAATGCTCGATGGACATTACGTACTGCAACAGAATAACAATTTCTTCGCCGTCCGATGTAATGCGCTGCCAGCCGAAAAATCCTTCTCTTCCTCCAAAATTCATCAGGTCCTCGAGCTCGCACCCAATTGGCAACAGTTAAAAAGACCATAACTACGTGTTGTTTTTAAAAAAATATCAAATACTCAACCCCTATTTTCAAAATAATTGTTTACTGGTAGATATGAGATATCTATATTACTATTCGAATTAGCTATCTTTATTAGATTTTAAGAACAATATAACCTAAAAATACTTGTGACAGTTGACATTTGAAGTTGACAGAGAATCGGCGCTAGAAATGTCAAAGTGTAATGTTGTTTCCACTCTTCGCTACCAGTAAAATAGGTTAAATTATAGAGTAGACACAAAACCAAATAAGCTTTTATACCATAATATTATTGAATTAGTTAAATAATATCTAATTTATACTCCAAATTTTTTTTTTTTCATATTATAAACGATTAATGTTCAATGATCAAAAACAAATTTTTACAATTCTATAATTTGTCAGGAAGTAATTTTGTGCACCTAAAAGTACTATCTAATATCGTTAAAATTATTTGCATATTTATAATTTTAGAAATGGGAGCGCCAACGACTGGTCGAGAGACAGGTAAATGATCGCAAAGGGGTTACCTGCATGAGCTAATCAGGAGAAATAAGCTTACTAACTGAGTGTAGGTAGAATATAGAAACTGATTATAAAAGAAACTTATAAAAAAATTAGGAAGTGCGAGCGAT
Source organism: Heliconius himera (assembly GCA_021202915.1). NCBI lineage: Eukaryota > Metazoa > Arthropoda > Insecta > Lepidoptera > Nymphalidae > Heliconius > Heliconius himera. The sequence goes on along the minus strand of JAJHJA010000079.1, from coordinate 1,654,438 downwards.
TAAGAAGTTTACGGAACATATTACACAAGCCATAATATTCAGAAAAATTATCACTTTCTTATTTAAATAAAAAAGACCAATTTTTTTTTAAGTATCAGCTTTTAGTTATTGTGACTTAGCCCGCTTGGTCAAATCGTAATGAATTATGACTTTTTTTTAGTTGCGAGTTCTTTTTTTTGTTGTTGTGAGTGACACATCCTAAGTAAATATAGGTATACTGTCTTAAGAACATTATAAAACATTTTATTTTTAGCTTTACGCTGTATGCCACATATAGCAAGGTAGGCAGATGTAACCTGGGAACCTAGTTAAAACACTTCGTTCCCAATAAGACATTTCCGTTCCACAATTTCATACTACTGTAGTTATAATAGTGTTAAATTGTTTTTGTTAACAATTAAAATTTGAAAAGAAATAAATATTATTACTATTATTTTATGTTTCAAATTATGTATTTATTATATTTCCAAAATTTATTAACATTAAAAATGTGATATCTGTTATCAGCTTTATAAATTTACTTACACTAAAAGATGACTAACAATAATATAAATACTATTCAGTTTGCAGCATTGTACTGTTGAGTTTCTTCAATTTCACTATCTTCTTCATGCATATTAAATGATGCACTGGAATCTTCAAACTTATCGTTAACGGACATTAAGTGTCTTATGTTAAAATTTTTACTATCTTTTCTATATTCAGTGTTTCTATAATTATTATTAGTTAGAGACTTTAAAGTCATGATCTGTAAAAAAAATCCATGTTGTAGACAAATGTAGGTACTTATTATATCTAAAGGTAAATCAGCTGGGCTTTAATTTATTCAACAAACATGCTGGAAAGAGGATCATTTCTGGTTGTAATCACCGAGTGTGGGTTCGATCCTGGAGAATAGAATTTATTTATTTTTCTGATAAATGAACGGGGCATTGGGTTCCAAAATTTTATAATTTAATGGCTACAAACGCGGTTCCTACGGTTATTCTGCTAAACGCAGAAAATGCATTAAACTAAAAAATATGACTAATTTGATGAACATGAACTGTAAATACGATAGGTACATTTATAAACTTTGTATATACCTCTAATAAAATAACCACTATAAAGAAAGCTGAATGTGTGTACATTGAAATCTTAATAATTCGATTAATTACATCTCCACAACCATTGGTATTTATTGAGTAAGTGTCTAACTCTTTTAAGTAATTGGTTACACAGGACCCGCTTTTACAGCAACTAAAACATAAATATAAGCAATTTTTGACATAAATATATAAGAAATCTACGAATATAACAGACATTAAAAAATATATCGTTCGATTCCAACACGCAATACCTCCTGAAATCGGTGGAAAATGGGGAACGAAAGTGTCTCAATAGCAACGGAGTATCTTAATCCTAGGCTCTGGCTACTTTGCTATGCACAGTATACAGCGTGAAGTTGTTTAATTCGTAATTTATTATCAAAAATCTAAATATAAAAAATGATCTATTTAAATATAAAAAAATATTATTAAGAAATTTTATATGCATACCTATAAGGCACACTGTCCGTTTCCAAATTTACATTTGACTTTGTATCTCTTAGACGACCTGGGTCCCACTCATAGTCTCTTACTTTATCATGCCAATCTTGTGTAAACCAATCTTTATAGGAATTCAACTTTAATAGACATAAAATGAAATGAAGGTATGTGGATAACTGTATGTTACAATAATAGTTAGCTACAAAAATCTTACTCCACAGCATCCCAAACACCACTGTAGATTATCAATAAAATGCTTATGTTTCGGATATGCTCGATAATGTTTCATACTTTTGGAAATATAATTAATTGTCATTTCCTGACAAGAGTAAAGTCTTCGGAAGCACAGACTTAGTCCCAAAATATTTATAATTATTATCCACACTATACACATCCAGAGACGACAGCAAATAACTTTTGCTTTAGTGCTAAAATTATAATATCGTCAACTTTATTTATAAATAATAAGCAGGATTCATCTTAACTTTGTAAAATATCAAAATCAAATCAGCTTCACGCTGTATCCCGCACGCAGCAGGGTAGGCAGGGTAGGCAGCAGGTAGAGGGAACCTAGTGTTAAGACATTCCGTTCCGCACTTTCCGCCGAATTCGTAAATTAATCTAAATAATAAATATCTTAACTTTTAAAAATTTATTTGATACCCCACAAATTTCGGTGAAGTAAAAAAAAGTAATACGTAACTCAATTGTGTATCCGTAAGCGATCGCATATATTATATACAGATTGGTCGGAAGCATTATTATTCCAGAGAGCAAAACAATCGCATTGACGAGATCGGTGCCTGTCATAAACAGCATATCTCCGACACCTATTGCGTTAGGTATATTACTATGTGAGAAACATAGTTCTAATACAGTATTTATTATACAGTAAAACCTAGTAAATTGGGCACTCAAGATACTGATTAGATTATAGCATACACGTTTTCCAGTTAATCCAGTTCGCAATATAACAGGTTTAAATTTATAGTAGTCTAATTTCCACAGACCCCCTGCTTAGATATAAATTTGTTCGTAAACAAATGTTTCGAAACCTGTTCAAACTGTAAGAGAGGTAACTCGAAAATAACCTCTTTGGAATTCTCAATAGTAGAGGATTTGGACTTATACAGGTCTAGTTAAGTGAACTAGGTTTCACTGTATAAATAGTCATCTGTTAACTATGAAGAGCACAGTCGGCCTCATTTTTCATCAAATAAAGAAATATATTAAGATTTATTAATACTTGTGGTAGCTAGCGTTTGACTGAACCCACGATGGTTGTCCGGATTATATTCTCACTAAGGGAAATGAATAATGAATAAGATTCTCGTAAGACAAAGTGCGACGTTGAGTTTCGAAACTCAACACGCATAGTTTCAAATTCGGGAGGAAAGCGGAGAACGACCGACACCAAGTTCTCTTTGCCTCCACGACTAAGTATGTAAGAGTTAAATATTTAATTCTCCCGAGTAAGATTCAAACCCACAACTGTCGCGTTAACAGTAGCCTGTGAACCTGCCTCACAACAAACTCGATATTTAAGATTTTTTAAAAAATTATTAATTAATTTATAACAATTTATACAAATATTACGAAGAGTATTTTTATACATCTTTTTGCATAATATATAATTATCACTTCTGATAGTATATGTCATATAATCAACTTTCGTAATACTTGTTTATCACATTCTATAACCTTGATATAATGCTGTTGTCAACATATGATAAATTTTAAGGCCTCTTTTACATAATATTTTATAGTTTAAAAATAAATTTTTTTTTTAGAAAAATATATACGTTTTCAAATTTACATATAATAGGATATTTAAACCTATAGGTCTTGTCTACTGAATTCGTCTCTTAAACCAGTATATAGTGTAAATTTTTTTATTAATCTACATATTTTTAAAAGGATTCAAATCAAGACTTACAGAAGAATAGCAATAATGACCATATGATTGAAATTATAGATATGAGCCATAACATACTGGAAGATAACACAATAAATGGACTATTAGGGCCATTATATTGCATTTTAATCAAATGATATTAAATTATAACATATTTATTGACATTGACATTAATAAAATAAATAAAAGATTGCGAGATAAAAACGAGATCTCCCATAACTATATATAACCTTATTGGTGATTAAATAAAAAAAGCTTAATATAAAAAATGTTATATTTAAAATGTAAATATAAAAATATAAGTAAAATTGAGTATTTTGAATTCAAATATGACTTATAAATTGTAAAAAATATATTCTTTTATATTGTAACAAGCCTAAAACTATGTTTTAAGATTTTTTTAAATATACATTTGATTACATTTACTTTATTTAAAAAAGTGTTATAAATGATAACACTTTATTATAACATTTCTACTCGATTTACATACTATATAATGATATAAGCAATAGATGTTAATCTATTTCTTTATTTCATATATTTTTTATAAATTGTTTGAACGCTGCATTATATATTCCATCATATTCCAGATCTTATGAAATCTTATTCCTTAATATCGTCTATTTCGGTGACGTCACCCATTTTTTTAATATTTGGCGATACTTCAAAATCGCATCCCGTACTAACTACTATATCTTCTACTTTAACTCCATCAGCAAGTTCCGTCAAAATAAGACCCTTTTCTTTGTCTACTTCAAACACGCACTAGAAAAATAAATTTAATTCATGTATATGTACACTAGTATAAAAAAATATATTTTATAGTAACAATTTTATAATAGGCTGTCGTGGCTCAGGAGCATAAGGGTGTGACTGTAACGCGACGGTTGTGGGTTCGATTCCCACTCGAGAGAATGAGAAATGAGAGATACCTACAAAATACAACATTCAGTTCAACCACCGCGTAGTGTTACCAGTTTTGGCGGAAAGAGAGAATGGAACGTCAACAGCGCTGGACGCCATGTTGATCTGCTGTAACATCATAAATTATACACTCACTTTTTCTGTAATAATCATGTCGACACAATTTTTCCCTGTCAGTGGCAAACTGCACTCGGGTACTATTTTGTGGCCACCATTTTTGGCTGTGTGCTCCATTGTGACCACTACTTTGGTCCGCGGCGCCGACACCAAATCCATTGCACCGCCCATGCCTTTTACCATTTTACCCTACAAAAAAAATAGTAAATCTACTTAGCATAACAAAACATCGGAAAATAATAGAAGTGTATCAAAATTATTCGACATTAAATTAATTTTTATCAGCATTTAGTTTAATATATTATTTTTTAGCAACATTTATAAAGCTTCACGCTTTCCACCTAAATTAGTGTGATACAGAGAACAATTATCGTACAGCGTTGATTATCTGAACGTCGATGAACCGAAGGAATACTTATCCTAACTGCCTCTTACGTCCGCGCAACTTATGAATCTTTCGCGCGCTCTAATAGAGCGAAAACGAAATTTTAAGATTTATTTTTATGTAATAGGTATGTTTTGTTACAAGACTACACTCTGTGCATTCATATCTGTCATTATATATTATAGGATCAAAAAGGGAATCTCCCGTTATATTTATTAATAGGTATAAAAAGTGACTAGAGTTCGAGAATTTACTTAGACAATTTACTTTATTACAAGGAGAAGGTATAAAAATGTAGTGGACGAGTTTCTTACAGGGATCATCCAATTAGCTAGATCTCCGTATTTCGACACTTGCATAGCTCCAAGGATAGTGAGGTCAATATGGCCGCCGCGGATCATTGCAAAACTATCATCAGAAGAAAAATAGGAAGCACCTGTGAAACAGAACTCTTATATAATTAAAAATTAAAACCGACGTTATCATAACTAAAAAAAAAATTAAGCCTGAATTTTGTCAAAAGTAATTACTATGCAGCTACTCAATTGAAATAGTTTCGAGGAGAGGATCGAGGCCCATTTAAGTTTTACAGTGCTCCTTGGGAAATTTTAATTGGTTGAAGATTCTACCTCCGTTCTCCGCTTTCCACCTAAATTAGTTCATTAACTAAGTAACTAAGAATAGAACGTTGCCTTCCTATAGTGAGAAAATGAAAATAACTAAATGATTTTAATTACTCCTTTGGAAATATCAATATGTGGGTCTCAATTGCACTTTTTATGTTATACCAGTTTAACTTGGAATAATTATTAAATGGGTCTATTCAACAAAGAAACATATTATACCTTTTATGTAGATGGTTTAATTTGCCACAAAAATGGTTTTTATACTAATACTATTCGTTAATCGCAATAAATTTTCAAATTAAAAGAAACTAAATTCCCCTTGTTATTTATATGGGAAATCGAAAATCGCGATGAGGCACCTCTTAATATAATAAAAATTAAGAGCTTCCCTTTTTTTCGATGTCCAGAATAATATTTTCACTATAATAAATTTAAAAAAAGAAAGAAATTGACCCATCCTAATAAATATTCAATTCCCTGAGCGAGGATTGAACTTACGACCCCTTTGCAGTTTTTTTACTAAAAAGCGTTTGACTGCGTCACTCGCACGCCAAAGAAAATTTATAATTAAACCTGTTTGTATTACGCGTTGTTTGTCTCGTATCAATTGAATGCCTATTTCATAATAATTTAAAATAGACATTGTTTACAATAACATTTACTTGTTTACTTGGTTTTATGACAATATAGTTTGTTGATCAAACCTCAGTTAAGAAAATTATTTTTACCACAAAAAAAATATGTTTTGCTTTTGAGTGTTATATAATATAAAAATAATCGCACTCAATTTTCATTAACTAAATTATTGCTTGAAACTTTATATCTTCTACCAGAGCTCTCATTTTGCGACATAATTCAATCTCCTAAATAAGAATCGAACCCACGACCCTACTATTTACAGTCAGTCGCTGGGTTGCTGCCTCACAACGCTCTCTTTATTGTTTGTTATTCTAGCATATTTTAACATTATGAAATAAATAGAAAAAATAGAATTATGTTTAAATATTCGCTCATCTACTTATTTATCAACGTAGTGTATATTTATATACACACACGCAAAAGATAAAGATAATCTTATCTAAATAATTTTATTTTAAAATTGTTACTAAGAAAAATATGTGTTGGAATATGTGAATGTATAAATATAAATTTAAAAAAAACTTTCTCTTCGCGCTGTATCCCACAAAGTAGAATTAGCAGAGAGTAAGACCCAAGACAATCCGTTCATCACTTTTCACACCAGCAAATTATTCAAAAGGTAATTATTCAAACGCGCCATACGATATGGTATGGTTACTACGAAACAGTAAATGGCAAGATCATAACTGTGACATTAAAATGTATTTTATATTCTTAGTATAATTTCAAGTCCGCCGTCTGTTAAAAGCACCGTCGTGGAGCAGAAGCACAGTGTCTAATTGTAAGTGCGACGGTCGTGGGTTCGATTCCCAAATTCCATTTCCTGCTCTAGTAAGAAGACAAATCACAACAAATCATAAAACCCGGGAACGGAGTGCAATAATACGAGGTTATCTCTGCTTACCCCTCTTTATCAACAATACAGCGTCAAGGTAAAAAAAAACTTACCAGGCAAAACTGTGACGGTTTCTTTGCCAGCGTTAATTAGATCTGCGTCGACTTCATTTTCAGTTGGGAATGGCCCCAGCCCAAGAATTCCATTTTCCGATTGTAATAACACTTTTACATTTTTAGGTATATAATTACTTGCTAACATCGGCATTCCTAAAATATTTTGAAAAAACTTTTTGTATATGGAAAACCAATGCGTTTGTTTAAATGATTACTCTAAATATTGTTTTAACGTATACAAAATTCAAAGATGCGGGACTCGAATCCCTGTCTTTTGGATTAACCTTCCAAGCACTTCGACCACTAAGCTATACATTTCTGTCATATCTAGTCACAGTCAGAGTCAGGGTGCTTTGGGTTCAAAAAGGCCAGAGTTCAAATCAAATATTTAAATCAAATATTTAAATTTTAAACACTTGCTAAAATTTTTTTCTATCTTCAGTGTGAAATAATTTAAAAAATGTAAAAAATACAATCAATACCTGTTTTTTACATTCTAAATTTTCCACATTTAAGAAAGAACAATATGTTTTCAAAAAAGGTGTAAAAATTTTAACGTAGAAGAATTTGAACTCGCGTCTCTTGGAGACCGTACAAAACAGTTGGACGGTGCAATCCCGCTTAACTTAAAATATTACGCGTTTACTAAAAAAAGCAATAATCAATATCTTATTTTTGTATATACTAGGCTAACAATTTAAAGTTTAATAACAATTCAATTCATAAAAACAAAATAAACTAATATCATATTAATACTAATACTACAAGTAAAACTTACCTATACCCAAATTTGCGTGCATACCATCCTTAAACTCCAAAGCAGCGCGTCTAATAATTTTTTCCCTTACACTATCAGATGATTTCTTCTCCGTTAGCTCCTTTGGCCTACTAACAGTTCTCCTTTCGATTCTTTTCTCGAATTTATCGCCCAAAACAATTCTATGCACATATATAGAAGGTACATGAACAAAATCCGGATCAATTTCATCGACAATCTCTTCTACCTCAGCTATAGTTATTTTAGCTGCTCTACAAATAGCTGGATTAAAATTGCGAGCACTCTTTCTAAATATTAAATTTCCATGTTTGTCAGCCTTCCAAGCTTTGACTAAAGCGAAATCACCAGTTATAGCTTCCTCCATGATATAATTGAGACCGTTGAACTGTTTCTCATGCCGTGGGTTACTTGGTATGTCGATCTATATGAGATAAAAAAAATAGTGTTCGAGAGAACGCGTATTGAGTGACGGGAATGAGCGTCACGCTTTATCTTGCTAGCAGAGTGTTTAATAAGTACTTTAAAAAAATATAGAGTTTAAATTAAACATATATTTTAGAAGTCGGTTATAATCATATATTTGAGTTAAAGTTTTGAGGTTGTCGTGGTGCAGCTGCACAGCGTTTGTCTGTAGGCGAAGGTTATGGATCCTATTCTCACTCGGGGAAAGGAATTATTTTCATTTACAAACTATGGTAATAAAACAAAGCGCAGCGTTGAGTCCCCCCTTTTATCACGCAATCTACCGAAAATTGGGAAATCGAAACTAGGTTCCCTCTGCCTACCCTGCTATTATGTGCTATGCTAGGATACAGTGCTTCCCAATATCGATGTTTAGTCAAGTGATTATGTTAATTTTCTTTCAATTCCTAGTGTGGCAACAAACAGCATAGCATTGATGTCAGCCACACAACAGCATAGCATTGATGTAAGCATTATCTTAAAACTTCTATAGAAAATGTTGGATGGACCACTTCAACTCTCTGTTTGTCCTGCTAGATTTGAATAAAAACAATAAACCTTAATCTAAATATCAAAAATAAAGATAAAATTTGATTACATGACATACCTTACCATCTTTAGTGTATTTGATTGGGGAACCACCTTCATGAATTAAGGTTCCATATCCAGTTGGGGTAAAAAATGCAGGTATTCCTGCACCACCAGCTCTTATTCTCTCTGCTAATGTTCCTTGTGGAGTTAATTCTACCTATTTTTATATAATATGTAAACTATCAAGAATGTGGCGCAGTGGCACAGCTTCTCATTATAAACACAATGGTTGTACATTTGATTCCCACTTGAATAAATGAATTATTTTTGTTTTCTCATTCTGTTAACAAAGCAAAATGGGGCATTGTATTCCGCCAGTTAACATGCATTGTCTCAAAAATTAAACAGAAAGTAAGGAAAGGCAGATCATGCACTAGGTTCTCTTGGCCTACCCTTCTATATTCAAGATCAGCAGTACACTTTATCTTAATGCCAAAGGGAGGAAATGAAAACAATTCACTTCCCAAATGGGAACTGATTGACATTTACAATCAGATGTTGTGCCACTGTGCCATAAAGGTCTTCTTTCATTTATGTTTGTATTTAATGTCATACAATGAATACAAGAAAAAATGAAAGAAATTACTAGAAGTATAAATGACTTGGGTGTTACTAAAATATAATAAAATGTATTCTTTAAGATTTTAAAAAATATTTTTTGCTTAAACAACTGTATTTTAAATTTTTCACCATTGACATTTGACAACCATTTTTATAATAAATTTCACTGGACACAGCATCAAAATATCTCAAATGTATTTTTACCTCTAGTTCACCATTTAAAAATTGTCTTTCAAATTCTGCATTTTCACCAACATATGAAGATATCATTCTTTTAATTTGTTTCTTTTTGAGTAATATACCCAGTCCAAAATTTTCCACTCCTGTATAATGTTTAATATTTAAGAAAATATATTATCACTAATCTAACTTATAAATATTATTGTACATTAAATTATCCAACTATACCTGCATTATTTGAAACAACTGTAAGGCCTGATACAGATTTTATGTTTACTGCTTTAATAAGATTTTCTGGTATGCCGCACAAACCAAATCCACCCACCAGTAGTTTAGATCCATCTTTGATATCAACAACAGCTTCATTGATGTCGTCAAATATTTTACTTTTCCTGATTACAGTGCTAAATGTAGCACTTGATAAGATCTGATGCATGACAAAGCATTATTAAAAATATTATTTATTTAACACAGTACTTTCATTAAATTTTAAAGCTACTAACCGGTGCATATTTTATTATTTTTGAAAAGGTTTGATTTTGTAGTTTCACAAAAACAAATTTTGTCGTAAATATGGACATGTTTATTCCTCTTAGTAATTAATGTATACTCGTATATTCAATATTATTTATTCATTGGCAGCAAAAATATTTAACGTTAGTCTTTTTTTAGTCGAATCAATTCTTAAATGTTGATAATGATAATACACTCACGTAACGCGAATCACTGACTTACGTTTTGTTTCTGATAAAATGCGATAACAAGCAGAGAAGAATATATATCGCCAGACCGGTAAACTTTGCGAGGTCAACTAGCTACATAAATAAATGTTTATTTAGTAATCATTTTATCATTTAAATATTCGTACATAATTCAAAGATGTCGTGAAGTGTGATCTGTGGTCACAGATAAATTATACATAGTACATACAGAATATATATATACCCAAAAAGCATATTTGTAAAATATATCTAAAATTTAACGTTTTCTCTTAGTATTCTTAAGTTGTTTTTATTTCTTTTTCTTTATTCTTATTTTTTTACATCACACTTTATCCCTAGCGGGGTAGTCAGAGAGAACGGAGCGCCAAAAGCTCAGCTCTCTGTATGTTTCAATTCGTCCACTGTCACCATTCGTCAATCTTCTTATATAATGCCATGCGGGGTTTCCTCATTTTTCCCTCATGTATCATCGATATTATATCCTTTCTGGACGTAAAACTGGTCGTTTACAGAAGAAGAATGAAAGAAAGATGAATGCTGTGGAGATGCGATCTATTCATAGGATATGCGGAGTCAGCTTAGCTGATCGAATCCGCAATGAAGAGTTACACAGAATGGCAGGTCTAATACCTGGATGTCATACCGAGGATGTCACGGTGAGAATGAAGAAGAACGTGCTCAGCTGGTCTGGGCACGTCGAACGAATGAGTGATGAAAGCAAGAATGGCAAAAAAGATTTATGATGGAAAAGTGAGCGGTAAGAGAGGTAGGAGGAGACCTCGGTTTACCTTCAAATTTCAAACACAGTATCAAAGACACTAGAGGAAAGTCACGTAAAGAGCATGAGGACCCCTCGGAGGGCATGTATGAAGAGGTTGATGACAGTGGAGTGGGCGAAAGAGGTATGTAGAGACCGTATGGTTTGGCGCTCCGCTCTCTCTGACTACCCCACTAGGGATAAAGCGTGAAGCTAGTTTATTTTTTTTAGTTTGGTCGTAAAAAAATCCAACCATCTTCTCTAATTAATACGTCTTTGTATTTCGTTGTAACTAAAAATGGTCAGGTAAAATTTTAATAATAATAAAATAGCTTTATTTATTCCACAAAGAAATACACATTAATTGCATTACTAAAAAATGTTATGTTTTACATACATGTTTTTAAAAGAAAACTACTTGCTTATTACTGATTGTTTCTTTTTAATTATGTGGAGCCCCTAGCCTCATCCAAAGAATTCCATTTTTCTCTGTCGTTTGCAGTAAACATCCAATGTTTTCCTGCGTGTGCTACAATATCGTCTTGCCACCGAGCGCGTCTCTTACCAGCGGTCCTTTCCATTTTGTGACATTGATTGCCCAATGGTCATCGACTAGCTTTGCAACATGACCAGCCCACCTTCATTTTTTTTGCTCAATCTCTATTGAGCAAAATACAAAGCATCTTTCAGTTTGGTTATTTTTCGAATATCTTTATTTCTTACTCTATATAGCAGTTTCATATTAAGACAGCTTCTCTCCATTGCTCTTCGAATTGTCTGGGTTTTATATCTTGCCTTGTAATCGTATGTCCACGTTTGGCAGCCACATACTATGCTGTATTTATATGCAGCTATACTACTTTGTAAATACACATCACAGCTTGATATACTTCATAAAGTGTAAATAGTATATACTAGGATCCGCCGCGTGCTGTACACGGCGGGTGGAGCTGAGCGAAGCTATATTGCGCAATGTCATTAAAAAAACCGGACAAGTGCGAGCAAATATATGGTTTGAATTTCAACTCGATATCTCCAAGCGTTCCTGACATAAAGGGTCTGGACAAACAGACCGACAGACAGGTAAACGGACAACAAAGTGATAGGGTGTAATATGATCGACGGATCAACGGTTGTCTAGGGGTAGAGAACCTCAGCACCTATCCATTTCACCCTCATGTATGTTAGCCAATTTTGAGTTGTTCGGCAGATATTTTAGAATTTGTGATTTTTTAGAAAATGTCGGATTCTCGAAAAAAGTTGGATAATACAGCCTAACTGTAGGGTCTGCGTTCGTGATTTTTCGATATTTTCAGACAATATTTTGTATGAATACCAGCAGTTTTTGAAATTCCTTGTAGAAAAAAAAAACAAGTATTTTTTCACCATAGTCGTTGAAAGTTAATGTTAAAATTTTACTTTGTTTTTTTTCTGTTTCAATTTTTTTTTTAATATTTTAAAAAATTATGATTTACAACTGCTGTGTGATTCAAATGGACTACTGTTGAGCTATATTGAGGCGAAAAATCACGAACGCAGACCCTACAGTTAGGCTGTATTATCCAACTTTCTACAAGAGTCCGACTTTTTCATATATCTGCCGAACGACTGAAAATCGTCTAACATACATGGGAATGAAATGGATAGGTACTGAGGTCCTCTACCCATAGACAACCGGTGATCAGTCGATCGCGTTACACTTAACTCTATGGGACACATTTTGACCATTCACTAAAAAACTACAACGGTCTAGGAGGAGTAGCATTACAACGAAACACAATCTTGACCAGCAATCAAAATTTTATATACTTTGCTTTGCAATAAAAGAGAAAAATCTTACTTAGCATTTTATTAATGACTGTACATTAAAAGGCACTCGATACTTATCATTTATGATTTCTTACAATATTTATATTGATTAGATAAATTAAGTAAGAGAAAATATACATAAAAGCATAACATAATATGAATCCAGTTTTTATGTGAAATAAAAACTTTATTATTAAAATATATCTTACTGGCACTGTTGAGTTATTTATTAACTGTATCTACATGCGTCAGGGATATTGGATATGTATATCTTCTATCAACTATCCAAATAAAGTATCCAAAGAAAGTTATATATATATACATATATATATATATAGATTTTAACATGAAATTCTTGTGTTGCTAAAATAAAGCACCAAAGGTCACATTTACATTTGAAATGTAAAAAATAATATATTTTTATAAAAAAAAAACTTCAGAAACTAATTATAAATATTTGACAGTTCAATTAAAAGTATAAATTATAATTGATATTTTATTTCATACAAATTGAAAAGTATAAAATACACTTTATGATTACATTTAAATCAATTAACTTTTCAACAGCAATTGTAAGCATTTTAAATTAATATCAGTTTTGAGTAATTTTTTAGCATATTGGCATGCCTTTTCTTTGAAGTATCTTAACACATGTAGGCTCTGAATATTAAATATATACTAATTTTAATACATTAAACTAGATCATCAATGACCTTTAATTTCACTTAATAATAGTAATAAGCTCATCTAGAATTGCAAATATATTTTAATACATACTAAGCCAAAGCTGTAACAGTTACTTATAATCTGCAGATTTAAATAATATCATTTATTTTGCTATAAAATAAATTACTTATTACTTAAATAAATTATCATTTACGAAAATTCTAATATTTCTACAAGTTATAAGCCCTGTATATATTATACAGGTGGAGAATTTTGTAACAGAAAATACATATAATATGACAGGAATGTAGAGACACTCATACATGCAAACACGTTCTATTATTTAAGTAAAGTACGTAAGTTTTTATGAAAATATATTATAATTAAAATATTTATTAAGTGTAGTATACAAATTTCTTCTAATAAATACAATTGCTTAAAATATAATAAATGTTTTAATTTATAATTGACAAACAGATTTTGAACTGTGGTGACAATAGTAATTTTTATTTGAAAACCCTCTGTCTTCTTGTAGATCATCATTAATTACATATACTAAAACATCATGCTTATTCAAAAAGTAATTTCAATAAAGTCTGCCAGATCTAGCATCTGTAATAACGCCCCACAGTTCTATGATAAATTCATCAGTAAATCCAAATTCTTGTAAATCGCTGTTATCGATAGCTTCAGCTAGTTGCATTGAGTTTGTTTTGCCGTCTGCGAGATCCCACATTTGCGTTGCTAGTTCACTATCGTTTATACCCATAAACGATTCGAGTAAAGCGTTGATTTTGTCTATACCAGCCTTCGATCTCTCATCATGCTGTGAAATTTATAAATTAACATTACTTCATTTATATTACTATGGCAGATAATCTATAAATATCGATATCAAAATCTTTCAACACCAAGAGTTAATTGTCTAAAACAGTCGAATTTATTTCAAATAAGCTTTTATGATAAATATTTGGACAGCCACAGCTGCAAAAAAGAAGCGAAATCTAACTCGATATCTTATAATAATTAAGAAATATTAATTAATATTGTATATTTTTTAATTTGAAACTAATAAAATATGAAAAATTAATTGGTGGATTCGAACCTTTAGGTATTATTCTATATCTATAGTAGTACACACATTAAAAGGCCAGTAGGTATATTCACAAGGAGGTAAGTACATAATATATGAACATAAATAAAAAATTCTTACTCATTATTTTACTGATATCACGTACGATATTTTTTATCTAATCACAATTTTTATAGCAAAGCGGAAGAAATACAATTTAAATAAATTGCAATCCTAATATGAAATTTTATATTATCTATAGGTACATATATGTATAATAAAACAGTAAAAATATTTCGTCTGCACATTTAGTATTTTTGACTAAACTGGATAGAGGGACACTTAAATAATAATAGAAAGCCAAATTATCTTTTTTTAATTTTTTGTCTGTATGTTCATACATACAGACAAAAAAAATATCACGCTAATCTCCGAAAGTACTGAACTGATTTATTTAAAACCTGCATCTATATTAAAGCGGAAGAGTTTGTTTGTTTAAGCGCTAAGATCTCAGGATCTCTGGTCGGATTTTTTTTTGTTTTGTCTTAAAACCACATTCCTCAGGATGCTATAGGCTATATGACATTACGGTCTAAGTGTTAGTTAACCTTAAATAACGAAATAACAATAATGAACGACATCTAATTGCTGTAAGCGCATGCGCTGTAAAAATAGTTAAATATATGTCAGTACATTGTATAATAAAACTATTCTATTTTATTAGTTCTAAAAAAAGCTCACGACACCGTATCTCTTATAAATAAGTAAGAGTAAGGCATTTTGGGACAAGAAATAATGAATATTTGCAAAGTGATATTTCACCGTTTTTATTTGACATAGATATTAAAACCTATAAGCGAAATCTATTCTATCATTAAGGAAATTTTATGAAGATAAGTTTCAGCTTTTATAGTAGGCTAACATTTAACATGAATTCTTAGAAACTTAGATAACAAATATATATTTTTTTATCAATAAATAAATGTTAATAATACTAATAAGGAATATATATGAAATAAAAATGGATTGGGTGCAATAATCTGATATGGAGACATAGAACAATAATAGATATAGATTTTTTTATGACCACCGATGTTTGATTTAGCATCGGTGAATATGAAACAGTACACATTTGAAACTAACCTCATTTTCTATCGTAGCTTGTCCATTGGCTTTAAATCTTAGCGTCTCTTTGCCAGATCCATAATTTTGTTTTCTTCCAGATCTAGCACTGCCAGTTTTTGGGCCAATACTTCCAAAACCACTTTTCAAAGGCTCTACTAGTCTTATTGTAAATGTTGTTCCCTTTGGAATTTCTTTAAGTAGCTTTGCCACTTCATAATGCCTTTTTCCGACCATGTTCTCTTCGTTTAGTCGCTCAATGTGATCGCCAACCTAAGAACACAATGAGAGTAAAGCTTAATATGATAATAGATTATTTCCTACTAAGTTCTGACGAGGCAAACGACCTGCCATTAAATATAGGGCAGTGTAGTCAATTGTGACACGCTTATTTCAATTCCAATAAAAGATAATACCTTCTAAACGATTATGGCCATTTAGCATGATTCTTGAGGCCAGTTGTGGCGCAGTGGCACGAGGTGTGACTGTTAAACCGACTGACTGGTTGTGGGTTCGATCCCCACTCGACGAGATGAAATATTTACTTAAATTTATATTTCCATTTCTTCGCTCGGGTGTCGAGGTTAAGCGCGACGTTGAGTTTTGCCACTCAACACGCAATGCCTCCAGAATTCGGCAGAAAGTGGGGAACGTAGTGTCTTAACACTAGGTTCCCTCTGCCTACCCTGCTGTGTGCGGGATACAGCGTAAAGCTGATTTATTTTATTTATTTATTTATGATTCTATTCTTCTGGTCATTATATTAATTTACTTTTTATGTTGCATAGATTTAAAGCTCCATAATTTATAAATCGTTATCTACTGTATCGCATTATTGTATAGGAGAATGTACCTACTGTATCATAACATGAAAATAACATTATAAATTAATTATGATTAAAATATAACATTTTATTTTAATTGAAAACTAAGCTATGTTAATTTCTTCCAATATTGTTTTAATCAATAAAAAAGAAATTATGAGAGTATTTTAAATATTCACCAATATATAATATTTATATCCATATTTGCATTTTGCTTATAATCATTACTTGTATTGAATTCTTGAAAAAAAACCTAATTGCTTTATATATTTTAAGATAATAATATAAGATGGTGTGATCTAATACTGACCTCAATGTGAGGTATTCTTGCAACAATCGATGCTTCCTTTATTCGTTTAATGAAGGCATATCCGGCACCATTGTCAGTAATAGTTAAGCCGAGAGAGTCTTCCGTTTTAACTATCTCTATTTCCTTTGGCCGACCTTTTCTGTGAGCGAATATAAAATCTTCTAATCCTATTTGACCACCGAGTAGTTTTTTCATGTCCACTTTGTGAGTATTTAGCGTGCAGAACAAAATCTGAAACCAGAAAAATGTACGATAAATAACTTACTTTCTTCTATATTCCAAGTAAAAAAATATTTTAGAGACGCCAAAATCTCAATACTTCAAAAAAAATACTCCTAAACCGCAATCACCACGTTCATTTTGATTTTTATCTGCTGTGCAACATTGCTTTTTTTTATTAATAGCTCTTACAATAATACGTTATTAAAATGGTAAAAATCTAGATTAAATTACAATTTATGTCAAATTCCTATTTATTATTATAAATATGTCATTACATTTTCGTTGGCAGAAAGTCGAATGTGAAAATATATCTGTATATAACGAGCAGCTAAAATATTTCATGTCAAGGCGAATTAGATTGTGACAGAATTCACAAAGCGTTAATTTTTACTAACAATAATGTATTTATTTTATTATCGAGGTACATTCCTATCTTTTGGCTTTCTAGCATAGGTAATAAGTATATTACGTGATTACACAACTTTCTTTTTTTTGCGTCACGTTATATCAAGCTCCCTCTGCCTAAGGGAACCTAGTGTTAAGACATTCCGTTCCACATTTTCCGTCGAAATCTTGAGGCATTGCATGTTGAGTAGCGAAACTCAACGCCGCGCTTTGTCTCGACACCAGAGCGAAGAAGTGAAAATACTAAATATTTAATTTCCTTGAGTGAAAATCGAACCCACACCTGTCGCTTTTACTGTCACACTTTTGGCCCCTGCGCTGCGACTGGCCTCAACAATCAACATATTACACAACATTTTAGAATGTATTACTTTATTATATTTCATGCATTTTAAAATGAATATGTCATCATTACGAAATGTTAAGCTCGAGATTGTCTTACACCAATTGATGATTGACCAAAAATGATATTTCCCGTACATGACTATAAATAATACTAAAATAGGTCAGAAATTAACACTATATCCAAGATGGAAAACATGATGTACCTACTAGACGAGCGCTGTCTTAGAGAAGTGGTGTAAGCTGGAGTTTATGAATTCAAATCGCATACAAGGAAGAAAGAATATGATGACGTATTTGCACGACGCTGTCTGATATGTTGATATTTGTAACAATAATGCCATTCAAACTATCTTATGTTCCAAAGCTTCGATCAACTATACATACATATGTAGTAGTTAGTGTATATAGTGTTGATCGAAAATCCAAAGAATAATTATAGGAATATATATAGAACTAGCGGCCCGCCCACGGCTTCGCCCGCTTAAAATACATGATTATTGATTTAAGCAGAATTGATTGACAACTATAATAAAATAAAATAAATAAATAAATCAGCTTCACGCTGTATCCCGCACACAGCAGGGTAGGCAGAGGGAACCTAGTGTTAAGACACTCCGTTCCCCACTTTCTGCCGAATTCTGGAGGCATTGCGTGTTGAGTGGCAGAACTCAACGCCGCGCTTAACCTCGACATCAGAGCGAAGAAATGGAAATATAAATTTAAGTAAATATTTCATCTCCTCGAGTGGGGATCGAATCCACAACCAGTCGGTTTTGCAGTCACACCTCGTGCCGCTGCGCCACGACTGGCCTTGTTTACTTTATTGTATAAAATATTGTATAATAGTGCTTCAAAAATATATATTTTTATCAACAGTCATATAATCAACACGTTTCGAATGTCATTCTTTAGCCAGGGTCATACCAGCGCGATTTCTATATAACATTCGCTGGCAAGCTAATGCCTTGAGTTCATTCAAATGACGATAACTTTTTTTTTAATGAACCGATTTTGATGAACTAAACTTTAGAACCTAAATTGAGTTAAAACAAAGCAATTGGTGAAATTTTCAAGTAAATCGGTTCAGTAGTTTCAGAGAAAAATGCGGACAACAATATGTCGACAGACAGACAGACAGACAGACAGACAGACAAGAAATTCAAAAAAAATCTTTTTGCTTTCTATTAGTCTTTTTAAGTGTCCCTCTATCCATTTCAGTCAAAATTACTAAATGTACAGACAAAATATTTTTACTGTCTTATTATATATAGAGAAGAGATAATGTCAACGATTTCCATCATATAATACAAATGTATACATAGCCTACTCTTATTTGCATAACTTTCAACTTTCGGGAAATGCGAATGTGTAATATTGTTTGAATACATAATGACCGCTTAGTGTTCCGTCCGGTCCTTGACCCACGAGTAGTAGGTTATCAGACAGCCATGACTACTACTATACTTTTAGCTTCGACTACAATGTAAACTTAACCTTAATAACACAATTTAAAATTTAATTTAGCATTAATATATTTTTATGTTCAATAATAAATAATCCGTAGAGTGTTTTTATAATAATAATTTAACATAAAATCGTCAAAAGCGCGGATTTAGGCAAATTGTAACAACGTCGATCACACATGAGAAACAGCCGGCTGCGCCCCTGGGCCGTTCTACTTCCTGGCCGTTCAGCCGCGCGTACTTCCGCAATGACAGCTTTGAACCAATTACATAAATATCAACGATTTCATAACTTTGTTAAAAATGTGACTGTAAGATAAAACAAAAACTATTGATTATATACGAGTATGTATACATAGTTGCGTCTAAAATATTAAATTACAAAGTTAGGGTGCGAATTACCGACCGGGCAGTCAAATGGCTTCAATTTGCTTGAGAAACAAAATATTTTTGTTGTACGAAAATATACAGGATGATTGTTAGATAGATAGATAAACAGGTGATAGATGAGGTCATTTCCGACTATTTTACCCGATAAAGCACCCATATACACTGAAATTCTGCCGTTTCCGAGATATTGGCCGTTAAAAAAATGTATCATGTATGTATCTATAATAAGAAAAAACCTTATTTTATTGAAGTTTTCTCAAAATTTCATTTAAAAAAATCGCTTTGTCTTCTTTCGATTGACAACAAATAAATGTTATTAGTTATAGGTACGTATGGTAAAGTTATTGTTATAATGTAATGTTTGTAATTTTCATAAATTAGAACAATCCGAAACTCTGCTACCTTAATATTATTTTTACAATAAAATATGAAGAAAATGCCAATGTCATTTTCGCTAAATTGACCTTCAACGATGCCTAGACGAAGTGCCACGGTCATCTATTGTCGATTGTGTTGTTATTTCTGAAAAAATATATTTGTCTAATTCTAAGAACCACTACGTACGTAACGTGAATAGATAATGTTCTATATATGCATGAGAGATTGAGAGACGTGATCCTTCCTTAGAATACGCCGTCGACTCAGCTCAGACTTTTGGTTAAGTGTCGCTGTCGTCGATAAGTCCAAAATATAAATGCTAATTTAATTTTAATTTATTAAATACATTAATTTTACTTTTCTGGCAATAAAACTATTTCGTGATATATCTATATTGTGATAATGCAATCAATTTTTAATAATTGAGCGGCATTACCAACAAAATCAGGGGAAATGTCGCTCAAACATGTTTTTTATAATGTTATCCTACTAATAATAGATCAAAGGTTGTTTGCGTTGCTCAATTGTAATTAATAATATATAATTCAAAAGATACAATACACCATGTTTTCCTTAAGTGAACGCCATTCCCACCCCCCTCCCTCCCCTATATACGATCATAATATTGAAAGAACAAAAACCAAGAAACTCGTGTCGTGAAATCTTAAGTACATATCATAGAGAGCAGTATTGTAATTTATCGACCAACGATAAAGCAGATTCGCTTATTTCCCGATTATAGATTAGCTTTCTTATTCGTAAAGCGAAATTAATTCTTTTATAAAAGCTAGCCGATAATGGAAAGTAGTTCAAATAACAATAAAAAATATTTTTAAACTTTTATAAATATGCTTTCATTAGGCCAAACTGTAACAAATTTAGTAACAACTCGTATGTAATAAAATTTGGCCCACTTTTAATAATTGCATCATTATGAAACTTTGCAGTAATACGTAGCTTAGGTGACAACACAATATCATCGAGCTGGTCTGGTGATGGAGCTAGGATCCGAATACTCGTCAGAGGTTACTGATAAACCACTCAAGTTTG
This sequence comes from Heliconius himera, assembly GCA_021202915.1. Taxonomy (NCBI): domain Eukaryota; kingdom Metazoa; phylum Arthropoda; class Insecta; order Lepidoptera; family Nymphalidae; genus Heliconius; species Heliconius himera. Next base: position 1,633,245 of record JAJHJA010000079.1, on the reverse strand, counting down.
GGTTTATATGACTTATAGCACCTAGTATATCAGCACTTGGTGTTTTAGTTTTTTTTAACTATATATTTAATTACTGTAATCTGAGAGACCTTTTTATATAGAAGTGTGATTGATTTTTAGTATAGTAGAATAACAAAGCGTTGACATTCTTTGTTATTCGACCATACAATTTTTTTTATCGCTACTGTAAGAATGCTTGCTAAGTGGAGCTAAGAGGAGCTTCCTCTTTTTACTTTTTTTTTATCAGCTTCACGCTGTATCCCGCACACAGCAGGGTAGGCAGATGGAACCTAGAGTTAAGACATTCCGTTCCCCACTTTCTGCCGAATTCTGGAGCCATTGCGTGGGGCAGAACTCAACGCCGCGCTTAACCTCGACACCAGAGCGAAGAAATGGTAAATATAAATTTAAGTAAATATTTCATCTCCTCGAATGGGGATCGAACCCACAACCAGTCGGTTTTACAGTCACACCTCGTGCCGCTGCGCCACGACTGACCTCTTCTAGTAAAAAAATATGTTACTACTATAACATTTTAAGACAAACTAGGAAAAATTGTAATATACCCTAGTAGTATTTTCAAGATGCCACCAGCCACCGTTCTCCTCTCTTCACAACTACAAGTGAAGATACGAACTCATACGCCGTTATGAATCATTTTTTATACGTTACCTGTATTGTAAATTACTTCCTAGTATTTATTGCATTTCAAAAATGTATACGTACTACTCATACGTTCTGCAATACGTAAGTTCTATAATATTTTTATATAATGAATAAGGTTAGTTGAGGTTGTTTTTCAATTGTTATAATATACATTATATTACATGTATTCCGTGGTCATTGTTTAAAGAATCGCTGTTACTCACTGTGACTGTCGGGTCGTCGCCAACAGATACAATGTCATACCTATTATACATACATATTTTGAACTAGTTTCCCGGATATGACAATATTTATAAAATATTACTATAGATACCTACTATACTTTTATAAGATATTATTATCGTAACTTTTATGTTCCACAAAATGTGTTAAGAAAATAACGAAAACTTGAGTTATTTTTTAAAAAAATATTTTTTTCAAAGTATCCCTATTAGATATTAAGCATCTGTGCCAACTGTTCCTCCAACCCTCTGAGGTTACTCTTCTAGTGATACACTTTTGGTATACATTCCGTTTTATCAACCAGACAAAAATAATAATATAATTACTCGGACTAATTATGAGCCGAATTGAAAAAGGTATTATGGGGTTTGCAATTCCCGATCGAGATCACAATCAAAATCGCGACATTTAGAACGCGCGTTACGACTTGTTTTTAGAAGTCAGTCTTAGAAATATATACCCAACAAAATGATGGATTACAATTTTTTTTATTATCAACCTAATATGGGTATCAAATGAAAGGACTTAATTTGTAAAATACTATAAAAAAATAAATTTATTTGTAAACCACGATAAAAAAAACCCTGAAGAGATTAAAAGATGGAGCCGGAAGGTGACCAAAGGGACTCCTAAACTAAGAAAGGTAGAAATTTAAACACAAAACTAGACTAGTGTTGTGTTTGAATGTTTAATTAGTGACCAGAAAAACAATCATTATGCATAAACAGAAATGAGAATGTTAAGAGGAAATAAAATATGAATTAAAAAATCCTTTTAAAAATAAGTTTTTATACAAAGGGTCTGTTTTATTAAAATGAAAATAATAATTGCAAAAGCTTGTAGAGCTTATAAAAAAGCAGAGAATTAAAATTAAATAATTTTTTAGCGCGAGTGGACATATATAATAATTGCAAAAGCTTTCTTTTGCAATTATTAGATATGTTCACTTTAGTAAAACTGACCCTTCAGTAAAAAAACTTGTTTTTATAGAGATTTTATTAATCAATATTTTTTGTTGTTATTAATATTACGGATAAGGAATTACTAAGAGCTACGAATCAATATTAGAACAAAATGATACATAGCCACTAGTTCATAAAGATGGCGTCGTTGTTTATGTTCAATCTACTTGTATATTTATGTTTTCCAATGATACTCCTGACTTCGACTCTATTACTTATGTACTCGGTAAGGGAACCTAACATCTTATCTAATAAGATCGAAATATCATTTTATCTAACAAGATTGAATCGACACTTATTACACACATTATAAATTGGTTGTAGTTTGCGTTTGCATGGACATGTTTCGAATGTGAAACGAAAAAATACTAAACTTTTTACGACCAGTGAGTGAGTGAGTGTGTATTATCGTTCAGTCACTCAATGAGTAAACTAATATTTTTATACAATATGTTGATATAAATACCACATAATTTTTTATATCTTATGTCACATAATATTATTAATAGCAATGTACACTCCGAATTTGTAAGTACAGATATTGTGCTATAGATATAATGTAATTGGTCTTGAAGGCGTAGGTAATTTTGATAACAACAGGTAATGTTTAAACACATCAACGATGCATCATAGAATAATTTACATATTATGTCATACACGTTAATTTTATGTTCCTTTATCATATTTCATTAGATTTCTTAAAAAACATATAATTTCATTTAAAAAATCTAAGATTTCTTTATTATTCCCGCATAGTATGGTAGACCTAATGTAAAGACTTTCCGTGCCACTCTTCCTGTTCAATTTTGTGTTGTGTTCGAGACATTGTGTGTTGTGTCGGAAATCAACGCCACGCTTGCACTACCACAAAGAGGATTTAATAATAAATCAAATATAATCATCCTGAATTTCCCGAATTTACATTCAGATGCTGTCATACTGCGCCACGACTATCTTCAAAAGATGTTACGCTTCATTCAGAATCGTCGGGCATCTTCTAGAAGCTCTCGGCACGAATCTTGGCGAATGAAGGCTGCAGTAGTATTATTGTCCTTTCGTGATTTGTCTCTGTTACATTACAGGAATTATTGGGAGACATCTTGAGACGTTCTTAACTGATATTAGCATAAAATTTGTTTTATTTCTTAAATTTCACTGGCTGACTGATGTATAAATTCAACAAATAATCTACTGCTTCAATTCTTTAATTCCTTTATTTACTTTTAAATATATCAGGATTATCTTCAGGACAGGGTACTATCAATACTAAAAGTCGCCGAAGTCCAAAATGTATTCTTCTATTAATAATTTACTACAGAAATCTTTTCTCGAAAATATAAGAAGAATAATGATGGAATAAAGAGTACAGTAGTCGGCACGTTTTACCGACTACTATATAAATTAGCAGATTGCAAATAAAACGAAGACGAGAAGACGTGAATTACCATTTATGATAGTTTTTCAAATTAAGTGCGTATGCAAATAAATCTAAAATATTTTTTAAGGCATTAGAAATATATAAAAATTATACAAAATGGATATGATTTGAATTGGTACGAATTCAAGGAAAATAATCAATGAACCGTATATGAGTTTATAACCAAAGTACAATCAACATAGTTCTTAAGTATGATCAATTTTTACCACAGCATATTTAACAGGAAAATCTACTAAACTAGTTATTATGACTTATTTTGAGCTTGTTTGTTGCAAGTGGCAAATGAGATAAATAAGCTTTACAATAATATTATTAGGATAAACAAACGAACACAAAGTAATGTATTAACTATCGAAATTAAGCCTTACTTTTTGATAAATAATTTGTCAATAAGTAAGGCTGTTAAGGTTACAATTGTTTTCGAATACAAGTAAATGAAGCGTTCATTATATGACATATCATTAAATTAATAATCAATTCATAACGTAAAAATAATAATAAAATATATAGAAAATAGTTACGGCCCAGCGAGGGAATTAAATAAAAAATTCTTGATAAAAAAATTAGATGTTGAGTAAAATTAAAAGATTAATTATTAAATGATAATAAGTAAATTTCTTAATCATTAAGTACTTAAATGATTTTGTATATTTCAAACAGATATACAAATTGTGGCGCACGGGCATAGAACGGCGTTTACATGTGACTGTAAATGCAACAGGTGAGTTCCATCCCTTTCCCAATTTCCTGAGTTCCGTTCGAGGAAATAAAATATTTAATATTTTTATTTCTTCGCGTTGCTTCTCTGATGTCGAGGCAAAGCGCGGAGGTCACCATTTAACACGCAATGCCTCCAGAATTCGGCGGAAAGTGAAGCTTAATAGTAGTCATCAATAATTATCAGTTTTCAGATTTTTTTCTATATATGTAGAAATATATATAATAGCCCATTGGCTACTAAATTAGCCCGTGGTACCAAATATCAAGTTTCTAGGTCACCTAGAAGTGGGTTACGTTTTTAATGAGTCAGTTACAAAAATGCCAGTTTTAAAACGTTAAAATATCAATAACTTTTCCAGTTAAATTATTGAAATTTTATATACATCACAAGCTAGGGATTTTTTTATTTCAATGGTTATGAAATGTTTAAAAGTAGCTTGAAATGTTACGTGTAAAATACCCGTTTCCAGCTTTTTAACTTGGCTGGACACGCTGGCGCGCGTATCTTGATACCCTAGTGATTTACTTATTTCATTTTAAATTCTAAAATGGTAGTGAATGAAAGTGATTCAGAACTGTAGAAATCGTCCGCGTTCAACAATGATAAAAGGTATTTTTGTGAACATGAGGGACATCTCATGCGAGTGGTTATATCTAATATTTTAATATCCATGTATCTATATTATTTATATTATGTATATGCTATGATCTATAATTATATAATTAAATCGTATAATTTTCTTTAAACAAACGTAGTTCCAATGATTTAGTTTTTTATTGTTAACAAATTGTACATCAGTTCAGCATAACAGTCGATGCTGATTACATTAATTACATATAATTGACTTTTAATAACTGTTATTAATAAATAATTCAGAATCTTACGAATATAATATATAATAGACTGTAAGTGGTTATTGCTCAATATATGCCAATTGCCATCAATATTATAATAGATAAGCATATTATAAAGTATTTGTATTCTCACCTAAAGTACCTACTTACATTTGAATAAATTATAAAATGGAAACTTACATCACCTGGCGGAAAGTCGTAACATTCCGCTATTTTCTCATAAAGTTCCTTAACGTTCGAAAAACCGGAAATGAGCCCTAGAGGACTTCCTTGTGCCTGTTGACAGTGGAACACTAGTTGTGACTTTTGAGCCCCGTTGTTGTTGTCCACACCGTTAGACTGGTGCACATCCTCGACAGGCGGCGGAGGTACAGGCGGCGCTGAATACTTCGGCCCTTTTTTTTTGAACAAAGACATCACGAATAACACTATATAACGGTAAATAATAAGTTTTCTATAATGTAAAAGTTAACGCGCACTCATTACACTCGCCTGCTGCAAAATTAATCACAGCCGAGCCACATAACTCGCGAGAACTTTAAATGTTAACATCACAACGTCATTATTCACGATAACTTATCATTCAATGACGATGTCGGATAAGATTATGTGTATAAAATTGTTTGTTGAAGGTTTCATGTAGAAATAGAGTAAACTTTGGGAACGAATAACGATAACAAACGTTCAAACGCTTGCACGCCGGTTGACAGACTGAGGACTGAGGAGTGAAGAGTTCCGAGTTCCGACTGAGGTCGGAGGTACGGGTGAAGGGAGGAAAAGACTGCGATAATGCCATGCCGACCATTGAAAAATTTCGTGCTGTATATTTATGCAGCATTTCTAATTCAATGCCCGGCTGTTATACGTTATTAATGTGTTAATTATTTGATGAAGCTAATAGCAGAAGTAATTTACTAAATTAAGTAAAAATGATTAAGTAGTACTAATATTTATATTACTTCATACAGTAACGTGTCCATCGGAATTTGAAATTTAGGTCAAGTTATGTTTGCCGAAAATATTGCAAACAACGCAAGATCAGGAAATACGCTGCAAAAGACGCCAAAATTTGTCATGTAGGTTCCTAGGGGAGTGTAGGAAAGCTCTAAGAAAATTTCTTGAAATCCCAACGGGAACAGGAAAAAACAAGATTTTATTTTTGTAAAGTTTAAGCAGTTTGATACCCGTCGTGCCGCAGTAGGTCAGCAATTGACTGTTAATTCGACGGCTGTGCGTTCGATTTCACTCGGGGTAATGATTATATTTTTTTTGTATAGAACCATGAAGTACATATGAGCATTTGTTGGAATACTAGCACATCGGATAAATTTAATAAATTATAAATTTTCTCTAAATTTTTGATGACTTTTCTGCATAATTGTGGCTAGATTTCATTCATGCAGCGTTAAACTATATCTTGTAATGGACGAGTAGTGGTAAAATTGTAGACAAGATCAACCACTTCACATAAGTTCATAAGGAATCTAATGTTATAAAATCCCCCACAAACCAAAGTAGAGACACTGGGAACCTAGTACTAAAACTCCGCCACAGACGACCACCAAATATTTTATTCCCCGAGTCGGAATCTAACTTACAACTGTCGCGTTTTCAAGCACATGTTTGTGTCGCAATTTCATTTTAGGGCTTTTCCTACCTCTAAATATTTTCTTACCGAGTGAAATTCAGAAAACCTAACTTCAGGATGGCCACGACTTGTTGACCGTACTGTACGTTGTTGTTGTATGCAGCTGCTAAGATTTGATTTTAGGGCTTTTCCTACTTTTAAATATTTTCTTACCGAGTGCACGATGTACTGTACGTTGTTGTTGTATACTGTTAATGTGTACGAAGTCGTATCACTCAATTGCCAATTTCGTTCTTTCAGAGTTAACAACACAACTGGCAAACAATATACGACATAGGCTTTTCGGATATGCCAATTCAGTTTTATATTATCAGTATTTTATTGGCTGTATTAAATGTTTACTACAATTATTTTAATAAAAGAATTTAAAAATACCTACACCTAAATTATTACTTTAGAAAACTATATGAAACTACAAAAAAATATTTATTTCTAAAGTAGTAATGAGAAATATTAGAAGCCTTTAATTGAATATTACATAAAATATTTGTCACTTAAGCAAGGATATTGATGAATTTTAAATACCTATATTTACAGATAACATGGTTTTAAGGCCGGCCGAGGCCCAGGGGAACAAAGTGTGACTGTAGAAACTGATGAAAGGTTCAGTCTGATGTTTTGAGGTAAAGCGCAGCATTGAGTTCCGCCACTCAGCACGTCATTAGCCAGGAGCTTGAGCTGTGACAGCTAGTGTTGGTGCTTTGTAAAAGAGCCACCATAGTCTACAATTGTAAGTTTCAGGCACTGCTCCAAGCTCAAGATTATAATAAGTACTTGTACTTAGTGTAAACAGATAAATTGATGTTTTTAATCATGTAGATGTACAGGATGTCCCTTTCAATAAGAGTATTTATTCTAATCTTATTGTTTAAGCTTCTCTATTGACACTAAAATCCAAATGTTTCTACTAATGCTACATCTGAAGTATGTTCTAGGAATTAAATGAAGTACCAGACAGGCCAAGAACTTTTCACAAACTATAAAGGCATCAATGTTAGACCCCACAATGAAACCGCAAACAAATCAACTCTAAAAATATTTTGCAAATATATAAATAATAAAAAAAGTGTTTTTAGGTATTTTTTATTGACATTAGGCAATAAGTCTATGAGGATGCAACTGCTTTTTTAGGTGTAGGTTTGCCTTCCTTGAAACCATTTCTGAATCGCCTTCTTACAATCTTGAGGTGACGCATGCGGCCAGTTCCAGTGGTCTTCCTACGCTTAGCCTTCACTGACCAGTGATCTATAAAAAGACAATCATGTATCAATAATTTTAATTATGACATTATTAATATTTTTGTAACTAATATAAATCTATTAATAATATATATAAATTCAATTATATATATTATTCATAATAATATAAATTCAATCAGCTTCACTCTGTATCCTGCACACAGCAGGCTAGGCAGAGGGAACCTAGTGTTAAGACACTCCGACACCAGAGCGAAGAAGTGGAAATATAAATTTAAGTAAATATTTCATCTCCTCGAGTGGGGATTGAACCCACAACCAGTCGGGTTTACAGCCACACTCTGTGCCGTTGCATCGCGACTAGCCTTATTTGATTTATTTATTTTGTTCAATATTTTCGTACATAAACATTTGGTCTCATAGATATTTCACACTATAGTTAAACATAATTATTGCTATAAAAAATAAACAGTTTCAAACTTTTTCCAGGCATTCAGACAAAACTTAGTGTTAAGTGTGTTGAGAGTTAAAATTCAATGCCACAATATGTATTGTCAGAGAGGGAAAAAATCTATCAATGCCCCTCACAGGGTTTGGATTCATAGTGTATATGTACAGTTAGATATACCAAAATGTATATATTATACCATTCTTTAATATGCTGCAAGGTGTAGATTACAATAATGTTTTAGTCTATTATTTTTTACCTTCCAAACATGACATTATTAGGATTGTAATATACAAATAGCTATAGAAACATGAGAAAAAAATATATCTGCTATTACCCTAACATAATAAATAACTACAGAAGCTATTAATTATAAAATAGACATTTCATACACATCAACCTTTCCATTATACTGTACTGATTATTTTAACCTGGTTTGCAATTGTATACAACGAAAATATTGAATATTTGTTTAATTCGCCTACACATACAAATAAATATCCTTTATCAAACATATTTTCAATAATTGTAGGTATAGCCAAAGGGACTAAAATTGCGCATGTGAATTATAAACATTTAACATAACCTCCGTTTTCATAATGAAACTACAAAAAGTTACTCACAAGATCGCAGCTTAGCTGCAGGGTATCCACATTGGGCACATTTAGATTTTTGAATGTGGTATGACGACCTTCCACATCTTCTACATAGTGTATGTGTCTTATTTCGGCGTTTACCGAAGCTTGATGTACCCTTCGTCTGAAATATTTATCAATAGGTTAAACACCTCACTGAATTTTCTGTAAATAAACTTAATAAATAATTTAATGAATAATGATTATTAATATTACACAATTATGATACTATAATATTAAAAGCTAATGTTGATTATTTTAGATTTAAAATTAACATTTCAAATTACACTACCATTTTCACGAAATTTGACAATCAAAGGACGATGATAGAAATTTGTACAATGTTGCTGCGTTCCAAGATTAGTGATGCCAGTAATAAAAATCTCGAAATTAGCTTACCGTAAAACGGGATCAGTAAAAACACTTTACACATATTACGAACTTTTTTTGTATGTTTTATGTTATTCTGTTTGGAATTTTAAAAGCTAGGGTTAATACTGTCCTGATAGCCTTTATGGATTAATAAGCATAATAATTTGTGAAATAAAACAAAAAAAAATCAAAACCCTGAGTACCTATTTAATTATTTTATATTGCATATTAGCTCTTTCGTTTTTGTAACATTTTTATTGTTACTGCGCTTTTTTATTTCATATTATTATATAATATTTGATTCAAATTATCAGTTCCTGAGATAAGTGTGTTCAACCAAGCAAATTCTTTCAATTTATTTCAAAGTTCAGAAGTATAGATATATACTTTCGCCTCTTTAATCAAAAATAAAAATTACAGTAAATATAAAGTTCACTTCATTTTTTAAATTACGGCGTTTCAAACGGGCCAGTTGAGCACAAAATACCTTCTCAATGTCACGTTGTACGGAAGACATACGAATCAGCTTAGAGCGTTAAAAAAGATATAACGTTACATAAAAGGAGAATACACATTTAAAATTCAGATTTAGTTAAAAATAATATTTTTGAAAAATGTTAGCTTATCATTTTATTCCTGATGATATTACATAGAGAACTAAACACTAACGTTAACAAACATTGACTATTAATGAGCAAGAACAGAATTTCATCATGTCCTTACATCATATAAGGGACGTATTAATTTAGGATAGGTGAAAAGGATATGGGATGAGGAACGTGAGTACGAATAATTATAAATATAATAATATTTTTTGTAAATGGTGTCCTTAAAAATAATTAGTGGATCCTTGTTTCAAGGTTCGTTGATACTTTTTCAACATACTTTGACCCTTATATATTACAAGACTCAAAATGTTACTTTTATAATTCCCAGAGTTACTTTTTTAACGCCTGAATCTGAACTTTTTAAGGGTTAGTACGGTACAGTACGGTTAGTAAAAAGAAATTAAGAATTTTACAGGCACCTGCTCGTGCCATGTGCATCATGAAAGAAAAAACCTAAAGCACTTGAAAAAGCGAAAGCTCCCGAAAAAAAGCTTAGTATACAAAAACGAACATAACCTGTTGTTGTATTCTATATGAAATAGTCAAATTCGTGAAAAAATCAATTTTTGAGGTGTTTGGTGTTATATTTAAGTACCACTGGCAACACTGCTTCAGGCTTTTCTAACTTTGTTTTCAACATTTCACATTTGACACGACCGAATGCATATCTTTATAATATATTATATACCTAATTTATAATTATTATTTGGGCCGTAGTGCAGACTTCAGTGGGCCAATAATTTCAATTTCTTGAAAAACTACCTTATAACATATCTAGAAACTTTTGCAGCTATAGGCATTTCAACTAAGGTGCGTATTTTCATTGACTCTTTTGTATATAATGTGACGAGGTATATTTTTCACAATTAGAAATATAATAGTGGGAAAATTATCGAGTAAATAACTTTATCGTACTCATATTATCGATTGAAATCACTTAATTAACGCGATATCTAATTCCGCCTTGAATTTAATAGTCAATAGAAACATAATAGGTGATGTCACCTTTATTTTCCAGAAAACAAATCCCAATTTTATTAAAATCCTCAAAACTTGTAAGTTTAAAATGGAGTTACTAGATGTTATGAAAAATTTAACAATTAAGCATACTGAAAATTCTAATGAACCAAAATTATTTAGATCAGTAGCTGCCGATATTGATAATGTACCAACAGAAATTGTCATTGCTGACTATATTGACAAAACAATGTTAATTATTTCTCAATACCAAAAAATTGGCAGTATGATGACAATACAGCGGGATCAAATCCATAGCCCGTTAGGTACAGATAATATTTATACAACAAAAGTTATTTTTGGTGCTACAGGAGAAGAACAACAAGTTGCTGCAAGATACCTGGCAGAAGCATTAAATATAACAAAATCACTCTGCATTTTTCTAAATTTAAAGTCTTATGACATAGAGACAGTAAAAGCTTGCAAGGATATTATTTTGGAACTTCAAGGAGAGCAAACTGTTTAAGAAATGTCTGTACAAACAGTAAATAAATTTAAGATATCAACTAAATATTATGGTCAGCTAGTACTTGGTCCTCCTGGTGCAGGCAAAACAACATACTGCAATGAGATGACAAAGTTATTAAGAAAAAATGGAAGAAAAGTTGTACTTATAAACATGGACCCCGCAAATGATTGTCTTTCTTACAAACCTGATGTAGATATAAGAGACTTCATTGTTTTAGAAAATGTTATGGATAAATATAATTTAGGACCAAATGGAGCTTTAGTATATTGTATGGAATATTTAGAAAAAAATGTTGATTGGTTGTTAGACCAAATCCAAGGCGAACACTCTACAAACTTTATTTTTGACCTTCCTGGTCAAGTTGAACTATATAGTCATCATGAAATATTAAATAACATATTTAGAAAGCTGACCATTGATGGGAACTTACAACTGTGTGCAGTCCATTTAATTGATTCTCATCATTGCTCAGATGCAGGAAAATTCATAGCAGCTTTAATTTTATCTTTAAATGCTATGCTCAAAATTGGCTTACCTCATGTAAATCTTCTAACCAAAGTTGATTTACTTAAGCAACATGCTGATAAACTTCAATTCGGCATTGATTTCTACACTGAAGTTTTGGACTTAAATTATTTACTTGATAATTTGAATAATGATAGATTTACACAGAAGTATACAAAGCTTAATAAAGCTTTAATATCTATTATTGAGGATTATAGCTTAGTTAGTTTTCAACTTGTTGAAATGTTCAAAGACCAAAGTCTTATAAATGTGAGAAATCTAGTTGATAAAGCTACTGGATATGTTTTTAAATCTGAAGAGGGAAGACATATTAATAGTATGTTAGCATGTGCTATGGGTGTTAGTGATAAATCAAATTTAAATGAATTTGAATAACTATTATTTATAAATTTAAATTTTTGAATATTTTGAAAAAAGTAAACTTATGATTATGATATGTTTGAGTTAGGTTTCCCAGTCCTCTTTGATTACTATGCACTGACTGATAAGTGCCAACAGCTATAAATAATGTATATATATAATGTTATGTATTTTTTTGTAAGTAAAATAAATTAATAATAAGATTATTTAATTTTATTCCTTATTTTTGGCTACATTATCAGTAGTATGCATGAAAACACATTTAATATAACTTGGTATTCTTAATATTTCAATTTTGGATTTAACTTAAGCCTGTATTTTTAATTTGTGTCCTTTGAAATAGTTTTAAGTCATATACCCATTACATACATCACTAGGATGGGTGAGGTCCGTGCTCACTTCAGAAATTTTACTAACAAAAAATTTGCTTTAAAAAATAACCTTTACACATAATGACAGTGATCTAAAATTAGTATTTGTTAACTGGTTATAACGAGAAATTTCCCAAATAAAAATAGCCCAAGCAACACAAAACGTTATATTTTATCAGAATTTATTTTTATCCTACCAGAATTCATTTAATTATTTTCAGATGTCCAAGAGTAATCAAGCTTTATACATAAAGCTTTTAGAAATGGAAAACAAACTTGATATGTTATTAAGTCAAGAAACCGTTAAGCCTATTCAAGTTCAGCTTTTGCATCAATATAATGACATTAAAGATGCAACTCAAGTCATTATTAACCACATAGCTAATATCGAAGGTACTTCCGTCTCTGAAATACATAAGCGGCTAAAACTAAAAGATTGAAATAAAACAATCATGAATAATGGAACGTTTTATTTGAAGACAAATACAACTCTTTACAATTTATTATCAACCAATATTTTTTTGTGTTCATGAACTAAAATAGTATTTGAACATTTTCAGTATTTCTTATTATTTATTAGCAGTTTTGTGTATTTAAGTTATAAGTGTTTTCAAAAAAGCCACAGTTCCATGTTGCTACTTCAATTACGAAAAGTGTTATGTATTACATGACAAATATTTTCTAATATAGTTTATTATACGTTGACAATATTAAGAGACCATTGTCAGCAAACAAGTTATAAAATGGAGTAAAGGTATTATTACACTGTTGAATATTCTAAAACTATAGTGAATAATGTTTTTAAGAGAAAAAAAAGTCTACTTCCTTCTCGGACTCATCTAATATTACATTTTAAAATATGTAAAGTATACATTTAAGCAGCAAAGTACAGTATTACAGTAACGTAAAAGGCATTTCATATTAAACATCAAGAACAGTAAATTTAAATAGTGCCTTTTAGCTAAAACCCGCCAATATAAATCTCGACCACCCTCGAAATAACCAAACCACTATCATGCTTTTACTGTAAGTTATACATAATTCTTAATAAAATGAAAATACATTGAAGTTAAAATTCTAACGCTACACATTGTGTTTATTCAATAAGCAAGCAATAATATATGTTGTAATAATATATTGCGCCGCGCGCGTCACTTAGCGGCGTCGCCGTTTGTTTCGAAGTCAGATGTCTGATGCATTACGTTAGTCACGTGTGATCACGACTCGTGTTTAAATCAATGAATATGTTAGTGTGGCAACACATTTCTCTGTTTCGGCCAGGGTACAAGCAAATTGTAAAGTCTTCATTAAGTTCCATTCTCTACTGTCTCTGGTGTCGACTGTTCCTTACTCAAATGGAATGTAACACGCGCTGACAGGTCGACAGTTACTCACCAATCGAGTACACCAAGACTGTGTCTCAAATGTTTAGTTAGTCATTCCAGCTTAATTTAAGTATAACAATATAACAAATTTACAAAAATACATATAAAGTGAAGAACATTCGCCGTCTTGAGATTCCTAAAATGCATATAAATATATCACTAATGAATCTACGATATTCTATCGAAATAATACCCTATAGGATGTGGAAAACTCAACACGCGAACGTTCATCCAGTTTTATTAAACGTCTATCGTTAGACTTAAATCTATGAGTTTCAGACTCGTTTCAGGCAGTCCAATGGACTAAATTTCAAAGCACCACCATCATTCAATAAATGCAATTTCTACGCTAATCTTATCACGCTTTTCTACCCCTAAGGTATAAAATATCCGACGTATCACGTGCTTACCAAAATAGTACAATAATTAAAACACATTCAAAAGTTCTTATACGATTTAACAATTATTTACCTCTGCCTGCTGGCGATACGTAGCTGCTGAATATTATGCTTGCAAAACCCGTTTGCCCCTTATCACTATAGAAATTACACTCGCCAGCAGAACAGCGGGACCTTTGTATGCCGGATACTATGGAACACTCCAGAATATTCACACTCAATAAAGCCTAAATATACAACGAGAAACCCTAAAAACAAGTCTGAATACGGTTGGTTTGACCTACGTAATCTAGGAAGCGCGTCGCAAACGTTCGACAGATATAACTTCGAAAATATAAAAAAAAAACTGCTTCGCTTGTAACGAAAACGGGATTTCATAGACCAAACCAGACTTAGATATAAAACAATAATTTGGTAAATTGTAAATATACTATGTGTAAATAAATAATGCTGACTCAGTTACCATAATATGCTAAACTAAACATATTCCTCATTAAGTCAACCCACTGTTATAAAACACGACTTAACAATCAACATGTTAATTTTAAAATATATATTTTCTAAATTATCACTCGTCAGATAGATGTTATGTGTCATTTTTTTTTTACAATAAAGTTATGCACTACTGAAAGTAGCGTTTGAAATCGGCTCTGGATGTTTTGCTACTTGCTTCGAGATCGGGGAAGTTATTTTAATATATCCTTTTTATGGTTTCACGCTGCATTTCGCTGCTCGCATATAACAGGGTAGGCAGAGGAAACCTGGCGTTAAAACACTCCTTCCCCAACAAAAGGATAAATTTTCGAGACATTGCATTTTGAGTAGCGTATCTCAAGGCCGCGCTTTGTCCTATTACCAGAGCGAGGAAAAGAAAACAATTCACTCCCCGAGTGGGAATCGAACCCACAATCGCCGCATTCACAGTCAGTCGCTGTGCCGCTGCTCTACGACGGCCTCTATTTTCGGTATTTTGACAGATATAATGTTTATTATTGGAAGCACATCACAAAATATTCAGAGGGACTTTCGTCTCGTTAAGGGTGAAGCGTGACGCCTCAGGTTTGTAACCTCGTCTCATTGTAAATGAGCACATATGTGCCAATTTAATAAATACAAAATCAGTCTCTCGTTGGGAAGTCTCTTAGATGTCGAGGCACGTACACGCCGCTATCATTATAAGTATTGCTTCCTTATTACACAAGTACACTTAACACACAAAACCGAACCTGTGACCTCACGACAGATACATGCTAAAACTATTAACATTTTAGATCTAGTATGCCTTTTTTTCGGATTAGTTTAGATCATTCACTAAATATAAACGTATTATATATAATACGTGAACGAATATTATGTACTTGTTGACAATTGAAAAATGTTAAAACTCGTTTAAAATAATCGTTAAAGTTTGTGGAACAGCTTTCCTCATAAGCATTAAAAGTAACAAACTACTATTAAACAAAACAAACAAACCTAATATAACTACAAATTACAAACGTAAACTACATAAAAATTTACCTTTGGGATAAAAAATAATTTAGTTAGTGACGGGGGCATCGCCTTGGCCAAAGTGTTCTCGATCGGAACTATGACTAAATCCCGCCACCTAGAAACACATATACACAATACAAATGAACGTTTCCGGACGAGGAAAGCCGTAACGAACGACAATAGTATGTCGGTATCTATTCTGCGGTCACCTTGGTCTTATCTAGTGGTCCGTTCGCTTCCAAACTCTGAGCTACATCAGTCTTCGGAGTGGTGCTCTTTTTTTTACCTTTTCCTAAATTCTTCTTAATGTTTTTTCCAGTCTTTGTTTTCTGAGGTTGAGTCCCTGTAAAATTAAATGTATTCTTATATGATGGCATTTTCTTCTCGCGTCTTTACGTCTATAGGTACTAAGGTTCTCTCAAAAGGTACCTTCACCGTCATTTTCGGGCTGAGAGCTATCTTCCGGTGCACTGCCGTCATCGGCGGGCGGACTCATATCATCCGGCCTAACGGTTTTCCTGGAAGAATAGAATTGGCTAAGAAAAAACGTTCTCCTGCGATCACAATATAATAATGATTATGATTAAAAAATATATGTTCTCATATACAAGTTAAAACAAACCCCCTACCCGTTAATGCTGAGCGTGGCCGGCTTGGCGGGGTCGTGGCGCGGCCGG
Source organism: Heliconius himera (assembly GCA_021202915.1). NCBI lineage: Eukaryota > Metazoa > Arthropoda > Insecta > Lepidoptera > Nymphalidae > Heliconius > Heliconius himera. Next base: position 1,616,782 of record JAJHJA010000079.1, on the reverse strand, counting down.
CGCGCGCGCGCGGCGCCCCGCGCGACGGGGACGGCCCCGCGCCCGCGCCCGCGGCCCCGCCCGCCGCGCCACCCGCGCCCGCCGTACGCGTTGCGCGGCGTCGGCGTGTAGCCCACGTAGCTCACCTGATGCAACCACGTTTCAATTGTCAAATCAACATAACGCTGCATCTTATCATTTTTTTTTAAATGGAAAGATTGAGATAATTGTGTCCCATTCTACAGCCAATCCAATCAAGTTACTCATTCTATTTTTCAAAAAAGTTATGGTTTGTTTGTGTATAGGTAATAAAAGTATTATTAATATATATATAGTTAGAACTGTTTATTAAAATATAGTAGTGGAGAAAATGTTACTGTTTTAGAATTATTATTAAGGGAATATACAAATTGTTGTTTAATAACTATTAAGAAATAGCTCCTGCTTAAATTTAGAAATAGAAACCTAATAGAGAGAGAGCCAATAGAAGCAGGGCCAGACCTTTGATTTTTTATTAAGCCTGAAAGTTTCAATGTCCATACACTCAACACCAGTAGTAAGTACCATTAGGGAATATGAATTGAGTGGTGGTCAGACACCCCCAAATTCTATTAGCGCCGACGAACATATAATATTTTTTCACTTGTAATTTATTAGAATTTAGAGTATCTATCTGGTAGGGGATTAAAACCAAGTGTTTGGCAATGGAAATGTTATTTTTGATATTATTCTCAAGAAAATATAAAAAAGGAGCTTTATAATTTAACGAAAGTTACGTACAATTTCTTGCCAAACAAACAATTTATAAGTGTGAAGGTTGTTACCTGCGGGTAGCGGGGCGCCCGGGGGTGCGGGTGCGGGTAGGAGCCGCCGCCCCACTGGCCCACCACCACGCCCGCGATCTCCAGGCGCGCGCCGCGGCCGCGCCCGCGCCACGCCAGCGGCTCGCCCACCACGCCCACCACGCCGCCCATGCCGCCCAGCGGCAGCGGCGGCATCGCGAACTCTACCTCCAGGCCCTCTAGTATTGCTTTGCGCATGCGCTCCACCTGATGTTTATCATAACAAATATATTACGACTTTTCTTAACCCAATTTCTATTAGAAACACTTAGAATTTGTAGATTAAACACCAAAGAGGCCTAATAAATAATATGAATACTTTCATTTCTTTGCTCTGGCACCAAGTCGAAATTTCGGCGGAAAGTGAGATGTTCCCTTCGCCTACCTTCCTATGTGCGGAATACAGCGTGAAGATTTAATTTTTTGTATCGCTTTGCGTAGCACATCATGTAGGTTGATAAAAAATATATTAAAATTCTTAAATTTTTTATTTTTTTTAACAGAATACATCGGCCATAACTAGTGAGATATACCGTACCGTATTAAGTATAAGTAAGCAGTACCTTGACGACGGTGTCGAGGTTGTTGTCGCAGAGCTGCGCGAGGTGCTTGCAGTGCGCGGCGCGGTGCAGGTTGCGCTGCAGCAGCTTGCCGTCGAAGTAGAGCCAGGGCGCGGCCACCAGCCACGGCACGGGCGCGCCGCACGCGTCGTTGGCCACCAGCGCCGCCTCCGCGCCCGCCATCACCAGCGCGCCCAGCTGCACGCCGCGCGAGCTCATGCCCTGCACCTGCGCGGCACGGTTTATGGAAGTAATACACATGAATGAATGAAACCAGTTAATCATTTTAAAATTAATGATCAAAATAATTTTATTATAGAAATAGAATACTTTTACACTATAATATTCAATTATTTTGTTAGTAAATTCTGAAATAAAATTAGGGAAAGGTAAAATAAATGCAAAACAATATGTGACATACTAATGTTTGAATGTCGGTGGTTGAATTGAGTATTAAGTTATAAAATTATGATATAAATTTTTTGATGAAATATTTTTTATAATTATATTTTAAAATTTTATTAAATTGCACATTGTATAATGTGTAAAAGGAAGTAATTAAGTTAAAAGAAACGAAAACAAAAAGTATTAAGTAAAAAGAAACGAATACAAAAATAAAGATTGTTTTCATATTTAAAGCTAGTAGGGTGGGTAGTCTACCCGTGACCACTGACTACTGCAAAGTGTTTGAAACGTCGGGTTTCCAAAATGTAAAATCTTAAATATACGCGATTAATCCGGTTAAATTAGTTTCATTTACAAATATATATTTAGTTTTATTATCCTCACAGTTAAATGCCTTTTAGTAAAATTTGTGCTTTTTCATTGTATTTTTTGCTATCCTTGTTGTATACAAAGGTCTTTTATATTATAACAATACAATGTTTCAGATCAAGCAATACCACTGCTAATTTTACATTTGAAAATAATTAAACTGTTAATCTATTTCAAACATAAAAAAACAATTAAACAAAAAATTAATTAAAGAATAATTAAACTATTAATCTATTTCAATTCAAATTAATATATAATTTATTTGTGTATTTTTTTATGTAGACTATTTGCAACAATTTTTTATTATGCGAGGATTTCATCCATAAAATCCTATAAAAGAACAGTACAGCTAGGTGCCTATTATAAATAAACTATAGTTGCATATCTAAAAAAACCCTATGTTAAATAAATTAAAAATAAAAAGAAATTCCCAAACATAAAAATTTGAGAAATAGAAGTTCTTTGTTTACATTTTGTCTCATGCCATAATGAATACAGTATAGGTTTCCTTTTCAAATCCTGTTATATGCGGGATACAATGTGAAGCTAAAATAAAACTCACTGTCATCTCTTGCAAGTGAAGGGCGTTCATGAGATCATTTGAAAAAGCTGTAGCTAAGAATGCATCTAACTCTTGTCGCCTCAATATTTGGATTTGAGAAGTCATGATGAACCTAAAATAAATATAAAAATACTTATATTCAAGAATCTAATTAAAAACAACTATATATAATAAAATTGTATATAGTTGTTTTTAATTATTTTTATATTATATAAATTATTTTTTGTAGTTCAAATAGAATTAACTGAGAAATTTACAATAAAAAACCGCAAAGAACAGACAACAAGATGGTACCAAAATCAAAATTGCAAATAATTTCTTTTTAATTTTTTTATTATATTTACTAAAAGATATATATTTTAACAAATAACATTATACATTATATCAAAAAATATATAAACCGAAATTATAACAGTAGAGGCAAAAATAACTTATTTTTTAAGTTTTTTTTCCTTTTATTATCACTCACACAGATGCAACACTTAAGCTTCGCGAACTGTACACCCATAACATTTATAATTAACATTAACTTGACTCACCTTAAAACAGTTGCTAAAATGAGCAAATGTTGTGGCACATAGGATGTGTTCAACATTAGTGGCGTATCCGACCGCATACACGAGAGAAACGCCCGCATCCGACGACACTTATCATCTTGTGCAGTTCTACAAGAAAAACACATTTCATTTTATATTTTTGGTTGTAATTGAAGTTACGTCCTTCTTCAAGCCAGTCGTGGCGCAGCGACATAAGCGTGTGACAGACGGCAGGTTGTGGGTTCGATTCACAAATGAAATATATAATATTATCATATCTTCAATCTGGTGTCGAGGCGAAGCGCGGCGTTTAGTTCCGCCACTAAACACGCATATCTCCAGAATTCGGCGGAAAGCGGGGACTGGAGTGAATAACAGAAGGCTCCCTCTGCCTACCCTGCTGTATTAGGAGTACAGTATAAAGCTGAAAAAATAACCTTTTTTGTTATTCTTAAATATGATTTTAAAAAAACCAAAAACCCAACTATATAAAATTAAAATAAAAAAAGACCTGAATCATATATTGGGATTTTTACATGAATGTGACAAAATTAAAAAAGGCTATTAAGATTGAATAGAAATCTATGTTAGATTTGGAATCCTAGCAATCATTCTGGCCGTGGGCTGTCACGTTTTTCCAGCTTCATACTGTATCACGCATATAGCAGGGTAGACAGAGGGAACCTAGTGTCAAGACACTCCATTCCGCCGAATTCTTGAGGCATTGCGTGTTGAGTACCACGAGAAAGACAACATTAAATAATTAATTTTCTTGATGAGTTCGAAAACACAATCGTCGAGTGTGCCACGACGACCACTCACTGATTTTTTAATCAATATTACAAACTCACCCAAACCAAAGTCTCTGCACGGTGGGCACAGGCCAGTCTAATATAACGCCAGGGACTATCTCAGGACTTTTCCCGGGATTAACGCGAGAATATATCCACTCTGCCACTTGCACTGTACATGGACGATCCATACTTGTTGAAGCACCAGCTGTGCCCTCATCTAAAAAAATACTGTACTTTTGAATGACAAAAAAAATGTATGTATTTCCAGCTTTTTTGCGTGGAAATGTATTAGACAGGTTCAGGTTTTAGATATTTTTTTAAACACTATGTGTATAGGATGGTATTATTTTGAAACTTTTTTAAATTATTTTAGTTTTTTATATTTTCAAATGTATTTTCTGTTTCCAAGCTTATAAAACAAAAATATAACATTTATATTATTAATTAAAACATTGCAACGTCACACAAAAAATTACTTAACTGTAACAACAAAAAGATCCCATAAGGGTTATGTTTTGTCCTTTTGAGGTATAGAACCCTAAAAACAAAAAACAGTTCTGTCGAACTCTTTTTTAGTTTTTAATATTTGACTTTATATCAAGAAAGTTTACCTTTAGCTTTCTGTGCCATGAAGCGATGATGATGCATATTATACAATATAGCATATACATTCTGACGTATAGGTCTGAAGAAGTGATGTATGGAGGGTATTTCACGATGGTTGTCATCCTCCATGAGGACCGGGAGGGTGATCTGTCGGTGTGTTAGAATGGATAGCATTTGTGGGTGCATGAGTCCTCGCGTGTGCCGCTCAGCGCATGTACGGAGCACCTCGGCGGGCGCCGGAGGACAGTTATCGTCGCTCTGCGATTGCTTGCTCACACTTGCTGCTACCTGCAAATACAAAAAAAATTGAAAACGAGTTTTTGTTATCTTCATATTATATCCCGTATATAGTAGCGTCACAGACTGATGACACCTAATGCCAAAATAATTCGTTCCGCACGAAGTCTAATTTTCGAGATATTATGTGTTGAGTGTCGGAACTCAACGCCGCTTTTTATCTTGCCAGTGAGGTAATGGAAATAATTTATTTCCTCAAGCGAACGCACAATTGTTGCGTTTATAATCAAACGCTATGCCGCTGCGCTACAACAGCCTCAGTCTATGTTATTCGTTGATATTGTAGCTGTCTTTTTATCCCAGCTTCACGCTAGATCCCGCATGAAGTAGGCTAGGCTTATATTTTGCAAAAATAAGTATAACATAAATTTTGAAATCACTTAAATGTAAAAAGAAAAAACGAAAAAAATAAAAGCAAATCAAGTCGCGTGCAGACCTATGAGCATAAATTTTAAGTTTTGTCCTGCTTAGCATTATCAGTTATTTTTGAGTTTATTCATTACTATCAAACGCACACACGCACTTATCATTATTAGTTTGTCGACATATTTCAATATTGCCTTTTTTGAGTTACATATATTAAGACAATAAAAAGAAAAATGTTCAACAGCATATCTATTAACAACCAGTCGTTTGTTGTGTTCTGAAACGTGACATATTGCATAAATAAGTAAAAGCAAGGTCGCGTACAGACCTCTCTGATGGTCGGTTTGTCCTGTGCGGGCGCGGGGGGCGCGAGGGGCGCGGGAGGCGCGGAGGGGGGCGCGTCGTCCAGCGCGAGCGCGGCGACCGCGTGGCTCACGTCGACGCCCTCCTCCATACTAAAGTCCGCGTTAATCGACGCGTTCGCCGTTGCCAATTTGTAATCTTCCAAGCCTTTTCGCTGCAAGTCATTGTTACCAATCTTTCACTACTCCCAAGTGCTCACTCACGTCCGATAACAAAATTAAAATCAATCAAACAAATCAAACTATAAGTAAATCATAAATGACAAACCAAATCATAATAATAATAATGAAATGAAAACAAACTTAAAACCCGGCACATGGAGTTATTTTTGAAACATGCAATTTGATTGCCAATGAATACCAATGTGTGTTGATGTAAAAGGCGTGGATGACCTTAGCGATAGTTTTTGATTTAAATTACAAATCAAATGTATAACCTCATGCTCGGAGGATTCGGTAGCAAGCTTCGATGTGTCGAGGTCAGTCGATGTAGACTGCGGACTCACTTCTGGCCTTTGATTCTTTTTGTTACTTTTCGGACGACGACCTTAAATATAATTACGAAACAGGAGTATAGATTTTGTCCTTTGGTTGTATAATTTGAGGTACTCACATAACATTTCAGTGTAAAAATAGTACTTACCAGATGCAGTTCTGTATTTAAGAAAGCCATCTTTTGTACCATTGAGATAATATTGCACAGCCTGTTTTAATTTAGCAGCACGAAGATCATTAAGATCACCAAATATTTCAATACATGCTGCATCTACATCTGACGAAGGCAAATCACGCACAAACTGACCAACTGTTTTAATGAGGGTTTCTGGTGGTATTTGTTGCTGTAAAGAAATTAAAATTTTAATAATATATAAATCTATTGTTATATAATATAGACTTAGAAATAGAGTCTGCCAGATCTAAGCTGAGCTTTGCATTTGTGCGAGCCAAATATAGTGTAAATGTGATGTCGGACGTCAAAAGCATCGCATCCCATGTGCAGCCTAGGCCAGTTTATATAAGAATGAAAAAATGTTTAAGTATACCATTCGCATAATGCTGTTCATTCATTGCCTGATTTATTTTTAACTGGTTCATTTTTAATTAATCCTGTATATAATAATTTTACTGTTTACATTAAAAATGAACCAGTTAAAAATAAATCAGGCAATGAATTAACAGAATTATGTCCATGGTATACTTTTTTTATTTTTATTTATTATTACAATAGAAGATACATAGGGAATTATGCTATGTCCTACAAGACTTAAACTAGAGTGAGACTTGCCAAAGTTTGGCCGTGTACAATGTACTGCTGTTATGTATAATAGAAGTGGAATGTGGATATTACAGAAGAATAAAGAAAGATGAATTTTGTAGCAATGAAATCTATTTATAGAAGATGCAGAGTCAATTTAACTAATTAATCCACAAGAAGATGGCAGGTACAAGCAAAGATAATAATAATAAAACCTTTATTCAGAATTTATAATATTTTTTTTATTTAACTTGAAATAAATTACTAAACCTATAATTTAAATACTAACTTTCACTTATATTGTAGTAATTGTAATTTATTTAAGTTTGTAAATCTGTTTGCCAATTGACAAAGACCTCCAACCTTTTCCACTCCCTTTTATCATTTTCAACTCTGTGCCATGTTTTCTGTGCTACCTGTCTTATATCGTCTTCCCATCGCCTTGATGGTCTGCTTCTTTTTCTTTTTCTGGGGTACCATTGTGAAACTAATTTGCTCTACTTATCTTTGCCTCTGATTGTGTGTCCAGCCCATCTCCATTTAATAATGTTTAGGATTATGTCATTTACATTTGTCCTGCATCTGATGGTGTGGCTTCTTAGCTTATCTGATTTCCTCACTCCTTTCATACCCCTTTCCATTGCCAGTTGACAAGTTTTTAGTTTGTTCTTGATTAACTTTGTAGAGGACCATGTTTGGCACCCATATGTTAAGATTGGCATTGAACAGTTTCCTTTTGGTTGATAGTTGCAATGTTTTGTTTTTCACAATCTTCTTCCTGCTCTAATATCTTCTCCAACTGCTTCTTTCAATTTCTTTGTTTATATTATCTTCTGGTGCCATCAATTGTCCCAGATACACATACTCGTCACATTAGCCAACAGTATCTCCCACTTTTATTGGATCCCTCACTCCATTTGTTACTAATTTTGTTTTCTCTGGGTTAAGTTTTCTGCTTTCTTACAAGATCATACAATATGCCATGTAGATCCTGTGGTGTTTTAGCTATCAGCACAATATTGTCCACAATTCTTAGGTGAGTTAGTTTGCGACCATCATGTTCCCAAATTATTCCATTCGAAGCCTCTAATGATTGACTCCAGTATGGCTGAGAATAGTTTGGAGACAGGGGGTCACCCAGTCTGATGCCTCCCTGGATCTTAAAGTGAGCATCTTTTCTTTCTAGCTGAACACAAGCACTGCAATGTGTGTACATTATACTTTAGAAATTAGTATTATACTATACTTTTCTTTGACACTTTTTAGCTTTTTTCTAGGATGTTCTTTATTCTACTGTCAATTTCTCCTTTGCTAATTTTTTCATTCAATGTTAATTTTAATCATCCAATCTTTAGTATTAATTCTTTGTATGCTTTTTTATGCCTCCTGTTTTTATTACATGTTTTTCAACATTCTTCTTTGCTTTTTATCTTTTCTTATGCTTTCCTTTTATTTTCAGTCATACTTGCATATATAGTTTTTTCCCTTTATGCCATTAAATTCAGTTTCTGTAGCTAGATTTTAGTCATTTTCATGTTTTTGATGTGTTTTGCATCTTTGATTAATTCGTCTATATTTATATTATATCTATCTTGTGTTCCCATGTTTGTTGTAAAGTCCTTGTTTCTGAGCATACCTTTTAAATTTTGAGTTTCTTACCCTTTAATAATCTTTGGTCAGGTTGTGGCCTTGGATTCTTTGATTGAATTGTTTTTAGTTCAGCTCCTCCACTTTAATACCAATCACCAGTATGTGATTGGTATTAAAGTTGAGGTTCTTGATGATGCTGAAGTTTGAGAAGTAGTAGGTTCTATTACTCATTCTGAAGTCTATTTGATTTTTTGACTTCTCACCTACAGGAATCCATGTCCATGTATTCTTCTTATTTTTTTAATATATAGTATTAAGAATGCTTAGGTTATTCTGTTTCAAGCGAGGATGTTACAAATAATAATGAAGGAGGTAATGCTCAGATGGCTTTGGCACGCTGATAGGACAAATGATGGCAAAAATATATGTGATGGGAGAATCTCTTGCAAGAGAGGCAGAAGCCTTAACCTTGTGACCTTAGAGAACTATAATACTGTAGGCAGGTCACACAACTAGTGATAGGTTGAGGAGAGTGGATGAAGCAGAAGAGGTATGCAGTGATCATATCTCTCTCATTACCACACAAGGGATGAAACATGAAGCTAAGTACGAAAGTGTGATAAAATGTTGATAGTCATTCCTCCTCCTATACTGCAGTTTTAAAAAAAAATATATACACACTTTGGAAAGACAAACCGTCACACTATAACTAGTGTAGTGTTGATGGTGAATAATAAAAGTCTACTCACGTTTAGCACTGAGTTTAATCAACACCACTTTAAATGTACATACAGTGATAACACAAATGGTAAATCACAATTATACACGGTACAGTATATAAGAAAGTCAACCACAAACATATATATATATAACAGAACACGAAAGATACGAAGTTGAAATAAAATACTATATAAAACAAAGGAACGTATAGGAAGCACATTGAATGGCAAGCAACAACTGTTATAATTAAATATGCCGTCGAAAAGGGGGTAGGCGTAAATCTTACGACACCTTATCGGTTCAGTCGACGGCAGTGAGCGCTTTGATATAAATAAACTAAATACGAATACTTACTACAAAATATATAAACAATATTAGATGTATGTATGTATATAAATGATAAATAAATAAATTATAATATTGAAATACATAAATAACACATATTAAGTAAACTATAAATATAAATAATAGTTCCCTACAACTAGTAATTCTGTATTTACCTTTTTCTGTGCAATTCCTAAACGCTTGTAAAAATCTGTAAGACTTGTTTCCGATAAAATTACTCCACCAAGGAGTGCAGCTAATAGACATAGTCTATCTTGAGGTACATCTAGTAACTTAGGCAATTCATGAACCATATATTCTTTGGTTTCCAATGAGGACTAAAAATAAAGTGAAGTTAACATTAATAAAAAAAAATCAAATTTAAACATATATAGAAGTAGTCAAGAAATGCTAAAAAATATATTTTATTACTTACTCTATACGTCAGTTTTAGTTGTGATGAACTAAAATATCTAGGTGGCTGGAATACTAAGTATTCTCCAGAACAGCCTACAAGACCAGCATATGTTTTCTCTCGACACAAGCCAACCACTTCTTGACAGTGGTCATCTGATGACACCATCTGTAGTGATAAGAATTATAATAAATAAGAATACCAATTCTCTGTATATAATATTATATAACATCATAATTATAAAATAACTAAACATAATGGTTAACTTTAGATTAAAAATATTAATGTATCAATTTAAAATGTAGTAAAACTGTTTAAAAGGTACATTACATACAATAGGAATGTTGAGATAGCGAAGAGCTGTTCTAAGGCATGAGTGCAGTCCTGTTGGTGGAACCCACCATACTTTGGGTGGTGGTGTCCCTTTCGTAACAATATGGCGTAATACCTAAAAAACGGTAAAATTACCATATTAATTACATCTGAATATAAGATAAGTTTCAAAATAAAAAATGACAATAAAGCATTTTTTTCAGTTATCGCAGTGTACTTACAGAATTAACTCTTTGTCTATAAGTAGCTTGGGTTTGAATCCAATGCTGAGGTAAGGCTGGGGGTGTTGGATGGGCACCATTGAAACACACACATAGTGCCACTTGATGTTCAGCTAAAGCTTGAGCCAGTGTAGTTAAAAATTGAACACAACGGGCCCATTGTCCTCCACATGCCCAATCTAACAAACAAAAACAAAATACATATTAAAAGACAATTTTTTGTTTTAAATACATAAAAATTGATAACAGTTCGCAATTTTAATATTCATATCCAATCTACCTACATATTACATTTCTAACAAGAACACAGTAAAATTGCTAGAAAAGGTCAAGTTTACTCAACGAGAAAACTAGATTAAATAATATATAAACAAATTACCTGAAAAATATCCTCCGTATAGACGGTCTAAGCATCCCTCAGCATCTAAAACTAATCGAAAGCCACCAGGGTGAGTTCTAGCAATACGAAACAAATCGACACCTACACCTTCGTTTTCTAAAAATATTTGTAGATCTTGAATGCCCATGGTTGTCGACAACTACAATCCTCTGAAACTCCGATCGAACACGTTCGTCGCGACTAATTAAAAGGGCCTGAAAAATATCAATACATAGGTAATCATTTAAACTTAATATTGTAATATGTAATGTTTTCAGCTAATTTTTAAGCTATTACATGTCACAACGACAGAAATTGCAACAAAAATCATGAAAAAAATTAAAAGCATAACCGGCACGTTCTTAATCCTAAATTTTTGGTCTACTTCATACGAGTCATGACACCTTATACGAATAATCATACATAAATATATTAAATTTGAAAATGCATTAGTAAATAAGGTACAAACCTTATTTCAAAAAACCATGCCAAAAGAGAATTACGGCAGCCAAGAGTTGGAAGCGGAAGCCATTTGTAATTTTGTAATTTTCTAATCCTTCCTTGCTCAATGTTCAGTTCTACAGATAATACTATATATTTAGCGCACATAGATAACTCTAACTGCAATGTCAAAAATGTAAATGTGTAGACACATTTTAAAAGTAAGATTTAATATTATGAATTAAATATAGGTACTTTGAAGAGAAGTTTATAATTATACCACCTTAAAGTTGTCAGTTACGAAGAGATGAAATGCCAAAATTAAAATTTTGGCACTTCATCTCTTCGTGAATTATGATATTTTATCGAAAAAAAGATAAAGCAGTAAAAACAGAACATAAAAAATAATACGATTAATAATAAGAAGTAATACGATTATTAAATATATATATTACATAGCGTATCTTCTAACACGGGATTCTAGATAGATTTTTAGAACTCCAAATAACATTTCAGTGATAAATAATTTATTAAAATATTTAAAACCTATGTTTTCCTTATAATATATATACAATAAATTATTAATTTATTTATAAATAAATTGGAAAATGTACTGTACTGATAAGATAACATTTTTACATAACAATTTTTTAAAATGCTCCTGGATCAAAATACTTCGGCTGTTCGGCCACAGATAAAATTTTGCTTTGCTATAATCGTCATCAATCATCCCTTTGGCTATATGTGTTCTGTGATCGTCATTTAACATTTTTAATCGGTGGTTGTGTATGTGTTGATTGGGGCGTTGTAAAATAATAAAAAACAATAAGAATGTATTTTTATTTTACTAAAACTAAAAGCCACAATTGCTCCTAATTGTGGAGTATTGTTTTCTGGCAAAAAAATACTAATAATAGCTTAAAATGCTATAAAAGCATTACATACAAGTGGGTAAAGATTTTGTAAATTGATTTTACGGAAAGCGATCTAAATAAAACGCAGGGATGCCAGAGCAAAGTAATGATTACCGTGTCGTTGTATTTGGTGCTGGTGGTGTTGGAAAAAGTTCATTAGTATTGAGATTTGTTAAAGGTACATTTCGAGAATCTTACATACCAACTATTGAAGATACATATAGACAAGTGAGTACATCAATATATTTCATTTATTTTTTATGAGAATAATAGAAATCCCAGTACTTTAACAGAAATAAGCGATTATTTATAATACTTATTAATCTAAATTGCTTTCATGTTCTACTAAAATAATGACATTATCATTTTAAAGATAATATCTGTACATTAAAAATAAAGTTTTAGCCAACTAATAAGCAGTTATTTTATAGCAATATTTTCGAACAAGATATTTAAATTTGATACAACTTTTTTTAATATATCCAATTGAAATAAAACAAATACTTAAAAGAAATTTACTACGACAATAATGACTGCAATTGGTTTAGCCATTTCTAAGGTTAGCATTCACAAATGCAAAGGCAAAATAAAAAAAACACTGTTTTGGTTCCTATTATGTTAATAAATACCCTTAATAAGAGATTTTCTCATATATTTCCATGTATTATATATTTTTATAACATGTATAGTTGTATAGATTAAAAATTCTCTAGCAATAAGTGACATAATAAATTTTATATGATTTTTTATTTTGTAATATAGACATATACTAGATGAGATTTTTGATGTTTTTTTTTATTTTTCTTGGAAAATATCTTTATTACCTCACTCTAGTAATCAGACCAAGTGACTCAACCAACATGAGTTCTACCACTTAAAATGTATCATTTCAAAAATGGATTGGTGTGTGGAGAAAGTGGTGTCTTAACACTTGTTTTGTTCTACTGTTCCATTGTTATATCTGCCTACTATGCAATATGCAGTCATACAGTGTGAAATTAAAAAAATATTGTACAATTTATGTTGTAGGTAATAAGCAGCAACAAAACAATATGCACTTTACAAATAACTGATACAACAGGATCACATCAATTTCCAGCAATGCAAAGGTTGTCCATAAGTAAGGTAAGATATTATTTAGTTATTTCGTGTATTATATTTATAAATTTTGTCACAATATCATACAAAACAATGTATAGTTGGGAATTATTTATAATATGTTTATATGGGGACATATAAAAATATTATAAATAAGGTAAGACAAAGCATGGTGTTAAGTTCTGTCACACAAAGCACAAAAAGTTGGGCTGAAAAGTGGAATATAGAGGGTCTTGACATTAATTCTGCCTGCCCAGGAAATGGACATGAAGGTGACAGAATTTTGATAGATCAAAAATTAAACTTAATTAAAATTAAATTGAGGCCGGTCGTGGCACAGCGGCACAAGGTGTGACTGCAAAACTGACTGGTTGTGGGTTCGATCCCCACTCGAGTAGATGAAATATTTACTTAAATTTATATTTCCATTTCTTCACTCTGGTGTCGAGGTTAGCGCGGCGTTGAGTTCTGCCACTCAACACGCAATGCCTCCAGAATTCGGCAGAAAGTGGGGAAGGGAGTGTCTTAACACAGCGTGAAGCTAATAATAATAAAAAAAAAATTACAAAATGAGTATGGAATAAACATAAAAGTGATTTTTATTATTTTTACATTATTATAGAATTATTCCACACTAAGCAAATATAAAACTTCTTCGAAACCAATCATTCACCAAGTGAATGAGACTAATAAGTTCTTTGATTTTCACGGTTATTACACATTTTAAATGAAACTATTTTAACTGGGTTAAACACGGATATTTTGTATTTTTATCCATTTTTGGAAACCCAATGTTTTGAACACTTTGCAGTAGTCTGTGGTCACGGGTAGATTACCCATGTAAATATCCGCCATTATTCCGGTTATAATACTTTAATTTAAAATAAATGAGACTAACACTTATGATGAATGTTATTTAATAATAAATTGTTAAATTTTTTATTCATTTTCTAAATTATAATATAATCAAATTTTTCATTGTTACTATTTTTCAGGGTCATGCCTTTATTCTTGTATATTCTGTGAGTAGTCGACAATCATTAGAAGAATTAAAGCCAATATGGCAGACAATAAAAGAAATAAAAGGTACTGAGCTACCGAATATACCTGTGATGCTTGCTGGGAATAAGTGTGATGAGAGTCCCGAAATAAGGGAGGTGCCTGCGGCTGAAGGACAAGCACAAGCTCAAACGTGGGGAGTGTCATTTATGGAGACAAGTGCTAAAACAAATCACAATGTCACTCAACTTTTCCAGGTGAAGATTTTTTCTTGTTGTTTTCTTTGTAATATTGTGGCATTTTTTAATCTGAGTTTTAATTCCCACTCTGATGTGTGTGAATCATACCCACACTCCTTGAGTTTGTCTTAGCACTGTGTTGTCTACTAACTTGTCTATATATTAGTCTAGAAGTGACAGAAAGTATAAACACTTCATTATAATCCTGATAAGGCTCTTTGTACTTGTCTCACATAGCATGGAAAAAAAATATAACTAACCAAGGTTTGTCATATTTTTTTCAGGAACTGTTAAATATGGAAAAGAACAGAAATGTTTCTCTACAAGTTGATGGTAAGGGCAAAAAGAAAAAAGAAAAGACTGTCAAAGATGGCGGTGAAGGTTCTACGAGTGGGAGAGAAAAATGCCTTGTCATGTAATGAAAACAATTACTTATTCCATTTACAAGTATCAAGTAATAAGCAACATTGCATAAAAATATGACAATATAATATTTTCTCCTAAGAGCTAGTTTAGAGCGGGGATGTTATGGAGCTCCATTACTGTAATCTGAACTATCAGAATAGAGTAATAATAAGGGATATAGAACTATAAAAACGGATATGGGTGGATTTTAAATGGGAGACAGAGAAAGTTTTTATTTAACCTGGCTGGGCTGACACACTAGCACTCAGTATGAATAACTTTTTGTTAGGTAGAGAACATAAACAAATAAAACAAAGTAGAGAATGTAAACAACAAATAATAAAAACTGTATACTTAAAAAAGACTCCAAAAGTTCGATTAATAACTTAAAATATTCGAAAGTAATGTATAATCCGAAATACGTGTATAAATCCAAAATCCGTAACATCCCTGGTTTAGATTTAAGTCAAAGCGTTTAGTAGTTCAAAAGTGCATTATAATATAGCATAGAAAATTGTAGCTTGATGCTTAACTCTTACATAACCATTATAAAAGAATAATATTTGATCTTCAATTAAAAAAAAGCGAAAGTAATTTGATTTTGAATGGCACTCGAATGTTAGTTTATTAATGGCAGATAATTTTTGTATTTTTATACATTTTTTGTCTTAGTTCTTGTAGTCAAAATTCATTGTGTTAACAATATTCGTATTGGTGGTAAAAAAATATATTATCGTATTATTAATATCAAACAGAGCAACCGGCAAAACTGTCGTATCGGAGCGGCACAGCGTCTTCCTGCAAACGCGATGGGTATGATTGCAACTCGGAGTACGAATTATTTTCATTTATTTGCAAAATTTGGTAAGAAAACAAAGCGCTAAGTTGAATTCCACCAGTCTCGAAAATTGGGCGATGCGTGGGGAATGGAGTGTCTTAACACTAGGTTCCCTATGCCTGCCTTACTGTATACGAGAAACAGTGTAGAGCTAAAATAAATTTAGAAACAGATAAAGGAAATTTTTGAAATATATTTCTAATATTTTGTTATTATTCATGCCATGTTGATTATTACTTGTTCTTTAAAATTATGTAATTTTGATTCTAGTCATATGTACACAATGGATTTATTATGCATTTACTTAAGTATTATAATTGCCTATTATTGGTTCCATTTGAAATTATGATCTAAAACTATATTTTGCTAATAATAAGAATTACTTTATTTACACTAGTTGCATCTTTATAATTAAATAATCATGTTTGAGACTCGTCTGTACATTAATTAAATTAAAAAAAAAAAATTCAGTAAACACAGTAGCTTTTTTCCTTAGCACTTTGTTACTTATTCAATGTTGAATTCCATTATTTAAATATAAATATAATTCAAACTAATAACTTTAAATATTACATCAATTTCTAATAAGTAGTAAGTAAACTCACATATTATATATCGACTGAATCGCTTATTAAGTGATTATTTCAACGCGTTTGTGCGGATAATACAACGAACAAAGTCTATAGGACTTACTGTTATTCAATTGTATGCTGATTATGTGGACTCGCTGTAGTTTGGACCTTGTCTCTAATTTGGCGCCTCCTGTATCAAAATGCCTAACACGATTAAAATTGTAAATAAAAAATTCCGAAAAAATATAAATATATCTACTTAATAGTAGTTATACTTAATTATAAAGCATAATTAGAAAAGTCGTCACCACTATTGTGCTGGACGTATATTGTTTCAGTTTGAATTGGACTGTATACAGAACAGTCGACGAGTTAGTGCCGCCCTGAAATTAGCTTTAGATGGCTGCGTAGATTTGACTATAGGCTTTTTCTTACATTTGATATATTTTTTTCATGAGTGAACAATGCGCAAAAGTTCAGAAAGCCTGACTTCAAAGCGGCCACGATTCGTCGACCATGTAATAGCGGCCTAGCGATAGAAAAAATCTGATATTTTGAATCGCTTAGAATTTATTGGATTACAAAGCTTATTTATGAAATTCCTTTACTTTAAAATCACAATAATTCGATAACCGACATCGTCTTGGAAAACAATGGTCGGATTACCGCAAGTCCACTGTATTATAGTATTGTATCTAAAGTAAGTTTTACTAAGTCATTTTAAATTTAGTACCTGAAGTGATAGTTTGTTTTGCTTTATACCAAAGAATTTACTCTAATATTTTGTAATATTAAGTGTTAATACACCAATATACTATAGAGATTTTTTAATTTTACTTTTAATTAATGTGCTCATCATTCTTTTATTATCACTTTATATTGGCAGATTCCAAACAATATGACTGATTTTATTATATTTATTTTTTATTTTATGACTACAAATAACCTGTATAATAATAATAATTTATAAAGATAATATTCTATAATGAGAGATCCTCAGGTGTGTTATATATTACAATTTACAATAATCATATAAAAATAAATGACTCGAGCCCAAGTTTAATGTCATTATCATAATTTTCATTTAATGTGCCAAAATCAAATAAAATCCTTTTGTAATAGGGCAACCATTAAAATACTGATAAGGACTGTTTGAATATATCCATATTTTTTTATTTATTTCTGGTGGTTTTCTTTTATAAATTGTGTATGGTGAAATATAATAATTAATTAAAATCTATCATTGTTAAAATAAATGTAAAAACTTTAAATTTGGAACTCTTTTTTTCAGACATATTCTTGGGCTTAACATATTAATTGCATTCCATATAAAAATAATAATTTATATCGTTATTTATAAATGTAGCTCGCTAGTTTTAATGCACTTTATTTAGTATCATTCACTTACATATCCAATTAGAAACCCATAGATTAATATTTTATCTAGTCTTATTATTATCTCATAATATGTGATCACGAGTCAAAGCAAAGTTAAATCCTGGAACACGCGCCTCTTGGAACGCTCCAAGAAGCGCAGATTCGAGGCCAGCTATGTTAAAATTTTCATATGTTTTCTAAAATATTTTTCTGTCTTTGGAATGGAATAAATAGCACTTTGAAATGCTAAAAATAAAAAGTGACAGAAATGACGATGAAATTTATTGGAATTATAAAAAAAGGGACGTTGATTTTGTTTATTATATTATTTATAAAAATGAATGCCAAAGGTGAAAATCATAATATACATTGATGTTACTGCTATTATAATATAAAATGCACTTTTTTTAACGAACGGTTTTAAAGGAATAAAGTTTCGGAATATAGGTTCGGAATAAAGTTTTTGTAATGTTGCTTACATAAAAAAAAACTGAAAAATAATTTGAAAATGTCAAATTATTTAATAATTGATAAATATACCGCAATTTTATATTATTTTCGCAATTACAGTTTATATTATGTGGATGCTGAGCGTGAATAGATTGTCAAGTCTAAATTATACGTTAGAACATAATGGTGATATATTTCAATTTATTTTTTATTCACTTAAAATTTAATTATTTAATTGACTTAATTCATACGTTAATAAATTGACGGTGATGTAAATGGACTTGGAAGTATCATTTTATTCACGCATCGTATCCATATATGGTCGTTCGCCTTGAAGAAATACCTTACATATGTAGGATTAAAAAACATTGTTAAATTGTTGATACTGGACCAAGTGTTGTTTGATGTTGATTGATGTATTTTTACGGTAATTTATGTTTGATATAACTTTAATATATCGTAAAATCATTGTTCACGTCATTGAGGTTGTAAGCTCCGTCGTGGAATCTGGTAGTTATATCAATATGCAATAATAATATATTTATTTTTAGCAGAAGGCCTTATATTGACAAATAACATATAAATAATATGCTATGAAGTATTTAAATCTATTTGTCCACAATTTCTACATTTTCACGATGGAGCCCTTTTTCAAATTTCTATTTCAGTGGGAGTTTCATTTGTTGTTTCACTTTATGGCTATATAAAATAAAGTAAGGTTGTCGTTTAAAACTATATTATTGAAGTGTAAATACGTAATAGACATTTGAAAATTACACACATACCCACTAAGTGGCCGGAAGTGTGACATTTAAATAAATCTCCCACTTTTTTCTCTACTCTAAAGAATAATTCTTTATTATATTTGTATAAGATAAACGCCAAAATGTATTAAGAAAACTTGCTTACTTACTATTTATTATTATCAGCACAAGCTTTATCGGTTTATATTTGAATCTATTCTATAACTATATCATTGAATCTTTGAAATTTCATAAAAGCACATCGAATTTACCAAATATGTAAATATAATACCACAGCAAAGCTGTTCCAAGATCAGATATACAGATTGATACTGTTGTGGTAAAATGAATTTATTGTACAAGTTTAAAGGGTAGACGTATTGTAAATTAGGAGCTTTAGCAATTACTCAACTTCTATATCGTATTATACTATTTTAAATTCCTTCGCAAATAGTTATTAGAAATTAAAACACCAAGAGAATTTTAACATCATAAAGATGCCCAAATATGTATGGCAATAATATTGAAGTAGTTAATTAAATATAAATCTATTGTTAGCGGATCCTCATATCATTCACATACATGAACAGTAAATTTATATTAGAGAATTTAAATTCTAAATGCTTTAATCTGGTAAAATAAACACTTTAATATTTAAATAAATACTATTCTAATAATTATTATTACTGTTTTACGACTCTTAAATTTTTCAATTAACTGTTAATACACTGCATTAATGTTAAACTAAAGCGAAATCTAAAAATATACATACATACATAATGAATATAATTACAAGCCTAAGTCCTAAATTATCTTTATATTCTTATGGAAATTATTAATTTACATAAATGTATCAAATACCTACTAATGTATGATAAATAGTCAAAATTGCGGCTTAATACAAAAAAAATCTTGAATCTTATTACAGTACTTATTTTGTGATTACTATTCTCATATATGCTTTACATCATTTTAAATAGTATTTAAGAACAGTTATTTATTACTTACGCAATTAAATAAATATTTAACGTTACCAATCTATGCCTAAATTCAAATTTAATTGTAATAAATAATCTAAAGGTTGGTACTGGCCGACGCGACGTTACCGTGATATTTAACGCTGTGTGCTGAAATTCATATAAAAACGCTTGTTTTGAATCTGAGCTCGCCTTATTTTCCGGAATTGCCTCCACGTGCTAGAGCACTCGTCGTTTAACACGTTACAATACGGTCGACGAGTCGTGGCCGCCTTGAAATTGAGTGTAGATGGCTTCGTAGATTTGATTTTAGGATTTTTGTTACTTTTCATTATATTCTCCTCGAGTGAACGCAGCTCAACAGTTCAGAAAGCTTAACTTCACGGCGGCCACGACTCTACAACCGCATAACACTTTATATTAAGGCCCGTAACGCCGATCAGTACCCACTTTAATGTTCACATCGACATGAGCGATTAACCCATTTAGAATCTATAGACTGTAGGTAGGTGTAGACGGAGTAGTGACGCCTCACGAATATTACGGTTAAAGCTTAGTTGGCTATGCGCGAGGGGTTAAATTAGCACTCGGTGAAATTTATATATTACAAAATAATTAAATATTTGAAGGAGTTAAAAAAAAAACCATTAATTTGTCAACTCGTGTAGGCATTTAGAATAATATTCCTATTTTGAAATGGCTACACAGTTATAAAATCGATTTGTTATTGGAAATTTTGTGATATTAAATTTTGAATCCAGTTGCTCCTCCGGGTGATCATAGATGTATATATTGATACTGTTTTGTTATGATGTTATTTATTGAGGTTGCGAATGTTTGTTGACCAATAGCGTTTAGATTCTAAGTACTTGAAACGAGATTAGAATTGTTTAAATTTTGCTTCTTACTTGGATTTGATGTATCATTTTTCATAAAAACAATGCTTTATATAATATTCTTATGATTTAACTAAAGGTTTCCAGTTTTTAATTTTATTTTAGTCCTACACTTTTCAGCATCACAAAAGTAAAATAAAAAAAATATATAATTAGAGATGTTTATTTATTTACAAAATGACCTAAATATAATGATTAACATTTCAAGTGTATTTGTAAAGCATTATTAAATTACAATATATTAAACATAATATAAAAAACACATTAAACTAAAAGAAAGTATAATTAAAACTTAAATATTAAATCACAATTACAACATATATATCACAGACAGTTTATTTACCAGAACTTTCATTTGTACTAACGTAATGAGTCATAGTAAAAAAAACTGAACTCAAATGCTTGTTACAAATTATTTATATTGTTATTTATTTGAATTGGAACCCGCGCTTTGACGTATTTTTGACCAAATTATTTTTTTTTTATACATTTTCTAAAAAGATATTTTTTATGTTGAGTGTCGAATAACACATTAAAAAGGTAAAAAATATAATAAATTGTAACAAGCTAAAAATAACTTACTTTTAATAACCCAAAGCTCAATAAGGCATTTTTCCTCGACGTTCAATGTTGCATTTTATTACATTAGTTTTTAAAAAAAGTTTATACGACATTGATAAAAGTACTCAAAACAATTTACTTAAATGATTCTCTCTACACTCAGAAACTAAAGACAATACCGGAAAAATATTAATAAAAGTTAATTGTAATATAAGTAATATTGAATTTAACATTTTTTAAGAATATTTCCCCTACGAAGTTAACTGAAGTACGTATTTTGCGCAAGTGTCCGAAATATATACTACAAACAGATCAAAGTTATGCCTCTTCAAAACCGTCTAAGTGACGCGAGTTCGAGTTACGGTAAATTCAAACTTATAAGTTTGCTAAAAAAATCGATCCTGAGTGTGCAATAACACATTAAATATGTTTAAAATATGATTAAATAGTATTCTTGGGTTGAGTCCCCTCATTATTTGAAAAATTGGGCAACCGTCCAGTACTTGCAGATTTTTTTAATTTTGGCCCAGATGTGATCGCCAACTTGGGATTTGGTTGCCATCTTTCACTAATGGATGATTGTGCAGAATGTATTGTATTTAATGCTTTTGTATAGACATCTAAAAACTTACTTAAATTTTCACCACTTATCCTATCTCCATTGTCTAATCTTTGTGCCTGAGATGGTTCATTGATAATGTTTGGCATTGTTCTGTTACGTTGCCTCAGCCCTATGTTTATCATTCCCAAGAAGTTTAAACTAAATGGAATGTTTAAAATGTAATTGAATACTATCATAATTATTAAAAATATTAATAATGCGTTAAAAATTAATGTTAGAAATCCATGCATTATTTTATCAAAGGGAAACCATAATCCATCTGGAAAAGAATAAACACAAGTTAGAAATAATAATCTTACAAATGTAATGAACATAAGTTCAAAAATACTATATGTAAAACATATAGTATTTTTAAATGTTATTCAACAATAAGATAAGAAATACTTTTTAAAAATGTATGGTTTAGTGGTCAAAGTAAAATATGGTTCACATATTTCTATGTGTATACAGGTAGAAGCGTCTCCGCTGCATTTGCGGAAACAGCATAAAGGGTAAAATATTTTAAACCCATACCTAAAGAAATTTGTCAAGATTCAGACTCAACAGTTTAGACGTAGGATTTTTTTTCATTTCACGATGTTTATCCACGCTGTATTTCCTGTGACGCAGTTACGAATAGATACCATTAAGGTAATCAACTACTACTACAACAATACTACTAAGCATTGCCGTTGGCAAAAACATACGAGAACGAGAAAGGGATATCTCTCATTCTATTTTACGCAATTCAACATCGCCGCCGTTGCCTACGACTCGATATCGCGAATGAGGCGTGTGCGGCGTTATCGCTTTGATAGGTTTGTGTTCGTGTGCGTCATTCTTGACAAATTGCGTCTTATTTTACATCGATAATTTTATTATTTTTTTTGAAAAAATCTGTGAAGAAAAACACAATGGCCTTATTTTTTTTATTTAAAAAAAAAAATATTGAAATACATAATCTTACCTGTTGCTCCATGGATAATAGTGTTAACAGTCTCACTAATAGACACCATGGGTTCAGTGAGTAATGTGGTAATCATTCTAATACCAATCTTGAGTGGGTTCATATGTTTCAGGAATAAAAGTAGATTAGGTGGTGGCACTTCACAATCTGATGTCCAAATGTACCACTTGCAAGTATTCACAGCTTTAATGAACTTTTCAAGTTCTTGTTGCTCTGCTTCCTATAATTGAACATATTTATTTATATATTAGCTTTATTTATTATTAGCTTCATGCTGTATTCCAAACATAGAAAGATAGGCAGAGGACACCTGGGAACCTAGTGCCACGTTCACATTGTCGTCCCCAACTTTTGAATTCTTGAGACAGTGTGTTTTATGTGGCAAAAATCAATGGCCACATTGCCTTGCTATTTATAAAATATTTTTTATTAATAAATTATTTTAAATGAAATATAAAAAATATATTACAAAGAGGTCTTATATCAAATAAGATGTACAATGTTTTAATGGTCCCAATGTGACAAATTAATAATATGTTGATTATGACACACTTATACACTGCCACATGCAGATAATTTTAGCAATTATCAATTATTGTCCAAATTTTAGCAAGAAGTTTCTGAAATTTTTTACCATTTTAAAGTCTTGTGGAATACATTACATTCAAATTTTTATGTAAAGTATATTTCTTTCCTAAGTTGGGAATAGCACTTTAAAATTAAATATATTTAATAAATATCATTCTCTCTTGTCATATGATATTGAATTGTAAAAATCTCCCTACAGAGATAGAGATGGTAACAACATAAATAAGTTGTAACAAGCATATCAGAATTTCAATGTAGCTTGATGAGAATGTATGGTTCAAAGGCACTCTTGGTTAGTTTCCAAGAGGCACGGATTTAAATTCCACTATGTTCAAATATTTATATAATTTCTAAAAAGTGAATTTCTTAATATTTAAAGTCTTTAGGAGTCATTTATTCAAGAAGAAATATCATTCTGTTAAAAATATTATTGTTACTTTAAATTATTTGTTATGTTATACAGAATATGAAAAATCTAGTGTCGAGATACTTTTGTCTTCACTTTCTGCTCAAATTCAATATGCTTTGTGTTAAGGTACAGAAAAGTGGGAAAATCATATATTTTTTTTCTCTTAGAAGGATTGAATGCAAACCCTTCTCATTTTAATCAGATGCTGCCCACTTCACCATAATATCCTCAATTTATAAACACTTTTAATATGAGTATACACATATATATATATATATATATATATATATATATATATATATATATATATATATATATATATATATATATATATATATATATATATATATATATTCACATAACTAGTTAAGAAGATACAAGTTAATACAGAAGTTTATCTTACTTTATAAGAAATGAATGCCTCATATATATATAATCCCAAAATTACTAGAATAATAACTTGCTTATGAGATATATGCCTCCATAACCAAAATATTGTAGTGATCCCAGCAATAAGGCTTGTTGTCCAAGTAATGTACATCTGAAAATAATAAATACAACTCAAATAATTTTATTGCAACAACTGTAGTTGTGTTAATTGATCACCAATTTAATTGTTTTTAAAGTTAGGGACTGTCCATAAATTATTATCACAGCTGGTCATATTTGTAAGACACCTCCATCATTGCTGTTGCATTTGCCTGGAGTGGGCATTGATCACAACCACAACAACCATTGCAGTTAGAGTCAGATGCCATCCAATTGCACTACAATGGCTTCCATCCGAATTAAAACTAAACCAAAGTTTTGTTATTTTACAATTATTACAAAATTTAAATAATAATAATCAGCATCAGGGAGAACTCAACGCCGTGCTTTGTCTTGACATCAGAGTGAAGAAATGGAAATATAAAATTTAAATGTATATGTATTATATGTACAAAAATATGATTGATTATATTGAAAAAAATAATCAATCACATTTTTGCACATTAGTACATAGCACATAAGTTAAAAAAATAAATTAATAACTTACTTTATATTCAATTAAATAGAATTGAATGTATTCACTCCATGCCATGACTATTCTCTGAGTGATTGTTGGTTTATATATAGATTCCTCTACATAGCCCATAGAACGTCTGAACATATCTTCTGAGAAAGGAGCATTTGATTTAATATATTCTTCAAGAATACTCCATTTCTCTGGGCTGTATTTCATTTGTAGGGCAATATCGATACTGCCATCCTCATTATTCTATAAAATATATTTACGAATAGAATAAAAGCAATAATTAAAATGTAGTTAAAAAAATATATAAATTACCTTAACTTGTCCTGATTTTAATACAATAGCTAACATTCTTTTATAAAACCATTCTCCTGAACCTATATTGTTTGTCTGTAATTTCCTTGGCGGTGTATTTTTTAAATCTGGTGGAATATTTTCTTCATTTATAACCGTAACTATATTGCTTTCATAATCCCATGGATCTGGACCCATTTGGCTATCGCATGTACTTATTAGTATATTACCTAAGAATATTAATACAAATGCATTCCACATGTTTCACCTCAATATATTTTTTTGTTTTTTCTAATATGTATTTTTTATTACACGTGTATTTGTGTTATTTTTTATGTATTAACATGTTTTCAATACCGTTTCACAGATTTTGAATAAAATCAAATATGAATATGACATCATAAACAGTGTTGCAATATAATAACTCAACCATTTCCTTTTAAAAAATATCAATTCAATCAATCAAACAATAAAATCAAATCAATCAAATCAATCAAACAATAAAAATTTATTTACATATTTAGAAAAATCTCAAGTCATATGTATATTAAATAGGTCAAATAATAAAAGACATAATTATTTAAATGTAATGGATTCTGATACACTTAAATGATTATTTGACTCGTTTACACGCTTGTCAAGACTCGGAAAGCGTCCACACATAAGCCTCTGAACAAGATAAACACCAAGCAAGCACACCAAGCTTGGTGTGTTGTTCACACCAAGCTTGGTGTGTTGTTCATTTGAAAAATATTACAAACTTATATTTATGGTTAATTACATGCAAAATGAGTGCATATACCTACAAGCTTGAGTTTGTCAACTTTTAAAAATTCTACATTCCCTTCACCTACAATCCTAAAATTTGCACCTAACCTGTTTTTTTATAATTTAAGAATATGTCAAGCCTAAAGAAAAAGCTGAAATAACTTCAACACCCAGGTCTCATGTCATGTTAACATGTCAGGATCACCGAACATTTATAAAAAATAAAAAGCTTGTATATGTTTGCCGAACTTTGAGAAGGGTGCAAGCGACGTAAAATTTTAATATATTACGCAATTATGCAATTAACTGCTTATTTGCTAATTAAAGTAAACATAAAATAAAAATGAAGGGTTATTTAATTACTGAACAATTAAAAAACAAGAAAAAAATGATTTAAGTTTTTACTTAACGTCGTCGTCGTCGTTAAAAAGTGTTGACGTCATTGTGGCTTCGAATATATTTTTCTGAGATATGTATATTTAAATCATAAATATTTATATTCCCGGTGTGATGGATTAATTTAGGCACTAAATATATATAATTTTTAACTATAATACACAATTAAATAAAAAATATATATTATTGGTCATATTATGTATGTTGAATAATGTTTGCTGCCAATACAACTTTATTATAATTTCCGCATATTTGGTAAGACTCCCAAAAAAGGTTAACACTATTTCAATTGACATTTACACAATGCTTTTGTTCGTAAATCGCAATTAATAATTGCGTTTCATTTGACAAAGGTCGGGACTGAATTATAAACAGATTATAAAAATTGGCTTAATAATATTGTATTACTTAACCTATTTCATGTTTTAAAGTGCTTTGATTATAAATATTAAAAAATAAAAATAGTCAATACAGATTTTTTATAAATATTCATCATAGATAACATTTTAATATAATAAATAATTAAGAAAAATTATCCAAGATGTTTTTCAATATGTGACTATTATGTAACAATAAAATATTAAATAACTTATGCTATTTTTATTTTTTATATTTTTGCTATTTTGTCTCTTAAGAATTTTGAATTGATTTTCATGTACACTTACGAATTCTGCGCAACGCGAAGCGTACATGTAAATGTCACTGTCAAAATTCAAATCTGCTAATTTAGCTGTATATTTGTTTTGACGTCTGCTAATGTAAAGTTAGTAATATTGTTATAATTTCTCAACTTACACGCTCGAAGCGCCATAAATGAAGAACTGAACTGAACTATTGTTATATATTTTTTTAATAAAACAATTATTCATAAAAAACAAGAGGATAATAATAAAGAGAGAGGTTATAATAAAGTGAAATGTCTTCTATAGATTTTGATCCAGCTATTAAGCTATGCCTAAAATACTTGCATTCTAGTGCTTCTGATTCGACAGAACAATTGCGTTTAACTCTTGATGATGTGATTCGACAAACTTATGGTAACTCTAAGACTTTAGGTAATGTTTTACCAAAAAAATATCTAAACGAAGAGAAAAATATGGAGTCACCTTCGCGTTCCAAACATAAAAACGAAAAAAATACAAATGTTACAAAGACTATTCCGATACCTCAACAAAGTCCACAACAGATACAGATACCGGAAAGAGAAAATGATGATGGTTCAGTTATGGATTTCGATTTCTTGCAAGAAGATTTAACCTGTGTGGTTTGTAGACAAATAGCTGTTCAAGCAGGAAATCGCTTAGTAGAATGTGATGCATGCCATGCTCTTTATCATCAGGTAATAATGATATCAATAGAATTAACTTAATTATTTAAATACATTATAATATAATTTTTAATGAAACTATTTATGGATGGATTAATTGTGTATATTTAGTATTATACATTTTTGGAGAACTGACATTTTGAACACTTTGCAGTAGTCAGTGATCACGGGTTGACTACCCATTAAATAGTTTCATTTAAAATATGTAATAATTGTGAAAATCAAAGATCTTACCTTTATAATATCATATTATTTCAAACATGCTTTATTTTTTTACAGGATTGTCACAAACCTGTGATAAGTGACAATGATATGTCTTCTGGTTGGCAATGTGCATCATGTTTAACATCTCAGGGATTTGCAGCTGGGTATACTACTAAGTCAATATCAACACCGAAAAGTCCCTCTCATGTATCTGGGTCTACAACTCCTGTAAAGATTTCTTCTAGTAGCTCTTCATCATCTTCACCATCTAAAGTTGTAACACCTAACATTAATATAATATCAGCAGATAAAAGAATTCAAATAATGAAAAAAAAGGCAGCTAAACAACATGAAAAAAAGAAAAATAAGTAAATTATAAAATACAGTTACGGCCACAACCCAAACGGCAAAATAATTAGAGAATAATAGTATGCTGTATATTCATATAAAAATAAATATTTAGTTATTTAAAAAAGTTACAAATAAAAAGCCATTTCATGTGGCCAAAGTAAATAGTAAAACACTTAATTTAAATTATTTTTATTTTAATACATTCCTTCCTGAGCATTGATTATTTCTTGAAGTCTGTTTCGAAATCTGTTCATGATATCTTGGATGTCTGATTAGGAAGTATGCCTTATTTCATAGATTTTTTGGAGGTTTCAGCTTTATGATTGTGTAAGTTTTGTGTTCCAATTCATCTTTTTAATTTGTTCCTGACAGCGGAATTTGGTAAGTAAGGTGTGAGCTGCAGACTGGTCAAGCTAAAGTTGCAATACCAACCTCATTAAGATGTTTTGTGATGTTTTGATTGATTCTTCTCTTGCTGTGCAATCAAAGAAAGTTTTTAATAAAGAAAATACTAGTTAAAGGGAATGGAGGCAAAGATCTTTTAAAGATAAATCTTGTTTTATTTTATTACCTTCTGTGCACATTTTTAATAGTAACTTAGTAAACAAAACGAAATATATATGATAATAACATGTCAATTGTCCCTGCAAAAAGATCTCCACAAAGTGAATTTAATTGTAAACAAAATTACGGAGATGAAAAAGATTAGATTAATTATTAGTTGTTAAAATAGTCTGTATGTTTGTACACACACATCTTTGGAACTAGTGGCAAAATTTAAGTAGTTCTTTTTTGTAGTAAGTATCTGTTCTATTTAAAAGCAGTTGGCTATGGTTATATTTTGAACTGACTTCAATAAGGACCAGGTAATCAACTTGACTATTTTTTGCTTGTATCGATTACTCAATTGAATGAGTTTTACTATTAAGTATTCATTACTTCCTATATTTATTAGTAGTTTTTTTAAGCATCACGCTGTATCCCGCACTTAGCAGGGTAGGCCGATGCAACCTGGGAACCTAGTGTTAAGATACTCCATTCCCATTAAGACACTTCCGATTCCAACTTTCAGCTGAATTCTGGAGGCATTGTGTCTTGAGTAGTGGAACTCAACGCTGCGCTTTACCTTGTTACCAGAGCGAGGAAATGAAAACAATGGGAATCAAATCCACACACTTGTGCCCTTGATACATTGGAACATTAAAAACACATTCATCGATGTAATCTGATCATGAGTTCCTCATAAATCGTAATGATAAATAGGTGAATACGTCACAAACGCTACTACTACGTTGATTTTAGCTGTGGGCACATCTAGTGGGAGGCAGGTCGCCGTTCAGATATTAATCCCGAAAGGTTAAAGCACAATAAATTAAATGATTTATCTAATCGTAAAAGCCCCCTCTACTATCCCTCCCTGTGTGTCCCTGTGTGTTCGTATGTCCATGTGTAGATGTAATCATACATTCACATTTCATATAATATGTGATCCCAAACACGTCTGCACAATACGTGATCATACATCCACATATTCTTAAATATAAACGTACGTTACATCCGCACCCTCTCTCAAAAACAAACTTACCATCCTAGACCTAAAATTAATTTAATTAAAATCTTGCCTTGATTGATATGGACTACAAAACTAAGCGATTTTAAGTATACTCTTCACTTATGTGTGAAACAGAAATCTATATACGACATCCTGAAGAAGGTTCACTTTCTTCAGGATGTTGATTTTATAATAATCAATTTAGTAATATCAACGTCTATTTGATCAAGCTGTTCCGTCATCCACCTTTTGGCTCCGTGGTCAGGTCCTCGTCGTCAGGAGTATAGTAGTAACTATAGCATAGTAAGCAGTAGGTAAGCACTATAGTTTTACTAACAGCCAACACAGAGTTTCATATCCAACTCTCGGGCATAAACATCAAATCAGCTATCAGCAATATATTTGGTTTAGAAACTTCACTTTAAAATCATAAAATATTTACTTTTGTTTAACTAAATCAAAATATCTAAATACTTTGAAGGAAGTGATTTATTGAGGGAAGTGATTTATTGTCTGAGAAGAAGAGATGTGTTATATAGCACATGACTGGCGACATAATTTCATATATCTTTCATACATTGGTATAACGTTATTAAAGACTCGTTATTTCGATTAATTATGAGGAAGTATCAAATTTATTGTCAAAAACGTGAAAGGAAAGACCAAAAATACTCTAATATTTAAAAAAAAATTAAGTTCACATTGTATGCCGCGCACAGCAGAGTAGGCAGAGGGAAATAAGTGTTAAGACACTTCGTTCCACACTTCCGAATTCCGAACTCAACGCCGCTTTGCCTCGAAACCAGAGCGAAGAAATGAAAAAAAAAATTTACACTTAAATAAATATTTCATTTCCTCGAGGGGGAATCGAACTTATAACCTCACACAGGTTACAGTCACACTTTGTACCACTGCGCCACGACTAACTTCAGCCAGCCAGCGCCTCTTGGAAACCGCCCAAGCGCTGTAGCTACTAAAGTCATACGCTCTTCTCAAGCTACGTCGAAATTGTTATACCCTTCTTACAGTTTATTTATTGGTGATGTTAGCATTTCTGTAAAAAGATTTTTGCAAATTTACATACACTAGCTAAAGACTGAGAAAGAATTGGTTATATTCTTTTAGCGTTATCATTTGGAAAAAGACAATATTAAACATTTTTAACGTCTTAGAAATGGCATTCCACCGTTACAAAAGAAAAATATAAAAAAAAACCGTATAATTTTTTTTATGTAGCGGGATTTGAACCTACGCTTTTTGGATAGAGGTAAATTAAATAAAATTTTTGCAAATAAACTTTTTTAGATAGAAACTATAAAAAAAATAACTATATCTTATTCAGTAGATTTATAGATTTAATTCAATGAAACGTTGAAATAAAGGAAACGTAAAACACAAAATAATATAGAATACTTGCTAGGTCGATTGATTTGCTTGCTAATTCTATAACGATCTTTTAATAAATATCCAATTATTATTACATATGTATATGTAATACAAGTAAAACTAAGAAATAAATGTAGGTATAAACACTGGTTTTTATAATAGATATAGATATCTAGTTCTCCAATGTAAGGAGTAATTTCATTTGCGTACATTATTATAAAAAATTATAGATCTTTGGCCAGTCGTAGCGCAGCGGCACGAAGTGCGACTGAACTAAAACCGACTGGTTGTGGGTTCGATCCCCACTCGTGGAGATGAAATATTTACTTAACTTTATATTTCCATTTCTTTGCTCTGGTGTCGAGGCTAAGCGCGGCGTTGAGTTCTGCCACTCAACACGCAATGCCTCCAGATTTCGGCAGAAATTGGGGAACGGAGTGCCTTAACATTAGGTTCCCTCTGCGTACCAAGCTGTGTGCGGGATACAGCGTGAAGCTAATTATAGATTTTTCAAGTTTTACCCATTAGTCGAACTCTAAATCTTTTTTTAAATTATCAAAATAAAATAACGTTTCCTTATTTAATAATTTCAATTGTTAATATTCAAATATTCAACTCTATAATACTGTACAAACAAAAATACAATATTTTGTATCTATAGCTATATTCAGGTGCCACTTTGTAGCGTATATAAACTGAAATACAATCCTAAAGCTACACTGAAGTTTCCGTTGTTTTTCCAACAGCGCATTGTAACCAATGGGGTGTGTTGCGATCGCCGATTGGTGGATATATTAGCGAGGGCGGTTTGGGATAGATGGGATGCTGCGGAGTCTTCAGGATCTTAACTTTATCTCCTGTTAAATGGGGTTGAGGTTCATATGGATACATATTATTTGTAGCAACGCCTACCGACTTCATGTTTCGGAATAAACAATTGAAGCTTATCGATAGTTTCAGGGCGGAGTGTTGTGTGGGCGGACGATTTTGTTATAATCTGTAATACAAAAAACATATTTGCTAACAATTTTGCCGTGTTACTTAATATTGTATAGTTCAATTTGCTCTTTTACTTATTAAATATTTTCAGTGAATAAGATATATCTGGTTACTATTTATATTTTTTATATTTTTTTGTGAAAATGAATAGTGGTAGAGCCCGTGTCCCAAAATGTGCAAGATGTAGAAATCATGGCCTCATTTCTAGTTTACGAGGGCACAAGAAGGCTTGCGCTTATCGCGATTGTCAGTGTCCAAAGTGTGGATTAATTAAAGAACGACAAAGGATTATGGCAGCTCAGGTAGGAGATGTACATATATGTACCTACACTACACTTATTTCCATAATTGTATTAATAGTAAATTGTTTTCTGTAGACATATTAGTAGAATTTTTGCTGTAGCTAGATTTTACTCCATATATCGTAATAATAGGCAAATATGTTGAAAAGTAGCAAGGCAAGCAAGTAAGTCTGCACTGAACTCGCAATTAAGGTCGCAACGTAATAAAATAATTAACATTTTCCAACAAAAAGTTACAAAAGAAATTAAGAATAACCACAAAAAATTGAAACAATCATCACTCACTCAAGATAATGAACTGTTTTCATTTCGCTTCGCTCTTGTAACAAGAAAAATCGCGGCTTTGAGTTGAGCCACTCAATTCGCAATACCTTAAAAATTTAATGGAAAATGCGGAACGGTGTCTTAATACTAGGTTTCCTCTGCTTACCAGGGTTACAGAATGAAAAAGAAAAAAATACTTTTCAATCTCAAAAAGCTTTTAAAAATTAAAGATTTTTCTTAATTAAACCACTGATAGTTAACTAAAATCAAATCAGCTTCATGCTGTATCCCGCACACAGCAGGATAGACAGAGGGATCTTAGTGTTAAGACACTTCGTCTGTCTTCGCCGAATTCTGGAAGTAGCGGAACTCAACACTGCGCTTTGCCCCGACACCAGAGCGAAAAAATGGAAACCTACATTTAAATAAATATTTAATTTCTTCGAGGGAGAACCCACAGCCAGTCGTGTTTACAGTCTCACTTTGTGCCCCTGCGCCACGACTGGCCTCTACCCAATCTATACATATAACAAAATTCTAACTGGCCGTTGTTTTTACATGGAAGATGAATATGAGAAAATCTATTATATGAGAAAATCTAGAATATTTTTTTAACTTTGTTTGTTTGATTGTTTGTTTGTTCACATTAATCTCAGAATCAGCTCAATCAAGTTTGCAGTTTTTACTAATCTATTTAAGCAAACTCTCCCAACATTTAGTCTTTGTATTATTTAAATAGGTGGATAAATGTATCTTATACAAGTTTTGTAAATTATCAGCTTCTTTCAAAGTGTTAAGTTATTGCGCTTGTCTATTAACGGGTAAAGTCTACTAAGAATGACGACGACGGAGCTCTATATATAGCAGAGATAGATCCGAAGATGTGCGTGTAATACAAAACAAAAAATTACTTAAGTGCGAGTCAGACTCGCCCACTGAGGCTTCCGTACCATTTTCAGGATTATAGAACAAAGAGAAGTACAACTTAAAAAAGTTTGACAATGTTAAATTTGCGGGGCATATGTATTCATTGTGTAAGAAATGAACTACAAATATAAATTTATAATGATATATATAATGGGGGTCCGAGATGGAAGGCTTGCTCGTAGCGACCCCTGCCAGCCCTTACGAGGGCTGCAACGTTCCATCCGCCACGTGCACCTCGAGAGAGCGCACTGATAGGGCGTCCCCCCAAGGCGACGCGCACCAGTGCGTCCCCGCTGGTGTGTCAATTCGCGACGAATGCGGCGTTGGAGACCGCCACCCAACACGCCATGTCCGGAACGGCGGGAGGTGGAGGACGGAGCTACAAATAGCTACGTGGAATGTAAGAGGAGGGATGGAAGAAAAGATGAATGAATTATTAGATGTGATGGATGATAGAGATTTAGATGTCGTTTGTGTGACAGAGACCAAGCGAAAGGGCCGACGACCGATTTGCCGGGCAGTCGGGTCGCTTTCTGGGCCGGCGTACCAGAGAGCGAGCGGGGCTGTCAAGGTGTAGGTGTGTTATTGTCCTCTCGATTGGTTAGTGCAGCGGTTGAATACAAGGCGATCAACCCGAGACTGCTTTGGGTTCGTTTCAAGCTGGGGTTAACAAGAGTATTCTTGTTAGTGGCGTATGCGCCAGTATCCTCAGCTCTATTAAGCGAACTCGAGGAGTTTTGGGAGAGTGTCAGGGATGTTCTAGGTAGCGTTAGAGGGAATGAAAAATTAATAATATGTGGCGATTTGAACGGATGGGTCGGAACTGCGCGAAGCGGTTACGAGGGCGTGTTAGGTCAGTATGATGACAAGAGAATAAATGAGGCTGGAAAGCTTATATTGGAAATTTGCAAGGAAAGGAATTTGTTTGTGGCAAACACTATGTTTGACCACAAACAAATTCACATGTATACATGGGAGCGAACGGAAGGGAAAAGTATGATTGATTTATTCCTAGTGGATCAGCGTATTCGAAGCCAAGTCATGGACACACGAGTGTTTAGGGGTTCTGATCTGGGAACAGACCACTATCTAGTCGTTGCTAGAATAAGGGGTCTGTTCGCGGGTTGGTGCAGCTACACGAGGTGTGCAGACTTGGAGTCGAATTACCGCATAAGAAGCTGGAAGCTTCAAGATCCACCGACTAGAAAGGAATATCAAGAAAGAGTTTCCAAAAAGCTAGACAGCAGTGAATCTGGAAATGGAAATATTGAAGTATGCTGGCAGAACCTTAGGGATTGTATGAAGGAAGCAGCGATAGAGGTATGTGGTAAAGGTAAAAGGGGCTTTAGCAAAAAGCGTGATGAATGGTGGGATGATGAAGTGCAAGATGCAGTAGAAAGAAAGAAGAAGGCATGGCAGGATTATAAAGCCTAAAAGAAAGAGTATAAGCTGCAAAAGCACCAGACGAAAGTACTGATCAAGATGAAGCGTGAAAAGGCAGAGAATGAAAGAGATGAAAGGTTAACGAACAACTTCAAGGAAAATACGAAGCTTTTCTGGAGAGAAGTTAGTGTTTCTCGAGGTTGCTCGTTAGCCTGTAGAATGAAAGGGGTGCTTTCGAAAGACGGTGAAATTCTAACAGAACAACCACACGTTTTGCAGCGATGGGCGGAATTTTACAAGGAGATGTATGAATGTGATGACGCCTCAGTCTCAAGTAGCAGCGAAACGCTGAGTCTTGATGTAGCTGATGGCGAAATCAGTATAAAAGAAGTTGAGAGTGCAATACGAAGTCTGAAATGTGGTAAGTCAGCGGGAGCAGATGGAGTTACTGCCGAGATGATCAAATATGGTGGGCCACGCGTCTTGGACTTGTTCTGGTTTTTGTGCAATTTGTGCTGGAAATCAGGGGAGGTCCCAGACGATTGGCGAGGTGCGGTCATCGTGCCTTTGTATAAAGGCAAAGGTTTACAGATAGACTGCGCAAGCCATAGGGCTATCAGTTTGATTAGCTTAGGTAGTAAAGTTTATGCTTAAGTTTTAGCGAGAAGAATGCAGGAGAGATCTGAAAGGTTGTTGTGGGAGGCCCAAGGGGGCTTTAGACCTGGAAGAGGGTGTATGGATCAGATCTTTTCCCTCCGCATGATCACGGAAAAATTTTTGGCCGTTAACCAAAAAGTTTTCTGTGCTTTTGTGGACTTGGAAAAGGCGTTTGACAGAGTTGTTAGAGCGAAATTATGGGAGATACTACCCCGGTACAATGTGAGCGGACCCTTGCTGCAGGCTGTAAAGTCTCTTTACAGAGATCACTCAGCCTGCGTGCGAGTAGGAGCTGGCATGTCGCCCTGGTTTGACATCCGATCGGGTGTTAAACAAGGTTGCGCCATGTCAGCTTGGTTGTTCAATTTGTATTTGGATAGCTGTCTCCAAGGAGTGAAACAAAGTGATATGGGAGTGAAAGTAGGTGACCTGAATGTGAATTGCCTGCTGTACGCAGATGATGCAGTGCTTATTGCATCATCAGAATGCGAGTTGCAGGCATTGGTCACCACTCTGAAAGAAGGGTGTGAATATAATGGTCTAAGCCTCAATGTGAATAAGACAAAGGTTCTGATTTTTGAAAGAGATGAAGAAAGGACGGAATGCAAGATCAGTGTAAATAATATGATATTAGAACAAGTGAATGAAGTGGTATACTTGGGAAGTATGTTCAGTAGAGATGGAAGATACGAGATGGATGTGGAAAGGCGTATTGCTGCCGGTAACAAGGTTAACGGAGCCTTAGCTGCATTGATGAGACGGCGAAACGTCAGCACAGCTGCGCGTTTGGCCGTACACAATGCAGTTTTGGTACCGACTCTGTTATACGGCAGCGAAACGTGGGTATTACAGAAGAAGAATGAAAGAAAGATGAATGCTGTGGAGATGCGATCTCTCCATAGGATATGCGGAGTCAGCTTAGCTGATCGAATCCGCAATGAAGAGGTACACAGAATGGCAGGTACTAGCGAGGATGTCACGGTGAGAATGAAGAAGAACGTGCTCAGCTGGTTTGGACACGTCGAACGAATGAGTGATGAAAGAATGGCAAAAAAGATTTATGATGGAAAAGTGAGCGGTAAGAGAGGTAGGGGGAGACCTCGGTTGACCTTCGAAAACACAGTATCAAGGATACTGGAGGAAGGTCACGTAAAAAGCATGAGGACCCCCCAAAGGGCATGTATGAAGAGGTTGATGACAGTGGACGAGGCGAAAGAGGTATGTAGAGACCGTAGCGTTTGGCGCTCCGTTCTCTCTGACTACCCCGCAAGGGATAAAGCGTGAAGCTAAGTTAAGTTAAGTTATATATATAAATATAAAATTTTCGGATTTTTCCCTTTATTTGAACTGTAAGTTCTCTTTCATGCCTAATTTCATAACTGTAGGTTCACGGGAAGTACCCTAAAGGTTTTGATTACGCGGCGAATTTCATACTAAATGAAGCAAATTCGATGCATAAGTGGCCGCATCTTTTGATTGCATCGAATTAGAAGCTTAATTTTTTTTGTATGCTTCAGGGGACTGTAGACCTGAATATTTTACAGCCGGACAGACAAACAACAAATAGCTCTTTTAGGGGTTCCGTAAAAACGGAGGTATAGAAAGTTAAACAGAGATTTTTTGAGGTACTAAACCTTAATTAAAATGTAGAGGCGTGAATGTATTTAGAGATTTTTTTGTTATTTAAATATGATTATTTATTCAGTTATTAAATCATCATTTAAATCACTTTGGATTTTATTTGATTTTGTTTGCAAAAATTCTTAGTTCATAGAATTATTTTTAGTTCTTTCAAATCTATCTAAGTGCACCGAAAGCGTGGTTTTTTGGGGGTCCCCTATTCCGCGGAAATTTCGAGATAAAGTATATGTTGCTTCATAGCCGTTTCTATCGGCCTGTTAAAGTCCCATAAAAATCAGTTCAGCTGGTCTAAAGATTAACCTGGACAAACAGAAAGATGGGCACAACTTTTAAGACTGTTTGTTTATGTTTTATTATCGTGTAAATAACTTGAAATGCACCATGCCATGCATTGCAAATCCGTTAAACTTGCTAAGGTGACATTTTATAGATTTTTATAATTTAGCTAAGCTATTACAGTTCTTCATCACATTTTCCTGATCTTTAATTTTTATATATCAATAGATAATTCCTAACATGTTGAACATCTACCACTAGAGCGACATTTCATTATTTCTTATTGTTCAGATATAGGTAGATATCCTTATGATTAATCATCAATTTCTTCAGATTCTCCACTTTTATATCAATAGAAAATATTTCTACTAAGGTGGCATTTTATTATTTCTTATAAATAGCTGGATTGTTATGGATCTTTCACCACTACGGTTCTGCATCAAAGTCAAAGTGAAAATCAAAATCTTCGATATCATATATAGCCTAGATCCCAGCCTGTCCAGACTTAATAGCTACATACTAAAAAAAGTTTCCTTTCAATCCGCTCAGTAGTTCAGACGATATCGTTGTATAAACAGACGAACAGACAATTCATAGATTCATATTCTGTTATTTAATTTAAGCCTCGCTACATTGTTTTTTCCTAAAATATAATTATGCAAGAAACGACACAACGGCGAATATATTAATAAGTTTTTTATTGTGCTTTTTTGTTGAGATTTTGTTGTGTTGTTGAACTTTATGATATTTATGCAATTTAAAAAGGCTCTTCCTGTGTCAAAAAAATCAGAAAAGTTTCTCACCATACAATAACGAGTTTCGAATTTAAAGTTTTTAGGATTACCGGGGTATATCGGTTACCTAATTCAGAAATAACATGCAACGTGAAGGCGTTAATGTGTTTTAATGTAGTGAAATCGAGACTAGCTAATGCGCTGCCGAGTTTATTTAAACAAGTGGCACATGTTTACCGCGGACGCCGGATGAGACATCGATCGGTTTGCTCTGTAATGCATCGCTGTCGATGTCCTACCACTTTCATAGGGAATTTATGAGTCGACATTATTATATATAGATAATAGTAGTTGTGTTTAAAATCAATTGTGTATCTCAGCCTTGTTGTTAGGGATTATATTTATATTTGTTTTAATTCATGTTTAAGACCAAAAATTATTTTTATTCCGAATTAATTATATACCTATAGGTACCTGCTTACGAGTAGGTAGGGTACCTACATTTATTTCCTGGCGGCTATAAATTATTCACCATGCATTGCTTGACACCGATTTCAAAATATATAAAATCTTTTTTTTATTATTTTTGTTTAATAAAATCAAAGTATGGCTTACTTTATGTAAAATTGTTTTTTACTTTTTAGTTCGTTGTTTGAAGTTGGTTTTTTTGCTAAAAATTAATTTATATGCAATTAATACGTTGTAAATACTTTATTAAATTATAGACCTTCTTTCCGGGATAAAAAAAGTATAATTTGATATTTTTACAATTTAATTTAATATTATATTAATTATGTTGTTTTTATTTCATTACGTGTCTTAGAACGTTAGATGGAATAAGTTGTAAATATGCCACGTATCTTTTTATTTGATTTAGTGAGATCGACTTCTGTTTTCGTTTCCAATGAGGCGGGGTTCGCCCCGGGAGCGATAGCCCGTCTCAATCCCTTGGGTGACCGCTTACCAAACATAAACATTGTCTGTTTGTCATTGATTTCACGCTAAATTAATTTATATATCAGTTTACCAATCGGTCAATGTCTAAAAAACTATATAAATATATGATACTGTTATTTTACAAGAACATCTAATAGATATAAATTAGAATTGATTTTTTCTACGGACAAGCATATTTAGATATCTTATATAATTACTAGCGGCTCGCCCACGGCTTCGCCCGCTTAAAATACATGGTTAATGATTTAATAAGCACAATCGATTGACAACTATAATGACTTCTAATATGATTTTTTTACGACATTGTCGTCAAAGAATTTTTGATTGTTTTAAATAAAAAAATACGACCATTGTTGATATTTGATATTTATAAAATATACATAAAGCTAATTATGTATTACACGTATATATTTTTGTAACTTTATGTTCTTTTTACCTATATAATATACGTCTCATCATAATTCTAAAACTCTGTTAAATGTGCTGATGTCAGTGAATAGTTTAATTTAGGTTGTAGGATTCATAATATTCTTTGTAAAATAACTGTATTAATTGCATATTAACTCCTGTACAGTTTTTAAATTAGTTACATATATTATATGAACGAACCAACCAAAATATCTTTGTATTTACTTGATATTTCT
The DNA here is from genome assembly GCA_021202915.1 of Heliconius himera. Classification (NCBI taxonomy): domain Eukaryota; kingdom Metazoa; phylum Arthropoda; class Insecta; order Lepidoptera; family Nymphalidae; genus Heliconius; species Heliconius himera. Next base: position 1,576,718 of record JAJHJA010000079.1, on the reverse strand, counting down.
TTCAAGATCGTTCTTTATCTCTGTGTTGAATTAATTACGACTTAAACTTAACTGTTATGATTAATGAAGGTAATCTCCACTAACAATTCAATTTTGTTTACTTTATTGTATAAAATATTATATAATAGTGCTTCAAAAATATATATTTTTATCAACAATCATATAACTCAGAAGTTTCGAACGTCATTCTTTAGCCAGGGTCATACCAGCGCGATTTCTATATAACATTCGCTGGCAAGCTAATGCCTTGAGTTCATTCAAATGACGATAACTTTTTTTTTAATGAACCGATTTTGATGAACCAAACTTTAGAACCTAAATTGAGTTAAAACAAAGCAATTGGTGAAATTTTCAAGTAAATCGGTTCAGCAGTTTCAGAGAAAAATGTGGACAACAATATGTCGACAGACAGACAGACAGACAGACAGACAGACAGACAGACAGACAGACAGACAGACAGACAGACAGACAGACAGACAAGAAATTCAAAAAAAATATTTTTGCTTTCTATTAGTCTTTTTAAGTGTCCCTCTATCCATTTCAGTCAAAATTACTAAATGTACAGACAAAATATTTTTACTGTCTTATTATATATAGAGATAGAGATGATATTGATATTTTTACAAGAACATTTAATAGATATAAATAAGAGTTGATTTTTTCTACGGAAAAGCATATTTAGATATCTTATATAATTCATTTAATAGAATCATACACTTTAGTATATTACAATTTATCAAAATTGTGTTTAATGGACAGTTTAAAATATATCAATATTGTTTTATTACAAAATGTACACAAAAGTGTATGTTTTGAAATTTATTTCATTCTGGTTGAAGTATTTAAAACCATATCACATTACTACTGCTTAATATGCTAAGACAGTGTAGTTTAAGCATTATTTTTTTATTATTTTTCAGCAAAAATTTAAGTTTGACAGTTCGACTGCCCAATTCGGATTTGTGTTGCGATTATCGCTCATCCTAATTTCAAATTCTTCCTTGTTTAGAAATATACGTTAGTAGATAAGTTATAATTATTGGTTTGTTTTTATATAATACTAGGTCGCACTAAAAAGGCAGCAAGCAGCTGAAGACAAAATTGCTCTACATTTGGCTTCTGTAGAAAGTGGAACTTCGTTAGAAACTTTGCCTCCTGGTCGAATATATGGAATGCGAGTCACCGGGCCATGCCCGAGTCCTGGTCCAGAACCGGACTCAGCGGCGGATGATCAAACAGTAAATTTCTATTTATTTGGATTTTTCAAAAAATATTATAATTATTGTAAATAACAGACAGAATGACCAAGACGGTGGTGGTTGAGTGGGATAAGTTCTAACTGTAATCAGGATAGTTTGACGTATTATTGGCTTCTTTTCAATTTCCCATGTCATTGTCATTTCCTCGTTCTGGTAAGACAAATTTACTGTGGTGACTATGTTTTGATATTGGGATAAAAAGTTGAGAACGAAGAGTCTTACCATTAAGTTCTCAGATGCCTATCCTGCTATATTATTACGTCTTAATAGAATCTTCAGAATCAGAATCAGAAATCTGGTTAAATATTTATATTTTTTTAAATGTATCATATATTATTCTAGCCGATTCATATCGACAGCGAAACAAGCGATTCACTACCAGATTGCTGCAGTGTCACAGCGGACTCCGTTGGAAATACGAATAACACTATTGGAAATTCCACACGATCCTGGTACTTACTTTTACTTTGTGTTTATTATATTTAGCATTTGAATTAAAATTAAATAAAAAATTAGCTTCACGCTGTATCCCGCTCACAGCATGGTAGGTAGAGTAGGTTCCCTACTTTCTGCCGAATTTTGGACGCATTGCGTGTTGAGTGGCAGAACTAAACGCCTCGCTATGCTCGAAACCAGAGCGAAGAAATAGAAATATTAATTTAAATAAATATTTAATCTCCTCGAGTGGGGATCGAATCCATAACCAGTCGGTTTTTCAGTAACACTTTGTGCCCCTGCGCAACAGCTGGCCTCAAATTTGCTTTAAGTTATTTAAAATTAATTAATAATATTAATAATTGAAATATTTTTTAGTGTTGATGAAAGTGCAAACAATGTGAGCTCAGCGGGACTAGAAATGTTACGGAAGCTGTTTCCGGGTAAAAAGCGCTCTGTTTTAGAATTGGTACTTCGTCGTTGCAATCACGACCTTCTTAGAGCAGTTGAACACTGTAATGCAATTCACGTAAGTTGAAATGAAATTACAATATCCTTATTTTTTAGATGATATATAAGAAATATTCTGGAGATATTTCGTGTTGAGTAGCGGAACTCAAAGTCGCGCTTTGCCTCGTTACCAGATTGAGAAAATGAAAATAATAAATACCTATTTTATTTCTTCAAGTGGGAATCGAACTCACAACCTGTCGCGTTTACAATCGCATTCTTATATCCCTGTGCAATGACGAGCCTATACTTATTGTAATCTTGTACAATATATGCCTAAATAATAATAATATTAAATTGCAGACACAACGCGACAAATCACTACCCAGTGTGAGTTCTACCTCAACTATTAGATTTGAATCAGTATCCAGTTCAGAAGAAATCGAATCCAGATGGTCAGCATTTCGGCCAGTCGGTCCTCGAGCACCGTTACTACCTACACTAGTGATGGGCCGAGTGTGTGGCTCCGAGTGGTTGGTGCCACTGCCTGCCCTACCAGCTCTATCAGCCCCTTTATTATTGCCTATGCCACACGCTCCTCCAACCTCTTGCGCCCCGGACTGTCGACAGTGTAACAGTCATCATTGAGAACAAACACCATCAAATAAATAATAAATATTATTTAGGTTTTATTCCTTATTATTCTTTATATTTTATGCAATAATATGCAATGAAAAGTTATATTAGCTTTTTTAATGTTTAAGTAAGTAATATTAATGCAATTAAATTATTTACTAAATAGCAGGAATAATTGAATAATTCAAAACTTTAAGTATGTTGGTTAATGGATTTGTATGTTATGATAAAAACTATAACGTTACGTTACGCTCTAAAAATGTGAAAAAAAGGCAATTTTTGGATTATTATTTGGGTGGTACACTAGTAATGGTACACATATGGAATATATCTATGTATTAGATTGTTTTTAGATGGATATGTTTTAGGGGAGTTTTACTCATTCTTTCACCATTTTGGTGTCACAAAATATTGAGTTGTGTTCAACTTACAGAAAAACAGAATAATGAAAAATTTATCATATATATTTATTTATCATATGCAGTTTTTTCGGTAATCTGTAATAAAATCTTAAAAAAGAATTCTATAAATATACTAAGATATTTCTATAGCTATTAATTTGTTCTTAAATGGATTTTTATCTATAAATTGAAAGCTGAATTACTCATGTAAAAAAATTATAAGTAGATACACATACTTTTAGATATATAAAATAAGTACATATTAAAATGAAAGTAATTGAAAAGAAATGTTTTATTTCACTACCTAAAATGTCCTGTCTGAATAACCTTATCTAGGCATTATATTAAATTAATAAGTTCGTTCCCTTCGTTTTCTTCGAATTCCGGAGGCATTGCGAGTTAAGTGGCGGAACAAAACGCCGTGCTTTGCCTCTGCACCAGAGCGAAGAAATGAAAATATAAATTTAAATAAATAATTCATTTTCTCGAGTGGGGATCGAACCCACTACCAGTCACATCTACAGACACACACTTGTGCCTGCCGGTTGTAACATGGCCTCAGCTTATATTAAATTGCAAGTATATATTATTAAACACATACATGTATATATGTATATATACAGAATTATAACTTGCATAAGTAAATTTGTCATAAAGTAAGCTAGAACTGCCAGTATCATACTTTTGTCTTTAAATATTAACTATCAGTTGTTAGTTGAGAAGTTTGTATACCGTGGTGTAAGTAGGTACCATACGTGGAACTGAACCTGTACATTAACAGCATTGTTCTAAAAGTCTCAATACAAAAACTATACGCAGTTTCCCATTGTTTTAACACTGTTGAATGCGGGATACAGTGTGAAGCTGAAAAAATAATTTAAAAAAATGAATTTTGTATCGTTTCAATTTTATAAGTTATGAAACCAAATTTAAATATGAATCCCGGAAGTTAAAAAATAAATACTATGGTAATTAAAATATGAGAAAATATTATGCATTTAATCATGATATACTCATATGTATATTATATGAATATACAATATATTTAATTTACGATTAAATATATAATCGAAATAAAAATGACGTGAAAAACAAAGTAAAATAATTTTTATATAATACTGAAATCATGGTAACAACAGCCTTTGTAAATACGATGGTCATGAGATCAATGTCCACTCGGAAGAATAAATTTTATTTAAAAAACCTAACCATTAACCAACCAACCGAACCTTGTCATTTAGCGCTAAAACAAAATCTTAACAAGCAAAAGCACACAACAAATAATTACTCGAATTCGACAAAAAAGTAGTAAAAGTAGTAGAAATTTTTGGCATTCAGTTCTTTTTGCGTGACTGCTGTGGGAGATAAAGCGTGAAACTGATTAAATCAAAATGTTCCGTTGAGCCAATTTATATAAATCTGTTAAACAAATACCATTTTGGACCCTCTATGCTGGGAGCTATTATTGTTGACAATAACAAATTCGTGACAGTAGGTACTCTAAATGAAGATAGAGGTTTCTGTTGTTCTGATCAAATGCTTAAAATAAATATAGCAATGCTTATGATATTTATTAATTCATATTTGCTTACTTAACTACAAATTGAGCATGTGTATATCAATTTAGAAAAAATACTATTTAAATGAATCAGGTTCACGCTGTATACTGCACACAGCAAGGTAAGCAGAGGGAACGTAGTGTTAAAACCGTTCCGTTCCTCACTTTCCGCCGAATTCTGAAGGCAATGCGTCTTGAGTGGTGGAACCCAACGCCGCGCTTTAGTTAGACACCAGAGCGAAGGAATGGAAATATAAATTTAAGTAAATATTTCATCTCTTCGAGTGGGGTCGAACCCACAACCAGTCGGTTTTACAGTCACACTTCGTGCCGCTGCGCCACGATTGGCCTCAAAAAAAAATAAAATTATTATATTTCATGTTAATTACTACTACACTTCCATATAAACGTGTCTATGTCCACCGCTCTCTTACATTATATTTCAGTTTCAGTCCTTAAACCAAGAAGTCAGCGCAGCTACAAATATTATGTATATTGAATAATTTTTAATGTATATACCTATGTATCTAGCTACTTACGGACTAAATTACTTATTAAATATTTAAAAACAATGTTCGTGTGGTATAATAGTTATTTGTAATTTAAATCAAAAACACTATTATAGTAATGAAATCACTTGGTGTCAGTAAAGTTCATTGAATTGTTAATCAATATTCACGTTATTACATGACCACGATTAAAATGTCTTATATTTCACGTGAGAGAGTAAAGTTTTTGTAACAATTTTTTGTTGTCATTTATAAGCATCAGAATGTTATATCTATACTTTTCATTGATTGTAATTTTGTTATATATGTTTTGTGATGTGAACTATGTGGTTAGAACAATTTTCACAGTATTAAGTGGTCGATTGATCCAAAATAAATATTCCTTGAACGATACTACAACTATTTATGGTGAGTCATTCTGTGCATCAAAACTCATAAGTATCGTGATCGATAGAATAATTCTCTTTACTATAATCACAAATCCAAGATCAGTCTTATGAACACCTGGATATTTTGCATAAATATTCCCTTTATGTTGTCATATACATACGTCGTATGAAGTAGAGAGTATTGATAAAACAAATCTAGATTCTAGACTTAAAAGTGTAATATTTTTTATGTTACTAACAGGTATATGCACCTTCCAAGACTGTGATGTGTTCTTCAATGGTATACGCCTAGCCAGAATAATCCGAGAAATCGATTTTGCAAGATATCATTACTACGATAGAACTGGCATTTATCAACGCAGTAAACATCTTGGAATCAAATCTTTGCAAGGATCCACTTTAACAGTATCTGTAAATGCTGTACCTTTATTTGTACCATATAAAATTAAAACTAAGGTAATATGATTAATTATTTATTTATGCATATGAAATGTAGTTTTGTGAATAATATATTACATTGCTTTTTTCTTTTTAATTATACAGTATAAATTGTGTATATTTGGCTATTATATATATGTAATATATTAGTAAATAAATAGAATACTAAAGCAATTTTTATATGCATATAAAACCTCATATACACAAAAAACTCTACAAAGTTTTTTGTCTCTCATCTTTACATTATGGGGGTAACAACCATTAACGTTAAAGTATATTTTATGTATTAAACATATCTTAATGAAATTTACATTGATCATGGCTATCTATAAGCTTATAATTATAAAAACTGTATGCATGGCTATCTATAAGCTTGTAATTATAAAAATTATATATATAAAAACTGAAAAAAAATTAAGTATATTTTTTGAGGGCGCTTTTAAATTCCATCCTGGTGAATTGTTACCAACCAAAATTATATATTTTATGCTCATGTTAGTTAGCTATTAGTTAGTTAGGACGGCAGTTGCAGAAAACTCGCAACTCGTCGCGTATAGCACTACAAGTCAGCAGATTGGAATGACATGCGTACTTTTTACTCATTTTAACCCTGGGGTCCGGTTTGCTTCTCCTCCGATCATCTTAGTACCTGTGCAGCTGCTGTTGTGGACATGGTTCTATAGGGCATGGAACTTTATATTCCTAGTATTGTGGTGCCAATTAGTGGCAAGTCACCGCCTTGGTCGTCTTGCAAGCTGCCTTTAGCAACCGCAAAACTGGTTACTAAGGATCCGGAGGTAAACCTCAAAGAGGAAGTATAACCGAGCCTCTAGTTTCTTTTAGCGGCAAATTATTACAGCAAGGTCGGACCTTGTCAATTTCGGCGATATACTCGAGTATTTCGCCAAAATTGGCAAGAAGCTTGACCCGTCCAGAACTCATCAGTTTTGGGCGCTCTCAAAGCGATACTTGACAACTTTAGCCAGCCTTCACTTCCGCCATTATGCATAGGAAATGACGTCTTGGTCCATACGGCGAAAGAAAAAGCCGATCTCCTAGGCGCTCTCTTTGCCTCTATCTGAAAACAACGCCGCCGACCTTCCGCGGTGCCAGAACTCAATGCCTAAGGTTAAATACAATCAAATAGTTATTAGGGTAGCTCTTTCCTCTTTGGACATCCACAAGACGACTCACGGAATCTTATATATCTAATGCCGAAGTAAGGCGATGGTGCCGTCTAACTACATGCATATTGCTATAACTTCCCTGCTCTCAAAAGTCATGGAAAGCATCATCAATAGCCAGTTTTCGTTTTATCTACAGGATCACCAATTGATTCAATATGGCTCCCGCCATGGTCGCCTAACCGGTCATCTCGATGATCTCGATGGTTTACCTAACCCATCGTTGTGCTACGGCTATAGAAAGCAAGGGAGAGGATCTGGCAGTTAGTTTGGACATGGCGAAGGCCTTTGATCGAGTGTGGCATGGGGCGTTTCCCCTATGAACTCCGCTATGGGATACCTGAGAATTTATGCAAGTGGAGGCGTTCCTGGCGTTCCCCAAGACTGCGTGCTGTCCTCCGCGCTGTTTCTTCTGCATATCAATGACATGTTACAGGATTCTAGCATTCATTGCTATGCAGATGATACACAGTGGACGCTGTTTACTCAGGTCGCGCAAGTCTTTCTCGGTAAAACGTCGACCAGTGCCGAAATAAACTTGTGACTTCAGTTGAGGCATCGCTCGAGAATGTTTCCTCATACGGTGAAAGGAACTTGGTTCAATTCAATCAAAGGAAGGTTGCGCGTTAACGACAAAAAAAGCATTTGTCGTATCGCCAACCTTCCAAAATATTCCCCTTACAGCCGCGCCCAGTATCAGCACTAAGCTAGCTCAATGTCTTAGCGTTTCAAGTGACTGTCAGTATCGCGATCATCTGAAAAGCAAGGCCATGTTGGCCTCAAAGAAACTGGGGGTCATCAACAGAGCGAGACAGAACTTCACGCCATCATACCGATTGGGTCTGTATAGGGCCCAGGTTCAGCCTCATATGGAGTACTGTTCTCATCTGTGGGCTGGAGCACCCCGGTATCAGCTTAATCCATTTGATAGCAGACCACATACAGCCGTTCGAATCGTTGGGGACCCAATGATCTGTGCAGGGTTTGACACATTAGCTTTGTGTAGATATGTCTCCTAACTGTGCGTTCTCTACCATATTTATCATGGGGAGTGTTCTGGAGAACTGTTTGACTTTTACCTGCTGCCAAATTTTCTAAACGCACAGTGCGTCACAAACTAAAGTACCATCCACGCCATCTGGATACGTCACTCCACTACTATGCGATTTCGTAGGAACTTCCTTCCACACGCCAATGTGTAATTCGGCAGTTTTTCCAGGTCGATACGACCTTGGTACCATCAGGTGACGCGTACGCTCGTTTGACTTGTCTTTTTTCCATAAAAAAAGTGCAGCTTTCCCATGCTTATCGGGCTAGACCTTTGTTCTTATTATTTGATCGTCTATCGTACTTGGTACCTACTAGTTATGTAGTATATTATATTAATTTTATTAATATGAATGTAAGTTTATTTATTTATGTCTTCATGCCAAAACAAATTAACTGATTATCATTTATCATGAAACTTTGTATATAAACCTATTCTGCGACATAGAATACTTTTTATTTAAAAAAATATTATCCTATGGCTATAGGTAATATAAAAATAAGTTTAAGCGAGCGAAGCTGCGTTTGAGTCTCTAGTATTTACATAATATTTATATTAATTTGCAGTTAGTATATTGGGATGAGAAATCTTTATTTTTTGAACATGAAGTAGTAACATTACACGACGGAAAATCTCGGTGTCTAGTGGTCTCACGTCAATACGCCATTGGTAACAATGACCAAAGTGCTGTAATCTTACTTAAAGGTCTACCTGGATCATCCAATCGCCGTAACTGCCCTAAGTATATAGAAAATTGGCTGCTAAGTATGAAAATTAATAGTCAAAAAATAAATAAAATATAGAAAATAAATTTGTGTAGAGAAAAATAAACAATGTATCTTACATTTATTAAGTAAAGAATATCTGTAATTTGTTTACATAAAAATATGATAATACATATATAAAATAAAATGTTAATAAAGTACTTGTATTTTGTATGTATACCTTCTATTTTTAATATTGCATGGTACTTTTACCGTTGCCTCTAGTAGTGACGTAGGCGACTAATACACCGGTTTATGCCACACAGTGCGCTTCTATACTTGTTATCGGACGTACAGATAAAACTTTACTTACTGTGAGTGACAAAATAGAAATAAAATGTATTGTTTCGTAGTAACGATTATAGCATTATTGTATGTTTTCTGGGATGTCAACTATTTCCTTCGGATCGCATTCACTGTAGGTCTTGGTAGACTGTTCCAAAAGAAATGTGGAATAAAAGATCCAACTACCATATATGGTAAGGTTATTAAATCAATAGATATATGTATGTTTTTATTTATATTTTTGCGATTTTATTTAAAATTAGTTTTTTTAATAGATTTTTGCAATTGAACATAATTATCAATAAAATACCTATGTGTTTTAATTACTCTTAAATACGAAATAAATTAACATTTTATAACTTTAATTAACTAAGCACTCATTTATAATATTGTATTAATGTATTTATGTGCTCTGTGAATTGTTTCTTTCTATACATTTAGATTATATGTGAATAAAATATGTTTATTATATTATCTATACTTCAGGTTTTTGTACTACCCAAGATGTTGATATTTTTCTAAGACATATGAACAATGCACGCTATGTTCGAGAATTAGATTTTGCAAGATTTCATTTTTATGATAGAACTGGTATCTATGCAAATATAAAAGCAGTTGATGGACATGCTCTACAAGGAGCTTCGAGTATCCGGTATAGAAGGACTATACCTATATTTACCGCTTACAAAATAGAGACAAGGGTAAGTTGTTAAACTAAATGAAAATCTGCCCCTTCCCTTTTACATTTATGTATCTATTACACATGTACCTATTACACATGTATTTATGAGGTCGCTCATGACATTTCTAAATTTTGTGTTAGTTTAACTTTAAAAAATGTAATAAAATTGACAAGCATAAAATAATAATAGATAATAATAAATTGTATAAAATTATAGACAATAAAATCGTCCTTCCTTCAAAGCATTACTTGTACTTACACCATCATAATTTTTATTTGAGTAACAGCTAACTTTGTATAAATTCAGAGATTTGCTACTTTCTCAAATATAGTATATATTAATATATATACTAGATTTGAGATTGTCAGTACTTATAGAATTTTATATAATTTAAATATAACCCATACTTTGTGTAAGTATTACAATAGAATTAAAATTACATGAACACGAAAAATATTCGTTACGTACAATATGTACGTCAGAACGTAGTTACGTAGGAATAAAATTATTCTATTATATGTAAATTACACTAAGACATAGAGGAAATGAATATAATAATAATTATGAGTATGGGAATATGAAAATATATTAATGTTTTAAATACAATTGTATTTTTATAAAAGTTAAGGCAATATAAGTAACTTTCTTTACATTTTTTAAAGTATTAATCCACATTTAGGAACGAAAAAAAGGTTAATTAGAAAACGTATAAAAATTTGGACGTAGCGTGACTCGAAGCCGGGAAGCGTGGGTTCGAGTCCCGCTACGTTCAAAATTTTTAACGTTTTCTAAATAAGTATAATATAGGTATCTATTTTTTTCCGGAATGACTTTATAAAATTAACTTAGTATTTTGTGTTATTAATACATTCTAATGTTGACGTTATTCTTGTTTACAGTTAGTTTACTGGGAAGACAAAACTCTCTTCATAGAACAAAAGTTTGTCACGCTGAATGACGGTTTTGTGAGAGCGGTTATTTTGTCACGACAAAATCTCATTAACGTTGATGCAGATACACTTCTAAAAAATGTTTCGGGTGCAGAAAATAAACCAGAATGTCCAGAAGAGATCAAGCATTGGTTAGAATCTATAGAAATCTCTAGTGCAAAGCTTAGAAAGAAAGATTAATTTTTTATGATACATAATGCGTTATTATATATTTTTTTATACTATTTTTACGAAATAAACCATATGTCTACAGTGTTTGTTCTTTATTTTGCATATTAGTTTAGTTAAAAAGTTTAAAAGTATAATGGTACAGTGAAAGTATAACGTTACCCTGGCGCTTATTTCGCTCTGTATTAGGTTACTGTTTATACAACCTGCACATTATGAGGAGTGTAGGGGATAAAGGTTTTTTTTAAAGTATATTGATTACCTACTGATGTGCTATACAATGTTATTGTTTTATAAATGTCGTAATTTTAGACTTCAAAAATTGTAAACACAGTAACTTTTTTGTTACAAAACAAAATTATGAGGAAAAAAAATGAATTAAGGCAACATTTTCATATTTGAGTAGTCTTTTTGGTTAAATGAATATCGATTAATGATGCAATTTAATGATTAATTAATGATTGATTATGGCGGTTTGATTTTTGTGACCAACCTCTAAAACATGAGATAAGACCATGATTTATTAATAAAAGATTTAGACCACAAATAAATAAAACAATTACAAAACCCATAACTCATAAGGTGTACCTTATGAAAATAAATAAAAGTTTTAAGAAATTATAGAGTTTAATTATAATTTTACAAAGATACCTATTAATACTTTACAATTTTACAGATTAAAAGAAAAAAAATTATAAACATTGATAACGTTTTTTGTATTAATAATTTGTTTCTTATTAGAAACGAAAGTAAAAACGTAAACAGTTTAGTCTTTTCGGCGTCACTTCTAACACTGACGGGGTATTTGTGCCTAAAAAAGACCACACCAGCGATAATCTTATTTTTTTATCTTTAGAACACTCAAACAGTCTTGAGTTGATTAAATAAATATATTGGTAATAAAAAGAACTGATTGCTTGTAAAGTCGGTAAAATTATCGTAAGACGATAATGTTACGCGATAACATCATAAGAATACATTGATGGAAAATTTAATATTTTTATGAATTGAATTGAATTCAGTGATGGTAATTCAATTTTATTATTGAAATATTTTTTTAATTAAAGGATTAATTTTATTTCATGCAATTTATATTTACAAAATGCAAAATTTGATTATAAGTAACAATAATGGATAGCGTCACAAACCTAACGCTTAGGCCGATCGTGCTTGTCTATCGTTTGTTCCGCGCTCTCGCTTGCACGCTCGGTTCTGCTAGAACGTGAAAATGAATTCTGCAATTTGGTGCGTGCAGCCGTCGTTCATCGATTTGTAAGACGTTATCACGTCAAAAGTGCAATTAGTAAAGTGCGTAACTGACAAATATCTTGTAATTTTACAAAAGAATACTCAAGAGTACTCAGATTTCTTAACACTTAACACAAAACTAAAACATATATTTAAATTTATGTTCCATATATTATTTTCAATGATCGTGAGTGTTTGGAGTAGTATAGACGGTGGCGCTTGCCGCCGTGTGTGTCTTGTCGCGTAACAATAATAAAATATCCATTAGCCCTTGTGACATGCGGTTTCAGGAAACTTTACAATTACCTTTATTTATTTAGTCAAAGAACAGATAGGCAATCGTGTAAACTTGATGGTATTAACATTTAAGTTATAATTCCTCGTGTTTTTAGGGATATAATATGTTTTTTAATATTTTCACTCTATATTGGCTTAAAATTAAATATATATTTTAAAATAGAATTTAATATATTACTTATACTAAATTTGTTGGTTCCGTACCTCTTAAAGTTATATTTTTAGTTCATTTCATACAAACGAGCGCTTACGCCCGCAAACTTCGTCGATTTTTTTCGTTGAGTTTCGCCCCATAACATAAAATGTGTCTCTCTCTCTTTTCTTGATTCTCTCTGCCTTTTATGCAGAAAAAGGCATGAAAATGAAAATAAAACAATAGTTGTTAACTATTGTTTTATTTTCACTTTCCTATAGATTTTTTTATGTAGTGAGTAAGTACACAACATACTATTTGTTTGTTAACAACTTTACATCAACAGTCAACAGTGCATACTATTTGTTTGTTATCCATTTTCTATTTAACGATTCAATATTTATTGTAAACAGAAATAATCAATATGCCCCATTTTATGAATTATAGAACCTGAAAACCCTATTATTTCTTGTTTGAAAAACTATAATTACATGACTTTTGTAAATATCCTTTGAAGAGTCTAATACTGGTAAACAGTAACAGTAAATATGTATCATTTCATTAAATGACATATCGAATACGTAATGTTCGTGACAGGCAAATTATATTGTGTCCTGTATTCATTATATCCCATATTCAAATATTTTTTTGTGTTCTGGTGTATTTTTTTTATTTCTAGTACAATGTCGGTCATTATTTAAAGCATTTGAAAACTTTACTTACCCCTACTAGACAACGAAAAAAATGTACACGTAGAATCGGACGAGGCTAACATTTCATCGACTAATTTCAATATAAATTAATCATTTTAATTCATAAAATACAAAGGAACCCCAAACGATGAGCAGATTCTCCATATAAAAGAGCCGCGGTCACATTGTTGCGATATAAAATTCAATGCGTGATATAATATAATGTACAATGATATCTTTACCAGAAGCGTTGACGCCAATAGAAATATTATTGAAAATAATAATTGGCCATTATCTAAGTTCATCGTATTGTGTTACAATTATTTCTGACGAATACTTGTTTCCCATATCACCTAAGAGTTTTATGTATATATCTGCAAGAAATAATGAGTCGCTAACCAACCAGATGCTTAACGCATCAGAAATGGGTTGTTCCGATTATATCGTACAACTGAATGAGCCGGATACGTTTTTTGTAGCATATGAGAACGTTGCGCGTGTGAGTAACGTAAGGAAAGGTGACAGAAAAATAATTATGTTTCCCACTTTACACCATCTTATCAATGACAGTTCAGACGTGCTTTTAAATGTATTATCAAATAGAGAAGCCAGCTTCGTTGCTAACATATTGTTAATAATACCAGCAGAATCACCTCCAGAGTGTCATATTTACGATTTAGTAACTCATAAATTTGTTGGCATTGAACAAAATGATAAGCCTATCGTTTTAGATTGTTGGAATTCCTGCACAGGAGAATTTGAAAAGAATATAAACTTATTTCCACATAATATGTCCAATTTATATGGAAAGATAGTTAAAGTCACAGCATTTACTTACAAGCCTTATGTCTTGTTGGATCTTGAACCCAATGTTACACCTAATGGTCGAGATGGCTTGGATATTAGAATTGTCGAGGAGCTTTGCAGGTCCTGAGACCATTGATAAAATAATACATTTTATTTGTAATTAAATTTTCAAAAGTATTCATAATTAATGTGTGTGTGTTCACAGATGGATCAATTGTACAATAGAAATGGTTGGAGACGATGGCAGAGAGTGGGGAGAAATTTACGATAACAGAACCGGTATAGGTGTTTTAGGGAAAGTATTCGAAGATAAAGCTGATCTTGGTATAAGTAAGATTTTAACGCTTACTTTCTTATCGTTATTTTATTTTTTTTATACTTTATACGACATATTTATGTCGTATTATACGAAACTTCATTGTTACAAAACAGATCGTTATTTAGATGTTCTTATTTTTTTACCCAGCTGCACTATATTCCTGGTACGAAGAATACATTGTAATGGATTTTTCGACTCCTTATGTTAGAACTGGAGTCACTTGTATCGCGCCTTCACCAAGGTACAGTTTTTTTTCAGCTTCACGCTTTATCCCGTATGTAGCAAGGTAGGCAGATGGAGCCTACTGTTAAGACATTCCGCCCCCACTCTCCACCAAATTCTAAAGTCATTGCGTTTTGAGTGGCGGAACTAAACGCCGCGCTTTGTCTCGATACCAGAGCGAAACCAATAAGATAACCGAAGAGAATAGAGTGGGAATGGGAATCGAACTCACAACCTGTCGCGTTGACATGAATGTGCCCCAGCGTCACGACTACCCTTTTTAATTTTATGCAGTTGGATTCTTAATTTTTTCATTATTATTATTGTATTTGTTAGGATTTATAAGATGAAAATAAATGAAAATTCTAGTTTATATCGTGGGAATTTGAACTTGCTTTCACAATCCACTAACAGTAGACGGTTACTGCGATTATTCCCGAACAATAAGGGCAAACTAAAGGAATGCTAAAGTATACCTGTTATACCTTAGTATAAATATAAGCAAGGTTTCCTCTCTTAACACTCACTCTTCTATCATATTTTTTTTGGTATTCTTTGATGAAAGAAAATCGAGAGAATGACTCATTCTCTCGACGTGACATTCTTGCTAGTAGTAGTAGTAGTAGTAGTAGTAGTAGTAGTAGTAGTAGTAGTAGTAGTAGTAGTAGTAGATTCGACCAACTCAACTGACTCCGCATATCCTCCAAAGAGATGGCACTCTAAGGTATACAGGTATATTTTTTTATTATTTCAGAGTATTAGCAAGTTGGCGAATGCCTTTGCTGCCTTTTAATGTGTATATGTGGATTGCCATAATTTTCACATTTATATATGCATCGTTGGCTTTGATGATTGCAAAAGGATTTTCTACCACTGATATATTTTTGACAACTTTTGGTATTATGATAACACAGGTATGCATATATGCACATTCAATCCGTAGCTTATAAAATTTTTAAGTTTAAGCGAAGTGGGAAGGTACCTTTAACAGCAAAGTGTGTTTATATTAATTTTAACTTTAAAATTATTTTTATGACAATCTACATACTCGTATATTAATAAATTAATTATGTTTGTAATAATATTATGTAGTTTAGGAGGATTGTTTTAATAAAACGTAACTTGGGACCTTTAAAACCTTGTTCAGTTCACTGGCCAACTACTTCCGACTTTGCTTTACATAATTATAAAAAACTCAGCAACTCATTACAGCCTTTAATTTACTGAACAACGATATTTTATAAAAAACTAGTCACACAAAATATCATTCTTAGAGATTGTAAGTTTTTTTTATCCATCCGTCATCTATCTATCACCCACATTAGTCAGCGTCATCAATATAGACTGAGATAGAACAACGGCATCGCTACGAACCGTTGCCGTAAAACGTAGCCGCTTCATGTTAATAATAAAGTAAATGCAACCTTTGACTCCAGCAATATAATATTCTAAAGTAATAAAAAATATTATCATGCACCCAGTAACTATTATCGCGAGTACGATACTGCAAAAAACAATTAGGTACATAGTTTTCCTTTAAAGACTATTATTATTTAATTTTACTTCAGTATTGTACTAAACAAAGCGAGCGAGGGTAGGCAGCAAACTGGTAGTGAAACACTGCAGTTTAATTTATAAATATAATTAAAAATATTAAACATTTTTTTTTAATTTATTTAGTCACAGCCTGAGTCTGGATTTTTGTCATGGCGAACGCGCAGCGTAATCGGGTGGATGATGATGACAGGCTTAGTTTTGGACAATGCATATGGGGGTGGCCTGGCATCCACTTTCACTGTACCCAGATATGAACCTTCTATTGATACGATTAAAGATATTGTTGACCGTAAGCTCATATGGGGCGCTACTCATGACGCTTGGACATTTTCTTTAATACTGTCTCAAGAGGTTACTTGTTTTTATATATTATACTAGCGGCCCGCCCACGGCTTCGCCCGCTTAAAATACATGATTATTTAATAAGCAGAATTGATTGACAACTATAATAAAATAAATAAATAAATCAGCTTCACGCTGTATCCCGCACATAGCAGGGTAGGCAGAGGGAACCTAGTGTTAAGACATTCCGTTCCCCACTTTCTGCCGAATTCTGGAGGCATTGCTTGTTGAGTGGCAGAACTCAACGCCGCGCTTAACCTCGACACCAGAGCGAAGAAATGGAAATATAAATTTAAGTAAATATTTCATCTCCTCGAGTGGGGATCGAACCCACAACCAGTCGGTTTTGCAGTCACACCTCGTGCCGCTGCGCCACGACCGGCCTCACACCCTATAATAGAATGACAAACAAATATAAAGTTTAAATTAACGTTTCGAACGTCATTCTTTAGCCAGGGTCATACCAGCGCGATTTCTATATAACATTCGCTGGCAAGCTAATGCCTTGTTCATTCAAATGACGATAACTTTTTTTTTAATGAACCGATTTTGATGAACCAAACTTTAGAACCTAAATTGAGTTAAAACAAAGCAATTTTCAAGTAAATCGGTTCAGTAGTTTCAGAGAAAAATGCGGACAACAATATGTCGACAGACAGACAGACAGACAGACAGACAGACAGACAGACAGACAGACAAGAAATTCAAAAAAAATCTTTTTGCTTTCTATTAGTCTTTTTAAGTGTCCCTCTATCCATTTCAGTCAAAATTACTAAATGTACAGACAAAATATTTTTACTGTCTTATTATATATATATAGATATAGATAAGATACGTTAGATATATTCATAGTACTTCTATGTAAAAACTTATAATAAATTATATGTTGTAGCCTTTGCTTAAAAAGTTAGTAAAATTATTCCGTACGTATCCATTTGATGACTTAAAACGTAGAAGTTTTAATCGGAGTATGGCGTTCAGCATTGAAAAATTACCTGGCGGTATAATCAATTTTCATATTATCAAAATTAATTATAAACACATTATTATTCTACATAATTATTTTACAATTTTACTTTTAAAGGTACTTTTGCTATTGGAGAGTATATAACCAAAGAAGCAACTTTTGATTTGACTATTATGTTAGAAGAATATTATTATGAACAATGCGTTGTAATGATGCGGAAGAATTCCTTTTATACGCATAAATTAAGCAAACTTATAGGACGTCTTCATGAATCGGGCTTGTTGCTGGCGTGGGAAACACAGGTACCTACTTAATTACTTATGACTTACCTATTGTTAACGTTGTCTATGTTTTTCTAAATTTTTGTTCTTATTAATATAGGTATGAGGCCAGTCGTTGCGCAGAGGCACGAAGTGTGATTGTAAAACTGACTGGTTGTGGGTGCGATCTCCACTCGAGGAAATTAGATATATACTTAAATTTATATTTCCATTTCTTGGATCTGGTGTTGAGGCTAAGCGCAGCGTTGAGTTTTGCCACACAACACGCCATGCCTCCAGAATTCGGCAGAAAGTGGGGAGTGAATGTCTTAACACAAGGTTCCCTTTACCTACCCTGCTGTGTGCGGGATACAGCGTGAAGCTGATTTGATTTTTTAATATAGGTATTACTCGACTTAAATAATCACGCTTAGCAGTTTGTTGTTGTATTATTACATAAGTAATTATTTCGAAAATTGTGTTTCTAGATAGCGTTGCAATACTTGGACTACAAGGTTCAATTGGCAGTTAAGCTTTCTCGGTCTAAAAAAGACGTTGAAAACATCGAGCCCTTGGCTTTAAGACATGTTGAAGTACGTATAGTAAATTGGGATAAGACCGGTGATGGGACAGGAACGATCCTGTTAACTGAATAAAATTGCCGCTTTAGGCATATTTTTTTTTTGGTAAATACACTAAATGTGAACTGAAAAGTTAATTGCCATTTCATGAAGATTTGACGTTCAGTTGTCGCCACGAGTTCTGATAAGTCACACGAATGCAATAAACGCAAGGATTTTTTTATAAATAAGGTGACATAAATCGGACAGTTTTGTCCGATTTATGTCACCTTATTGACTCTATTTTATTATTCTTACTTTTATAGACTCTATTTTAAAAATAACTGTAGTGAATTTAAATTATGTCCGAACTTCATGAACAATTTTCTGTCACGATATAATAAAAACAGGAAATCGTGGCGCAGTGACAGTATACGGCTTCGGCGACGGCGACGGTTATGTGTTCGATGCCCATTCAATGAAAATTAAATATTTAATTTTCAATTTTTATTTCTTTGCTCTTATATCGAAACGAGTTCCGCTATTCAATGCCTCGATCATGCAATGCCTCAAAAATTCTTCGGAAAGTGTCCTCACTTCAACTCAAGTGTCCACTCACGGACTATCTTACCACTAGGTTCGTGAAGCTGAAAAAAATTGGCTTTACAAGAGCCAAAGCAAAAACCGTTGCAGTTACTAAATTAAAAGCTATACAGCCTTCCGTAATCTACAGTTAATGGTATAGACTATTAATTTAGGGTAATTTGAGAAATGTTTTTTTGTTATACAGTTCTAAAACATCTAAAACGCGCCCGGTATTATCCCAATGTCCTGTTTTAATATAGGTAGTATTTAAAAACGATTTTTTATTTATTTTCTATTTGCAGGGAATTTTTATAATTTATGGTGTGGGAGTTTTGATATCACTTATATCCTTCGTCATAGAAACTTTGCAAAAAAAGAGAACTAACAAGCGTCGTTAATGCCAATGTCATAAAACCAAGATTTGCAATGATAACATTTTTCTACAATTATTAATTTTCCTAATTTTTTTGTCTGAATTGAAATACTTTATTTACTTTAGTTTAATATGGATAATCATTAATTATTTCATTGATTGATGTATGATATAATGTTAAGAAAACCGATATTAGACTCTTAAAAGTTTTTAATTTTGTAAAAAAATATTACTAAAAATATGTGCTTAAATAACATCGTAATTTAAACATAAATTCATAATGTGCCTTTTTTGGAAGGCAGAATTCACATGGCAACCAACTATTAAAAATCTAATATTAAAATATATGATTGAGTGTCTAAAAAAATCGATTATAAACAATTGACTCATTTTAAAGAACTAATATTGTACAATATTTTCATAAATATGTAAATGATCTAATAATATTCCCATATTTCAAGCCAGATAGATCGTCTATATGTACATTTTTCTCTTAATATTTTTAAACGACTTTATTAAAAGGAGGAGGTTCCCAATTCGATTGTATTTTTTTTATTAATAATATAAAATAACTACTTGCTTGTGTAAATATGATTTTTGAACGCAGTAATATTTCTATGTTGGCAGCTCTTGTCAACAATGTTGCTATGCTTAAAAAAATCATTCATGTTACGCTTACACGCACGTTGAAGCTCATCAAGCGTCTGCAAGCTCCAAACACTATGTATTTAAGTACTCAGTAAATAAAGGTATGAAAGAATTTTTACAAAGATATTACTATTAAATTTATAAGTATATACTATTATAAATAGTATATACTTATATAAAAATAATAAACTTAAAATAAATTTTCATGTATTTTTACTCACTTACCATTCATACAAAAATTTATTTTTTCTTACTTCAGTTATATTAAAATTAACTGTTAGGTAATGCAATTCTTTTCTATTTATTGTAAATTATTACATTATTGCCCAGGTAAATATATCCATTCCACGCGAACTCATGAGGGAGGCTGAATAAGCACGTCACAACTACAATCCACCGAACACTTCGTTCACACGCTTGTATTCAATGACACTTGGCAAACTTTGGCAAGCGTGTAAGCGACGTATCATAATGTCAAAATATACGGTAATTAAAATTACTGCTTGAATATATCAGTATAAAGTAGCCATAAATTCTTAACAAAAGCGAAAAATAAAACTTATGCTTATGTATTTTTAATTTGATAAATTAGTGATATATATTTTTAAAAGATTTAATGACTATATGTTTACCAAGGGTCTCAGTAACTTTCTAGGAACGGTACAAGAAATGATTTTTGTATATCAGGTACGAACTGTATAAAATAAGTAATGATTGAGTAGAATATTTTAAATAATAAACATTTAATATGAAATTATGATATTACTTGTATAGTACTTAACATATCTAGCAACTCTTGCTTACTAGGACTGCCAACATCTAAAATCTTTTATTATGTATTCAATATTATTTATGAATGTTGCGATACTGGTATCGCGGGAAAATCGATCGATATATTCCTCTGATGTTGTTTAGTATTTAGTTAGTTGAGTGCGAGACGTTCGCGTAACGTGTAAAGAGGGAATTTCTTAACAGTTAACTTTTGATTAAAATGTTTTTCTAAATTATAATTACAAATTCTGAATTATAATTGTTATATTTATTAAATATTGCTGTATGTGTACTGTGCTACGATGATGGCTGTATGTAAATTGTTTTACTTTGCTTTTCTCGTCGTCACATCTGCTGAGTTTATTTGGAAACATCACAATAATGAAGAATTACCTCAAATATTAGAAGAAGTTCATGAAAAATGCCCCAATATTACAAAAGTATATACACTCACTGAACCATCTGTAAGAAATGTACCTCTATATGTTATCGAATTTTCCGATAATCCTGGATGTCATCAACCCTGTAAGTTTAATATTTATTAATAATGTTCAAAATAAAAGTAAATAAATCATTCTTATTTTATACTTTTCTTGTAACAGATAAGCCTGAAGTTAAATATGTTGGGAATATACACGGAAATGAAGTTTTGGGCAGAGAATTATTATTGGGTCTAGCTTATTATCTCTGCGATAAATATAATAAGCGCGACCGCCACATTCGGACATTAATTCACAGTACTCGTATACATTTACTACCGGCTATGAATCCTGATGGATGGCAATTATCTACAGATACTGTAAGTTATTATATCTTTCTCTCAGTGTGTCTTTAAAAAAGAAATACTTTTGACTATTAATTTCAGGGTGGGCAAGATTATCTTATTGGGCGTAATAATAATAATTCTGTAGACTTGAATAGAAATTTTCCTGATCTTGATGCTATTACATTTGAATTTGAGCGTCAGGGCATTAACCATAACAACCACTTGCTCAAGGATCTGACTCGACTTGCTGCTCCGGTAAGATTTTTTTAAATATTACATGTATTTCTTTACAAACCATTGAAATACTTTAAATATTGTTTCTTACTTAAATGGAATATTAGTGAAAGTTAATATTTAAAAACAATCTTAAACCTTAGCTGGAACCTGAGACCAGGGCTGTTATGCGATGGATTATGTCTGTGCCATTTGTATTGAGTGCCGCTATGCATGGAGGTGATTTAGTAGCCAATTATCCTTATGATGAAAGTCGTAGTGGCGCACCAGTGTCTGAATATTCTGCCAGCCCAGATGACGATACTTTCAGGTAAGTATTTCATTTTAAAGTAACCAAAATTATTTGTCATTGTTCATGGGTATGTATTTGTGGCTACTGTGGTACAGTGTATGACTGTTAAAGCAATGGTTGTAGGTTTGGTTCCCACTCGTGGGAGTGTAATATTTTCTTATAATATTATTGATTATGTTATAGGAAAATAATTCACACTTCCTGGCCCGTCATGGCACAGGGCCACCAATTTGTGACTGTAAACAGGACAGGTTGTGGATTCTCTCGATATTCTATAATTCAAATAATTTTTTTCATGTCTTCATTTCCTTACTCTGGTGACGATATAAAACGCGGCGTTGAGATCCCTGTATAGTAGTAGTAAAGAAAAGGTATATGCTTATACATATAAGCTTTATTTTATAATTACATATTATTTACCTACTCATTAATGACAAATGAAATAAGGAAAACAACATTTTCTGACCAGATATAAGACATGTCATGATGGTAATTTATATTTACAATATAAATTATTGTCTTTATAAGGCCATTGTAGCTCAAAGAGACAGCATTTGGCTGAATACTGTAGTTTTTTTGTTTGATACCTTAGAACTTTTGACTAAATAGATTTTGATGATTCTTTTTTTATTTGAAAGCTTGTGCTTATTGTTTTACCCATTTTAATTTGATTTATTTTTTTCTGACTGTTGCCCATGAAATAATCACAGAAGTCTTAAATTTGCATTAAGTACGTAGTTACAAATAGACACTGATGGACTTAATATCACATCCACCGATTTCGATGATTCATTTTCTATTGGGAAGGATACACTTGAAGAAGGGTAGTTTAGTTAGGTTCTGATTATGGGATCCAGTTTATGTCTGTTTTTTTGTGTGTGACATTTACCTCATTTGTATGAATGTTGTGGTGTGTGACTCAATTCCTGTTCAAGGAAATAAATTGTCTAATATTTTCATTGCCTCGCTCTGGGCGCGGCGAGTTCCGCCACTTGACATGCAATGCCTCTAGAAGTCGGGGGAAAGTGGGGAACGAAGAATCTTAACGCTAGGTTCCCTCTGCCTAACCTGCTTAATGTGGGAAACATCGCATGATCACAACGTGCTATGCACCACTAGGGAGCTGGCCATGGCGTACGCGCACGCGCACGCGGACATGGCGTCGCGCAGCCGCGCCGGCTGCCGCGCCGGCCCCGACGAGCCCAGCGCGTACAACTTCGGCAAGCAGGGCGGCGTTACCAATGGCGCCGCTTGGTATAGCTTGAAAGGAGGTAAGGATTTCTAATGGGCTTTTTTAAGGTTTTTTTTAATTATTACGGATACGTGATCCGTACTTTTTGTAAATATATTTTTTTAAATATTGTCTCGACCTACATACAATACTATCGATGAGTCGACTTTTATTAATATTTTCTTTCCGAGTGTACAATGCGTATAGTAAAGAAAGTCAACTCCTTTCTTTTCTCGATTTTAGTTCAAAATCTTTTTATGGATCCACGTTGCGTACGTATCATGGGCATCTGGATTCCATACCGAGGAATTTGTTTCGGACCCTCTGAAGGAGGTCTATTTTGGTGTGTGCGAACACAACAACAAGCATAGGCCATGGTGGGGACGGACACAATTTTTTGTATAATATCAACTTACTCCGCTTGCATATGAGTGGATACAGCTTGTTCGTGACGTATGTAGCCTTGTTTCTGACACACGTGATGTGCGGCCAGAAGGAGAGTTTCGAATCTAGTACGACGCCTAGGTATTTGAACTGGTGTTCCCAGGGTAAATAGTCGAGACGATCTCGTAACACTTGCGAGGAAAGGGGACGGGTTAACCTCAAATCGTCACTTGCTGAACCAATCGCCTAGGACGTCAGTTTTTCGGCTAGGACCCAAGTGGAGCAATCCGTGGTGTAGAGGGTGGTGTCGGATTTGACATCACAAGGTCGACTTTATCTGTACGTGGAATGTCGCTGGCGTAAAGCGCGTATAACATTGGCGAAAGTGTGGAGCTTTGCGGGACTCCTTAATTGCACAATTTCTTCTAGTCTATATCGGAACGTGCGATTCGACAGGTATTTCCGAATGACGTGAACGAGAGAGTGGCAGAGCCAAACGACGGAGCTTGAAGAAACTTGTCGCTGCGAATCGATTTACGAACGTTGTATTTCGCGCTGTGTTCCGTTAGCCGGTGAACATGGTATATGGACGAGTGGTGTGATCTAAAGCTGAATTGTTCATTGGTGAACAGTTATTTTGTCTCGATCATTTCTTTTAATCTATTGAGAATGAGATTTTTTAAGCTTGCGAACGCCTATGACTGTCGCTTCCTTATACGGTAGGGAAGGAGCTGCCTGCTAGAAGAGCGTGCAGTTTAGGACTTTGGAGCGCTGAATTTAGGACCAACAAAGAAATGAATTGAGTCGAATGATAGAATGTCAACTCCAAGGTGCCAACGATACATTGGCCGTATTGTAGTATAGTAGAAGAATATAACTAGTTGTAATACATAACATTAAACATATTTATATGTTTACTTGTGAGTTGTGAGGAGACGTATTAGGTAGCATTGTAATCCTTTTTTACAACATTTTTAATTACGTTAAGTAAGATTGTTACAGTTGTTTGTATAACAGGAAATACACTAGGTATTTACTACAACACTGACATTTTAATGCGGTTAGCCATGAGATATGAACTGGTTTTTGTAATGCTAATTTTGCACTTACTTCCAAGTTTTTTTAAATTTTTAACTGTCACAAATTTGTTAGACAAAAAAACAACACATATTTTGCTATATTAATGGTAAAATATACGACAATATTTTGTTACAAGTGGTTTCAGTGATAATATTAATAGAATATAATAAATATTGTTTATCGATGTACCCACTTGGGAGCTAGCTGTACATAATAAATAATACACAATTTTAATTTCACATTCATTTTCGCCGATTGTAAAGTGAATACCGAAAAGTGAATAATTTTATTTTCTTAAACTCTAAATAAAGTTAAATTGAAAGTCTGTGATCGTTAAATTATAACCGATTGGTAAATATTATAGATTTACCGCTTCATACATTTTAACCATGAAATGTTGAAACGCTTAGTCTAATGTCTAGAGACATTTTTTTTAAACATGCTTATTAAATATTCATACGCTAAGTTAACATAATTATGTTATTGTATTATTATGTAAGTCATTCCCATTTTTGTAGGTAAGTATGACACAACAATATGAATTCGGCATTTGTAATTTTAAGATATTTTTTACATATATATGAACAAACTAGATATAATGAGTTACGTCAAAATTCTTAAACAGTTACTAAAACTTGTGTTGTTCGCTCTGTCGATGTATTTTTTAAAAGCTTTACTAACCAAGGATAAGAAAATAGAATGATAATTTTGGTAAGAAGCCAATTTTAATTGACGCGAAATTAGTATTTTCATACGTGGTATGTAACCACGTTGAAAATATCCCAAAATATGTCTTATTGTTTCATAGAAATATTTCTCTGAATATTAAAAATGTTTCACAAGCAGCGCAATTCTTTCACAGGAATGCAAGACTTTAATTATTTGGCGACAAACGCGTTCGAGATAACATTAGAACTTGGCTGTCAGAAATACACCCCTGAAAAAGAGTTGGAAAACGAATGGATTAGAAATAAGGATGCGCTTCTTGCATTTATATGGAAAGCGCATACCGGGGTAAAGGGAATAGTGAGTGACGACTCCGGGCTCATACAGAATGCTATTATATCCGTCGTGAATATCACCGGGCCGGTGCCGAGGCCGATACGACACGACGTCACTACAGGTGAGACTTACTTTTGTTGATTATTATATTATAGATTTACTTTTTAACTGATGAAAAATCCAACCACATTTACCGCAACACATATACATATGTGTTATTATTATATATTTATTTATATATATTTCGCATTATCTACAAAAAGGTTATCTTAATGTATACAAACCCAAACATTGTAGGAAATCCCAAGTGCCATATTAATATTGTAATTAAGTTTTTAAGTAGATGTGGCAAAACCTAACAAAGAACAGTTAAGCAATTCATTACTTTTTTTTAGATTCCGTACACAGCAGGGTAGGCAGAGGGAGCAAAGGGTTGAGACACTCCGTTCCCTATTTTCCGTCAAATTCTGGAGGCATTGCGTGTTGAGTGGCGGAACTATGCCGCGGTTTGCCTCGACATCAGAGCGAGGAATTGAAAATATTAATCAGCTTCACGCTGTATTCCGCACATCGCAGGGTAGGCAGAGGGAACCTAATGTTAAGACACTCCGTTCCCCACTTTCTGCCGAATTCTGGAGGCATTGCGTGTTGAGTGGCAGAACTCATCGCCGCGCTTAACCTCGACACCAGAGCGAAGAAATGGAAATATAAATTTAAGAAAATATTTCATTTCCTCGAATGGGGATCGAACCCACAACCAGTCGGTTTTACAGTCACACTTCGTGCCACTGCGCCACGACTGGATTCAATATTTAATTTCCTCGAGTGAAACTCGAACCCACAACACACTATATATTTAAACCATATTAAAAAAAATACTAGTAGCAGTTTTTAATTAGAGGTTCTAAAAAAACTGCTACTAGTACAGTACTTAATGATTTTAATTAAGCAATCGTAATAATTTTAGATTAGATTTAAACTCAATTACGACCAATCTGATATATATTAAGCACTTCGTTTTCCGATTGTACCACCTTGTTTTCTCAAATTAAATTTTACTTAAGAGATACTTAGATTTAAATGTAATTTTTATACCATTTAGCAAAAGTCGACGCACATCGACATTAAATACAGGGTCACAAATGAAAAATCGAAATGACATGTTAATAAGTTTCTTTCGACTTTGCGCAGGGGCACCTAGTGTGCCTGTAACCGCAACTGGTTGTGAATTCGATCTCCACTAGAGGAAATAAAATTTTTAAATTTATATTTTCATTTTTTCGCTCTGGTTTTGATGTCTGATATTTGCCTTGACGGCAAAGCGTGGTGAGTTCCGCCACTCAGCAAGCAATGCTTCCACAATTCGGTAGAAAGTGGGGAACGGAGTGTCTTAACACTAGGTTCCCTCTGCTTAAAGTAGGGTACTTTATGAGGGATGCAAAGTGAAACTGAATTTTATATATCTAAAGAGTCACCGTTCGCAATCATTAAATACAAAATATGTACTCTGTATATACATAGCTCTGTATCGGTCGTATACTCTGCAAGCATCCTGTTACATTGCTCTGTCCTGATATCCACTACTGTGCCGTATCTCAGGATATGCAATTAATTGTTTCAAGTTTTTTTTTTTTGTGTTATCGTTCTTGTTTCCAAGAATAAGATGATTATTGAGAATTGAAGAACCTAGTTTTATTTATAATTCATACAGATTGTCATAAAGTTTTGTGTAAGTGGATTTTGCAAATTCAACCACCACATGGTACATTATGTTCCAATTGCTACTTACAAAAATATGCCACATAAAAATATGTTTTGAAAAATAGAAGTTAAGAAAATACTTTCATTTTATATTCTTACATATTGTGAGTGTGTGAAAATAAATTAAATATCATATTAATATTAAATAACGTATACTTTAGTTAAGGATGCGGAAGCGTTTAAGTGACAGGTGGTTTGCCGGTAGTTTACCTTCCTCAGCTTTAGTTTCGATTGTTCTTTCCCTTAATGTCAACTTAAGGTTAACTTCACGAAATCGAACATACAGATATGTAATTATTAAATAGTAATCAAGTGAATGTGAAAATTCCTAATTGAATACTATGCATACATATTTTTTTATTATATTTAACAACAAATGTCTTAGGAACACATAAATATATATATTTTTAAGGAAAACTATTTTTGAGTTCCAAGTTATATAATTTTACAAAATTTTTTTAGTTATCCAGAAATAAAAAAATATATTGTAATATATATTTCTGCCATTTAGTGTACATTTTGTACCGTGTAACGTGTGTTATCGGTAAAAATCAATAGGATCTCTTTAGTGGTTTTTATAAATACGTAAGTTATCGTAAGTATCTACATATTCTGTTGACTTGTTTTTTGAAACATACAATTTGCAATTCCAGACACGTCATTTAGTATTGTTCAAAGTTAAAAATAAAAGGTCATATTTAAAATTTTTGCAAGATATTAAGACTTTATTTTTACACTAGAGGGCGCGCGCGGCTTCGCTCGCTAATTAGGAGTTAATTCTAAAAAAACCACGAAACACGTGTTCAATAAAATATTTTTAACAGTCTGAATTTAAATTTTTATAAAAATCGGTGGCAATTTAACAAATTTTCCATATAAACTTTCAACCCCTTATTTGAACCCTTAGGGGGTGAATTCTTAAAAACCATGAAACACGTGTTCAATGAAATATTTTTAAGAGTCTGAATTTCAAATTTTATAAAAATCGGTGCAGATATTTTTTTTTCTCCATACAAACTTTCAACCCCTATTTCATCGCTTTAGGGTTAAAATTTTTCAAATTCCCTTCTTATTGGATGTCCAGATTATGAAAATAAACATCTGCCCAAATTTCACGTTTCTACCATCAGCGGTTACGGCTCTGCGTGCGTCTTACCTCAGTCAGTCAGCACAAGTCCTTTTATATGTCTGTCTGTCTGTCTGTCTGTCTGTCTGTCTGTCTGTCTGTCTGTCTGTCTGTCTGTTACGCAATCAGGGCCAAACCGCTAATTCAATTGTAATAAAATACTCATACAGAGATACTTGAGGGTCTTCGGATGAACATAGGTTACTTTTTTTCTCATATTTGTAATATTGTCGATATATACTAATATATTAAAATACTTTTTAGTTTGACAGGCAATTTATTCCGCCATGTTAATAACAACCGACCGTTGCTAAGCAACGGTTTGCAAAGTTTATTTGTTGTTATAAGCAAACGTCACCCAAAATGAGCTTGCTTAACGCAAACATGGCGTGCGCCGACTCAACCTTATGAGATAGATAAAAATAATGTTTTACAAAAATATTTTTCTTTAAATAATGTTTAAAAAAGTCCGCGATACATGTTGATAGGATGTTTATCTCTGAAGCTTGAGCAAAGTAACACAGTAACAACAAGTAACCATTTTAATTAATTTACTTTATATTTATCGGGTTTTTGTTGTATGTATTTTCTATAATTTGATATTGATCCTTATGAAAATGAATATAACAGTCACTTTTAGCATTTCATCTAGATTGAAATTACAGTTCACTGTATAACATTCTAATACATAATTAAGGAGATGTCACTGATTCGAAATGACCTAGCCTACGGGCGGCATAGTATGACCGACGCGAACGGGCAGATGACTTTGACGGTTTTGTAAATTTTCATACATTTTCGAACTACTGATAATTTTTATGTAATTATTTGCTGTTTATAATTAATTTCTACTTTTCTTTGGTTCTTCGCTTATTTGAGTATTAGTTAGATTTTCATGAATTTCTTGGTGCGGTGTAAGTTGCGGCCCTGCGCGGCATCGGTATAATATTATTTAAGTATTAAAGAGATAATTATTGGTTATTTCATCTTGGTTGGATGGTTATCTATACCGTTGTTATACACTTAATAAATTGTGGTTATAGTTTTTTGGGATTTTATTTGATATTGTTCGCAAAACTTATCATATTTAATGTAGAAAGGACTTTAGTTATTTCATATAGTATCTATGTACGCGCGCAAGGAAAACGAGTAAAAAGATTTTTCCCGGGTAAATTAGTAAAATCGATCACTGAAAGTCCAATTAAAATTAGTTCAGTTATTCTGGATATTAGCTCGGGGAAATAGAAAGACAGACAGAGACAAAATTATTAATAATGTAGCTGGTTTTGTTTAGTTTTTTTATTAATATTTCCTACTATGTTTTTTATTAACAATTTCCTAAATATATCTATAAGCATTCGTAAAGTTTAAGCGGGCGAAGCCGCGTCCGGGTCCGCTAGTATATATATAAGTAGATTTAAATAGTATTAAGATAATTTTGCAATCCAGTACTGTATACGTACTGGTCTTATTGGATAAGAATACTAACATTTGTTAGTCTCGTGAGCTGAATTAATAGATGTTCCGTTTACCGCTTGGTCAATTACGCTTACGTAATACGAGTGTACTGTGTCTCTGATGGACTTCATTTAATTTCATAATTTGCTTCCTGTCGGTGGTCTTTTTAAAATAAATTAGATCTTAAATATCATGTGGGCGGACTTAATTTTCTTGAATACTAATTTTAGTAACAAAGTATCAAGATTGTTACAGAAGTCTTCTAAAACAACACTAAAAAAATATTTAACTTTGATACATATCGGCTTGAATTTTTATTAAAACTATTAAATTTGGAGTTAAATATATTAATTATTTACTCTTATTGATCTCTATAATTTCTATGGCTTGTAAATGAAACAATTGAAACTTAAACACTTTGTATATTAAGAATTGGAAACGACCTCTATCACTTGTATCAGTTTGTCTATCGGTCTACAAATCGCCCTGACTGATTTTTTAAGTTTTCGTACCATAAATATTATTTAAATTAAATATTTTAATTTTAGAAAAAATAGAAACAAATTGTTAATTATTATTTATTTATTTTCCTTTATTTCGTGACTCGTCCTTAGAGTCTACTAATATGGACCGATGTGTAGTTTCTATTTTTTCATACTACAATGTAATATAATTAGGCGCTTTATACATTGTAGTAAGTAAGTACAATCCTTGTTTCTAAATATACCTAATTGTCTATTAGGATGCACAAAATATAGATTATTGCAATTTAATTTGGCGGTTTCCTCTTTATATGTTTTTTTTATTTTTGCGAATTTAGGACGCTACACTTTAGTTTCCGGCAGTCTCCTCTTTTTAATTCATGATAAAACTTGAAACTTGTTGAAACTGAAAACAGCCTCAAAATCAATTAAATATAGTTTTTTACGTGTAGATCAATCCAAAAGACAATTATAAAATGAACTATGAAGTATGATTAATATTTAACTTTTATTTATACTTTTTTATTTGTATGAACTAATACGTTTGATATCCAATATTGGCCGAAAGCGTGTTTAATTGTTTAATTCTTTAAAGCATGCATTTGAGGACTTATATCAAATGTTTGCATAACGTAATGCTTATTATTGGTCATTGGTTAATAATAAGCATTGTGTTACGCACAGTATTAGACTATTGAGATAAAGGAATAGCGTATAATATTTATAGTAGTTAAAATACTATAATACGGCAATTAGACATAATAAAAATATATATTTAATTTTTTTTATTGATAAACATATTAAATTATTACAAAATACGATTCTTGATAAAAAATAATAATAATAATAATGATATTACACACTTACTTTACTTATAATTTTAGTTACCTTTTCATAATATATAACATTATTTTGTGCATCTTGTATAGTTTTAGTTATTTTGTTTTATCTGCAGGTTTGTATGGCGACTACTACCGCCTGCTGACCCCGGGTCACTACGAGTTAACCGCAAGCCATCCCGGCTATTTCCCAGTGTCCCGAGTCGTGACTGTTCCTAGACACCAAACTTCAGCTACGATTATCAATTTTAGACTTGAGGTAAGCTAAAATGTATTTATCTATTGTTGAGGTTTCAGCGGCAAAAAAAATTTATAGAACTTGTTTTAGAATATGTCATACTTATATGTGTATATAAAAATCTAAATTAAAATTGTATCCAGGGCAGTACGTGAGGAAATTAAGAAATCGTTGGCGGTAGTTTGATATAATAATTATGTCAACTGACAGACGAATGCCACATCAGCCTACCCGTGACCACGGACTACTGCAAAGTGTTCGAAACGTCGGGTTTCCAAAATGTATAATACCAAATATACGCGATTAATCCGGTTAAAATAGTTTCATTTAAAATGTGTAATCTCACTATATTTATATCACGACATCAATGCCCTTACTTGTCAAATTAAATTTGAAATGCGTGCTTAACTAGACTAAACTCTGTGAACAAACGTTTACGTCATTACGTAGGATTATTCTGACGTCAATCGGGCTTTCTCAATTGATCCGTGGGTGCTTATTCAGATATCAATTTATGGTTTATCGATTCTGTTGTGGAACTTTAATTGAACCGACTGACGTGTTCGTGTAAAAGTATTTTAAAATCGAGTGTGAAAATAAATCGATTTTAATATTAAAGATATAGGTATATCTTGTATATTCGTTAGTGTGCAAAAGTCTTGGACCAACTCTTGTTTTTTTTTATTTAATTAATAAAATATTTCATTGTTCCATTTGTTTGTTGTGTAAGAAAATCGAAAATAACATCTAATATTATATTTAACCATAATTTATTTTAAGTTCATACTACATAAAATGACGTGTCGGTGTGCTAAAATATTGACCCGCATATATATTTATATTTGTTTGTCATTTGTATAAAAATTAAACACTGTCAATATGATTGTCAAAGAAAAATTAGTCTTGTTTCTGCAACAATGTTTGGCATTGTGTTTACACGAATATTTACCATCGCGGAATCGTATTAAGTCTCTATGGAAGGAAAAAGTTCTCATGATGTTTCTCTATGGCTTTATCTACTAATTAAAAATATTGTCAATCGTATTTTTTGAAATTTAAATCAAGAAATTAGGAACACGTGTTGTAAACAATCGTTTTAAAGTAATATTTTTGTGTGATATGCGAGTATTTGAAAAATAAGTGTCAATTGTATGTAGTATTTGAAAAACTTTTCCACGCTGCTATAGAGATTAGTTAAGGATTTGGTGGCCTCAAATTTGTAGTTGTAACGTAAACGTTTGTTTTCATTTTGCATATTGGATTAATATTTATTTATCTATAGCAGTTATTCGCACAAAATACTTTTTCTTATTTTTTTTTATCTAAGTAATACGTGATCATTTATTATTAGGTTCAAATCCTGTCTAGACAATTGTTTGTGTTTATATAAATACCGGTGCTTTAACTTATTTAAAAAATATATATTACATATCTTTTCTCAACAACAGAATACGCTTATGTTCAAATACACCGTTCTCAGCTTTCCGTCCGTCATAATCCTACATGTTGGCGGCGTTCAACTCTGAGCTTTGTCTTAGGAGAAAACAATAATATTATAATCTCAATAAAAAGTTTATATTTAGACATATTATACTGCGTACTTTGACTTGTGAAAAAGTGCAAAGATTTGTAAAAACCGATTTTTAATATACAACCCGCGCCTCCTGGAAGCCGACCAGGCGCTCTGGCCACTAAGCCATACGTTCTCAGCGAGCTACGTCGAAAGTTTTATACGCTTGTTACAACTTATTTTTGTTGTTAGCATCTCTGTCGGGAGATTTTTACAAATTTCCGCTACCCAAAGATTACTAATAATTATCGTCTGGCAATGCTATTTTTTAAATATTTTTAACATTTTTGTTTTTGTTCAAATTTGGACGTAGCGACTCGTTTCCAGGAGGTGCGGGTTCGAGTCCCGCTACGTTCAATTTTTTATACGTTTTCTAAATAAGTATTTTTCTTTCCTAAGTGTGGAATAATACTTTAAAAATGTAAAAAAGATTTTTAATGCATTTTAACAAAATATGCAATAAATAATTTTTAACATTTTGAAATTATGTCCTTTTGTTGTTGTACGTAGCGAGAGACGTAACTGCACGCACCTCTTGGCCTCTTCTGCATTGGCAGTCAGAGTGCATAGACGGTACCAAGAGGCGTTGATTCGAATTCCGCTACGTTCAAATTTTTATATTATATGTCACCTGAAAATATATAAATTGTTGATTTCAGCCGACTACAAGCTGGTTCGACGACTTTGGTCTTTACCCGCACGGACTCCGCGACGGCCAACCACGTATATACAAACGATCCTTGTACGAACAACTAACTGCTGCGCTCTTAGACAAAAAGCATTAAATATTTATATTTTATTGTTATTGTAACTTAGTACATATGGAAAAAAAATAACATAACATAAACTGCTATACAATAACGCCATCCACGAAGACGCGCCACTATTTTATTGACATTGACGCTGGCGTCAGTCTCGTCAGGGAAGTCGCTCTACTTACAATTTACATATAGTTTGTACATATCTTTTTAACATGTCTAGAAAATTTTAGCGTGTCGTATTTTAAAAGACTGGTATTAAATAACACTATTAACTAACATGGAACACCCATATCGAACAATTCAAACAAATAATACAATTGTAGTAGAACATCTTGCCTGTCTGCAGAGGCCAGTTGTGGCGCAGAGGCTCAAGCGTATGACTAAACCTTTCCTCTCTCTGGTAACGAGGCGAATCGCGGCGTTGAGTTCCACCACTCAAGACGTAATGCCTCCAGAATTCGGTGGAAGGTAATGAATTGAAATTTCTTAATGGGAATGGAGTGAACTAACACTAGATTCTCAGGTTAACTCTGCTTACCCTGCTGTGTAAGATATACAGCGTAAAGCTAAAAAACGTCACGCTGTATCCTCCAAGTGGCGGGATAGGTAGAGGAAATCTGGGAATTTTGTTTTTAAAATTCCGTTCCCATTAAAACACTTCTCTTCTTCTTTTCCATCGAATTCTTTAGACATTGCGTGTTGAGTGGCGGAACTCAACGCCGCGCTTTGCCTCGTTACCAGAGATAGAAAATGAAAATGATAAAATTAATACACTGGCGTATCGTAATCGCTTCCGCGTCTTCGTTGATGGATTGGACCTATCTATGTATGTTTAAATTGAAAATATAAAAAAGGACATTTCTTTTTATCAAATCGAACATTATTTATCGTTTGTATATTAATTGGTTATAGAATTATTTTTTATTGTATATTAAGTAAAATGGTTGTTAAATTAAAATTATTATTCAACTTTTTTTTTGTATGTACGAAGTTTATAGCTAATATAAGAAATGGATTGAATAACTACATCATGACGACTAACGCAGTAATATACACATTTCCATCTTTTTGAGTTTTTAAACATTTAGCAAAATTATTTTATTATTTAAATCACATAATTTTAATATTATTGCCACGTCATTGCCTTTTATTTATATTCAATATATTTTTAAATTATACTAAATGTTCTATTGAAATTTCAAATGTTTCAAATATTGTAAAAAAAAAATATTTAAAAAAAGGAATATTTTTTTAAATAATTTTATAACAATAAAAACAACGTTTTAATATTAAGTAATACAATTTTAGCAAAGGTAGAACCGCTTTATATACCTATTACAATTTTAATGATTTTCGTGTGTATTTTATGTTAAATGTCATATAATAAATTTAAAGTTTCTAATAATTACCTTTACGCGTCAAACGCAGCATTATTTCTGCTCTGGCAACATTCACCAAGTAGATACACTAATGTACACTAAGATACTCTAACCGACTTACCCGAAATAAAGTTGCGTTTGACGTCTAATGACAATTAGTAGAAATACCCGATTTTCGAAGTTACCCAAATGCATCTTGTGCTATTATATATGTATATATTATTTATTAATAACATTCCGTAAATAATGATTACCAATTTATTGTGATATATTTTATATAAATAATAGTTACCAGAAAACCATAACTTGATTTTTAGTGTATTTTCTACTTTACATACCAATAAGTTTCTAATATGGCAATTAAGTTTTTAACTACATGTATTTAACACTTAAAGAAAATTAAGCTGGCATTGTTAAAACGTGTTTATTAATATGTTGCCAGAACTATAGTTTTATTTATAGGGTAAACCATAGTGTGATTGCACAATAAAAAAAATGCTATTTCATAATTCTGAGCTATTTAACATTACATTATAATCCTTAGGACGGTTCTGTGGTTATTTTATGGTTGAATTAAAATTCACAATAAACTAAATGTGGATTTTCATAACAAAGTGTTACAATAAAGGTCCACTAATTGGCCAGTCATATCGGCACGTCTCTAATAAAAATATTTTCACATAAAAGGGACTAAATCAACATAGCAATTTTTAAAGAACTATGTTATGCGCTATGTTAGATCTTGAATCGTAATGGAAATTTTAGCTGTGGGCAATCTTTATACACTGTTGACATTTTTTAGAAGAGTTTACTAGTAAATATTTAGTAACTTTTATTTGACATACTTAAATGGGCATTGGCTGGTTTACCCTATTTGTTAAGAGTGATAAAACAGCAGTAAACAAAGTTTTGGTTAAATTTTAGGAAACTACAGGTACAGACAATGCTTGTCTGAATGTCTTAAACATTAAAGGCAAAATATTAAATTTATTAAAAATTATGAATTAGTCAGTTGCAGGATAAATAAACATTTTAATTAATTATATTATTTAAATATTTTGCTGTAAATAAAACACAAAGTAAAAAAAATACTAAAAGAATTATATTAATATATATTTAATTTATTAAAATGTGGAGTGTGGCAAAAGCTTTATATTATATATATTTTAGTTATAAACTGCATTGAATATGTTATCTGGTGGTTTTAAAAGATTTATAATAAAAATATGATTTTTGTTTCATATGACATGTTGTGTCATTATATTCTAGTCTTCTATTTCAAAGAAATAAGAGAAACAGAGAGATTCATTAAACATGTATTTTTTATTTTAGAGGCTTGGAGGACAAAATATTAATTAAAATGTATATATGGCATGATTTATTAGTAAAATATTAACAAAATTATTGATTTTCTTATGACTGTCTATTTTCTAAGATAAATATTTCATCATCTCACTTTCATTACTATCGAATATTGATGGTACTGAATTAATTATAGTAAAATAATATGTGTTAGATTAATTACACTAGTTTACAAAACATACAAGAACCAATTTCAAAAGAAAATAACTCTTAAGCTGCTCAATTTTTGAAGGTATTTAAAAAAAACGTCATAAAAACACTATAGGAACGGACAAAAAGTAACATTTTGTAAACTTGTGTTATCATCGTTATTGTGTCACACACATTTGTGTATAGATTAGTCAAAAATGTATATAAAGTAATAAATGTATTTCCCTTGTATGTCTTCTGTAGTGTATAACACTTTTAAATAAAATACTTATGCATCTTCGCTAACAGTTTTATTTTATCGGCCCCTTCAATGTAAGCAAGTTAGCAGCAAAATTATTGTTAGTTGTAAAAATACAATTTTTAATAACATTAAATAAGCTTGAGTAACAAAAGTTACTTTTAAAACTAAAATACTCCATAAAAAATACTTAAGTGTACGGAATATTTTAAAATTTAAAATAAAAGTTCCATGCTTTTTGAACAATATTTTTTTTAATTGTGAACCAAATAAATGTCATTATATTTTTAACGTATTTAAAGTGTTATTCCCCACACTTAGGAAAGAAAAATTTGACGGCGGGATTGGAACCCGTGCCTCGTTCAAATCCCGCTATATATTTTTTTTATACATTTTCTAAATAAATAAATGCAATTATAGTTCTATTTTTTAAAATTGTCCTTTCAGGCGTAGCGTGTTATCCAGAATCAGCAGAAGTTATCACGTCAAAAAAATTATCATATTGCTATTCGATATACAAACAAAATGTTTTGTGGCGATGTTAAAATGTTATATCTCCACAAACATTTTAGATATATTTACTGGTAAGTTTTCTTGTGTCAATTGTTGTATTAGATATTCTCCATGAGAATCTCTTATTTCGCCATTATCACACGTTGCATTAGATATTCTCCATGAGAATCTCTTATTTCGTCATTATCACACATTAGATTCTGCAAAGACATATTTTCAAGCATTTATTATAGAGTTGTGTTTGAGTATTAAGCTGTAAGTGTTTTTGAGTATTAAGCTGTTTGTTAGATAGTCGAGTGCAATCTGAATCTAGATGGATGATTTTATGTGTACAACAGATAAATTATCTCTAAGAAACTTCTATCCGAAACCCATCAATGAAAGAGTTGTTAAGAAAAAAATATTACATTTTAATATTTTTTTGATAACCATTGTAGATAGAAAAGTAAAAATTAAAATTATGGAGACGTACAACAGCTTACGATCGTGTGTATATGATTGTTTAGATTCAATATTTGTTGACGAATTAGAAAATCTTGTCCACAATAAATGAATTATATAAATAAAAATATTTTTTTTCTGTTAAAATTCGTTTATTTCACATAAATCAACTAAACAGACTTACAAATAATATTACAGTGCTTATATTAAATACCTAACTGCGTACGTAACTACAATATAGAATGTTCCATTTTAATCATTCCTAATTCTAATGGTCGGTACTTAAAATAAATCGAAGCGGTTTTATTTTTATAATTCGTGTGTTTTTTAATAAGAATGTATTTTTCTTAATTTACTTGTATATCGTAATGTATATTGTAATAAACTCTTACTCATTGATATTAAAATATAAGTCATAAAAGATATTTATTATTTTAACTACTTATCATTGAGAATCTGTATTAAAACATGTAATAAAAAATTGATAAACTATATCAAAAATTGTAGGTTTGTTTAAAATAAAATGTAATATTAGATAATATTTACTTTTATATTTATCATTTTTTTCTGTCTAATAGAAAAAAATATACGGCGTGAAGTTAAAAATATAATATGTAAAAACAAAAACTTAATACTGTTAATTACTACATAAATTCTCATTATTGACGTGGTTATGTTATTAAATGCACAATTTGTGCCCAAGTTTCTTTATTATGAATACTCTTAACAGTTGCTAACACGTGGTACTACATGCAAAAAACACTTTGCAGTTATTATTATTTTAAAAAACTATATATTAATTTTTTTTTTCTTTCTTAAACATTTAAATAGCATTTCATATTTAAATGCTTTTACAGTATATCTAATTTTAAAAAACGGTTTCGTTGCATGTTCAGGTAAGATATTATAAATTAATGTTATTTATCACCGACTTAAAAAGTTTTTCAAAGTTAGTGCCAGCCGAATCAAAATAATATTAAAAGAAAACTTCCAAATATATCCAACAAAAGATTAATAAAAATAATTTCATAAAAAACATATTCGGATTAGCACCAACTCCAATAATACAAAGTAGGTAAAACCACTTACGAAGTCATTTGCACTTAATCAATTTCTTTATCTTAAAGTAATAAAATATTATTTTCCTATTTTTAATAGTGCTTTAGTTGTGCATATATATTAAGTCGGTTTTGGTTTTTTATATAAATAACCTTATTATAATGTTCCTTTATTCATAAACAGGGTAGCCTCGATTTTGATTGGCGATATAGAAAGTAAAATGTAAAAATGTTATTATAAATATATATTATAATATAATAAGAGGCATCCCTATTTATAACTATAGTTACAGTCAGTATATCAATATGTACTGTTCTTGTAAAAAATAAATGGCACAAGATTATTATTTTGAGATGAGTAAATATGATTTTTTACCCATTTTTAAATTTTTACATAACATGAATCATGGCTATATTTAAAACCTATTTTCATAAAAAAATACTGCATATATTATATACATTATCACTTTTTTTACTATGACGTAGATTATTATTAAGCGCCACGAGATTTTCGTTTAAATCTGAAATTTTAATAAAAAAAAATATATAATATATAAATACGAATATGTAAACAAAGTATAGGTAAATATTTAAATATATATCTATACTTCTATACTAATTAAATTAAAATAATTGAAAAAATCTTTTTGTATTCGATAGTTTATTTAGGAATACGAGGAAAGCTATAATGTATATTTAATCACATTTATTGTTTCAGGCCAGTCGTGGCGCAGAGGCACAAAGTGTGTCTGTAAAATGGACTGGTTGTGGGTTCGATCTCCACTCGAGGAAATTAAATATTTATTTAAATTTGTATTTTCAATTCTTCGCTCTGGTGTCCAGGCAAAGCGCGACGTTGAGTTTCGCCACTCAACATCCAATGCCTCCAGATTTCGGCGGAAAGTAAGGAATGGAGTTTCTTTACACTAGATTTCCTCTGCCTATCCTGCCGTGTGCGGGAAACAGCGTGAAGCTGATTTATTGTTTCGATGAAGTTACAATTAATGAGATTAAATACTCTTTCCAAAGTTACCTCGGCTTAGAATATGTCACGTGTGTAGTTGTGTGGCAAAATCTAGTATTACACATGCCTTTGGCTTATAAGTTATAACTGCTATAATTATAATTTTTACCTTTTAATTAGTGTCTACTTCGGTGCATACCGGAGTGTCGACTCCCCGGTCTCGATTGTACTATGGCGTAGTGGTCGCTGTTGTCCGATACTGACCTAAGCAAATAAAATATACATTATATTAATACATTCTGAACATTTAGATTAGGGATGTTGCAGTTGCATTTCATCTAGATACGTATAGAAGAAGAAAACTATATCGCTTTCGGTTGAGGATATATATATTTTTATTTTAGGGATATTATTCGATTTTCAAGAAACTTAATTTTTGGCTCGGCCAAAATAGAGGTGATGTAATCATGGGAATATGCATCTAAATGATGCGCCACAAACGTTTTTTATACTGTGTTATTGAAAAAAAAATATACAATTTTTATAATTCATATACATATGTGAGCATTGTAACTTTTATACATTTTAAGACGCATTGTTATCAACAATAAAACATATTAATAATATCTACATAAAACATGAAATGAATGAGTAAACGCTAAATAATGATATTAAGCACACAAAATAAAATCCTTAAGACACAGTACCTCGTCGAGTGTATGGTAGAGGAGGGGTATCGACTCCCGTATTGACTCCCGTGCCAGCTCCGGTAAGGGTCATAGTCTTCTACCACAGAGGGATCCTTTTCTATCACCTGTGAGTACATGAACGTGTTACCGTACACCCACACATATAAAGAAAATTTGTTTTACAATTTATTTTTCTATTATTTAACTTAGCTTAGACTTCTTAAAGTTTTGCCTACAAATATTTTTTTTTATCTGTATTGCAATTTAGTTTGTCAAAATGAAAATGTTTATATTGTACATAATGTGGGAGTACAGAAAACACAACGTTAGTGACGACGAAATGGTTTTTTTTTTATCAAAAATATTAATCACAAATGAAACTCGGTGATATATTGTTATATACGAGTGCACTAACGATAGTAGGTACATAAAGAAACACACTTTGATATGAATGAACTGACAATTTTCATAAAATGAAAGTAATATGATAAAAATTATATAGAGTTTCAAAAGTAAGAACATATTTTTCTTACTTTTGAAATTCAATTTATTGTATTCTAATGTCAGTATGAAACTTTAAAAGTTTATGAGGTGCAGTGGCGTAGCGGGCGTAACTTGCGCCCGGTGCAAAATACCTTTTCAGCGCCCCCCTGACGAACGTCATATAATTGTATACATAAAATATACTCCCAATTTAATATATTTAAATAATTTTGCAGACCTTTTGGCACCCCTTTGAGAGTAGCGCCCGGGGCATGATGCCCCCCCTTGCCCCCCCCCCCCTCACTACGCCACTGATGAAGTGGTAAAATTTAAAATCGCTTTTACTATAAAAAAAGCATATAAAACACAACATACATCCGTCCGTGCGCAGGAACATGTCATGGCAGTGCAAAGGAAGCAGTTAACGAGCAGCATCACGAGGAACATGACTCCCAAAGCGATCGCCAGATACAGCAGCCACAACGGTCGCACTCCACTATCCGTGCACGCTAATGCTGCAACTAAATATATATTTATTGTTAATATATATTATGTATAAAATAGACGTCTGCATTATTTTGTTTATTTTAAGCATTTTTTGACTCGCAATGGTAAAATTACAATAGATTTTTTTATACGCATCGATTTAATGATAGGCGTATTGTAGTAGTTAATGGAGAATTACATAAATTTCTAAAGGTACCTAGGATTCGAGTTATTAGGACTTCGCCACTGGGGTCTATGTAGAGCGAAATCATAAATGAAATGATGATTAATTTTATTTATTGTGTTACAAATTGATCATGATTTCTTTTACACTTTAAATTATGATTATTTGATTGTTTTTGATTTTTAAATACCTGCGCTGTCATTGGGATCTAGTACGAACAAGCCAGTTGATGTTGTAACTGAACCTTCTTCGTCTGCCGGTTCTGTTCGTCCTTCTGTTGTGCAATCCGGTGCTTGGCAACTACCTGATAGTTGTGTTCATTAAGTTTATTATGTATATTCAGGAGTATTAAATAGTATATGTTACCATTAAATTTGGACACCTCCAGAGGATGAGTGATTAAGATACATGTTGCAAAAGTGAATGGTAATAGAGGTAGGTGGTGACCTTACGAAGGGTATGTATGAAACGTTGATTATAGCCTACGAGTCGAGGTGAAAGAGGCGCTTCATTATTCCTGATTAGTAACTCTTACCCAGGAATACAACGTGAAACTTATAAAATATATAAAAGTGTGAATATATTTATATAATATATTAAAATATTCACACTTTTATGACGAAGTACGCGGACATTAGGTACAGTGCAAACGCAATGATCGAAGATACACACAAAGGCAACACACGTATGTTCCATCTCCAATCGTGGAAATAATTTTAAGCAATTTATTTTCATTTCCCTTGTCTGTTGAGACAAACTAAATAAAGATTAAAATAAGCTGAAAATAAAAAAAAACCGCTTTTACATTATTTAATTTAGGAAGGACGCGTACTAAAAAAACATAAATAAAGTGTGCAATAGACTCACCTTTACATATACCAATATCACATTGGAAATTCACTTGTGATGAATCTGGAAATCGGAACATAGATGGTATTGCTAATTCTGCTTCGTCATTTTCCATTTTTACGGTCAGCGTCTGTTCTTTTACCGGGCATCTGCAATAATAATAAAAAAACTTTATACTATAGCTGCGATAAATTTTAGTAAGTATTACTAATAAAACGTACATTTTCGAACCGCAGTCAGTAAATCTTTGTTATCTATCTACGTTATATACCTATAAACCAGTAATTATTTTAGTATAACTAAATAAAAATTTAAAACCAGACAAGCGCGAGTCAGGCTTGCCCACTGAGGGTTCCGTATAAAAATTGGGGGTCTCGAGCTTTTCCTGAAGTTCAAGCTAAGCTTAGCCAGGGTCCTTTCATCT
This sequence comes from Heliconius himera, assembly GCA_021202915.1. NCBI lineage: Eukaryota > Metazoa > Arthropoda > Insecta > Lepidoptera > Nymphalidae > Heliconius > Heliconius himera. The sequence continues at coordinate 1,533,336 of JAJHJA010000079.1, read as the reverse complement.
GATACCTCACTTGCACTAGCGGCTTTAATGCCAAAATTTTTCCCCTTTTAAGGCTATTATTTTTAAGGTCTTTACCACAAATGTACCTTATTCCTGACTTAGTACTAACTGCAGATACTAGCTGCCAAATTTCATAATTCTAGATCAACCAGAAGTACCCTATTAATTTTGATGACCCTTTATACCACCAGTGGTCCGCAGAAGCCTAAATGTGGTCCGCGAACGATTTTAATTTTATGATTGGTGATGGTGACACGAAGATTCTGTTTAATTATCACAGTTAATTTTTATTATACCTACATGCATAGTGGTCCTTGCTACCAATTATGATATAAAAGTGGTCCTTGGTCAAGAAAAGGTTGGGAATCCCTGCTTTATAGGGTCGAAATACGCGTCTTTTGTGATATAAACGGCCATATCGTTTTTTTTAAGTAAATGTAGAAAGACGATTTTATCAGGAAATTTTTTGTAGTAAGATAAAAGGACTGTTCTAACTGAGTTCTGACTGACGGTTCAAACTGTTTAGAAACGCAATAATTCTTTGGGATAAACAATTTTAAAATGTTCTTAAATTCTAGATATCTAAGTATCTTATGTCTTATTTCTGATTTTTTCTTTTGCAAACTTTGCATGCATTTTTTTCTTTTAAGTATTTATATTATAAATAATGGTACCCTCTGCTGTCCAGAAGCTCCACTGTGTTATTGCGCATGTTGAAAGCGAAGCAGTTCCTCATACGAATTCCGTGAGCACCTTGAGGGAACAAATAATTACGTTAAAATAAGGTTTTGAAAGTTATTATTACATCTAAGTTAACGAAAGTAAAAGTACCATCCGACTTGCTAATCTTGGCACGAAGCGTGTACGGCATACCAAAAGCCGCATTCAAAACTTTTTTCCCGTCGGAGTTAAGCATTCTTAGAGACACCAGTGATGTCTCGTTTCTGAAATAAATGAAATATTTCTTTATAATTATAAGAACAAAGAGAAAGCCAATTAGGTACAAACAAAGAAATTATATTTTCTATAAAATATTTATCATTTTCTTTGTGCATAATTACTTGTATTGTCACAATACACATAACAGTGGGTGTGCACGATCTTACGTGAACAACTGAGCATATACTTAATCAGGCTGACCTCGCGTTTCTGAAGCCGGCCTTGCCACACGTGATGACATAGAACTTGTCGTCTGCCAGTTCGAGCGTTCTGTGCACACGAACAGCCAACGGCAGTGAGCGTTCGTCGGTACGCTGTGGACAATTGGTAATATGAATTAGCACCAGTTAACTATTTGATTTGTAATTATTTACTAGGTTTAAAATAATCTTATAATGTACCACCAAAAGTATTTGTTGACCCAAAATATTTGTTGTTTCAATTTTTTTAAAAATATAACTAATATTGTAAGATACCTACGAACAACATTTAATATTTTTTTATTACCATACTTCACAACTATATAGTAGGAACCTGAGAACCTAGTATTAGGTATAATCCGTTACCTATTAAGGCACTTCTGTTCCCTACTTTTCGCGCTTTGCCTTGTTGCCAAAGCGAGGAAATGGAAATATTATAATAAATATTTCATTAGCTCGAGCGGGAGTCGAACACTCAACCTGTCGCGTTTACAGTTGCAAAATGACTCTAAAATATATGAGCATCTATAATACATAGTTGCTATAGCCATTGTTGAGAACAACATTGCAATAACCATAAAACATGTAGGTTAATATTCTATAGATACTATGTTGTGAATAGATACGAGTATATATTTACACCTAGGTTACATTTAGGCCATAAAAACCAAAACATGTAAAGTTGATAAGCCACATAGTTTTAGGTATTGACATTCTTTTAGTGGCAGTATTATATATATATTATTATTTTCACATTTTTTATGATAAATTGAGTTTGTATATATATAAACTTCTTACAATTAAATTGATTTATATAGGTTTTTTTGACAAAATAAAACAAGAAAGATACATCTTCCCAATGTTCCCAAATTTATGTTACCAATATATCTATAGCGTAAATGCATCTATAGCGTAACTTACATTATTCCAGAAAACTCCACAGTAATCAGATGAGCCTTGCGGTGCCATAAGGTTTATGTCGAATGTTACCGACTCGGTGCCATTACCCAGTGCCATACATGCCGGCGTTCTGAAATAAAAGCATATTAAATCAATTCAAAAATCAGCTTCACTCTGTATGCCACACATAGCAGGGTAGGCAGAGGGAACCTAGTGTTGAAACACTCCGTTCCCCACTTTCCGTCAAGTTCTGGAGGCATTGCGTGTTGAGTGACGGAACTCAACGCCGCGCTTTGCCTCGACACCAGAGCGAAGAAATGAAAATATAAATGTAAATAAATATTTTTTTTCCTCGAGTAGGGATCGAACCCACAACCAGTCGATTTTACAATCACACTTTGTGTCCCTGCGCCACGACTGGCCTCTTAAAAGCATATTACTTTAGAGTATAAATATTATCTTTTATTCGGTGAGATTCGAAATCAGGCGGAAAATGTAGAACGGAGTGTCGACGTCAAGTTTGACTTAGTTCTGTGTGACCACCATGCTATATAGTGAAAAGGATGAAGGTGCATTTTAAATTCAGTCAATCTTTAGTTAGCTTCACGCTGTATCCCGCACACAGCAGGGTAGGCAGAGGGAACCTAGTGTTAAGACACTCCGTCCCCCACTTTCTGCCGGATTCTGGAGGCATTGCGTGTTGAGTGGCAGAACTCAACGCCGCGCTTAACCTCGACACCAGAGCGAAGAAATGGAAATATAAATTTAAGTAAATATTTCCATCTTTAGTTAGATCAGGGGTTCCCAACCTTTTCTTGATCAAGGACCACTTTCATGTCATTCTTGGTAGCAGGGACCACTATGCATGTAGGTATAATAAAAATTAACTGTGATAATTAAACAGAAACTTCGCCTCACCATCCCTAGTAATAAAATTAAAATCGTTCGCGGACCATATTTAGGCTTCTGCGGATCACGGTGGTCCGCGGACCACTGGTTGGGAACCACTGGTATACATGATTCAGGCATCTAGTCAATAAAACCCCATAAAATACTTATAGTTTATCTTTTTTTGGTCATCTTAGAGATTATTTCGGCAGCATATCAGGTTTTGAGATTTGTTGAATAGCATTATATAACTGTTGTACTTAGCATATTACTGTAATTTACGTGTAATTTAAACTAGCATTGTTAACAAATTACCTGAATTCTCTAGCGTGCGTTACACCATTAAAGGGCTGGCTAAAGTTAATCCTAATAGACATAACACCCGTTTTGCATGTTGCACTCACTACAGGTGTAAAATCTCCGCTACTCTCTGTATTCTGAAACATAAAAAGTGAAACAGTTAAGTAAAAGTGAAACAAAAAATAAATATTTGAGATACATTTTTTTGCCGCTTTGCTATTGTTCATATTTAAAATATTTTATTTCTCTAGTTTAGTTTGATAAGACAGATTGAAAAGTTTGGATTTAACATCTAAAGTGTTTTAATTCGGTAAAAAATGGATCATGAAGATCTACTTATATTACGTTTTGCAATTAAATTAATTAACAAAATTAATACAGAGCGTGTTATAAATAATAACAACATTATTCGTACGTGAAACTCTTTGTTTAAAATCATATAAATATATCTTAGGAGTATTTCTAATGATATTTAAACCAAAGAGTTTCGTGCAGATATTTCCTGGCAACTGTGATTGAGTAGAGAAAACGACGCACAACGGGTTTGGGCCAGTTTTCTGATACGTAGAACTCTGGGGTCGCGCCCCAAGGGCGACCAGAGCTCACGATTTCATCTACACGATCTCCTTGATGGCTCCCTAACATAACTCAAAGCCAAACATAACTATTACGTTATTATCTACCCACAGATATTATTTAGATACACTTAAACCCAACATGGAATAAGTTCTTCTTTGTATAAATTTACGTACAGTTAGTGTTGAACAACCTTAAAAACGTCTTAAAAGTGGTCAGAAGATAGAAAGATACTTACTACAGGAAAATAGAATGTTAATTAAAAAATGTAAAAATAAAAAAAATAAAAAAACGTGACCCAAAGTAACTTTAAGAATGTATGTGTATGTTTAATGAATTAATGTTTGTTCAGTGTTCTGTTGTAATAGGGCTGGGGTTAACGGAAATTTGATATTTTGAAACCACTATACTATTGCATACTATGTAGGTATTTTTTAAAATATTTAACAAAGAATTTGATATAATTCGATTATTTCAATGGCGTCTTGAAAATTATTTTACGATATTGTTTTTCAATGTCAAATTATGTTCACAAAATGTGTGTGATTTAAGAATTTATTATAATGTAAACGATTATTTAAAAAAAGAAACAAACGTATCATTCAAATTCAATATTTTAAAAACTGTTAACTGTTATGCATTTTAAGCGGTACGTTTCGATTTACTAAGTTCATTAGCTTTATCAAAATCAAAAACTTGTACAATTGTTACACCTTTCAAGGCTGAAATTGTAACCACAATCTAATTGTGGTATTTGGGACATTCAAAATGACAACTATAATTTCTTATTAATAATTACTTTACATAGGACAATCTTGCCAAATATTTTCTATTTTCTTTGCAAAAAGTGATCTTTAAGGTTTAATACATGAACATAAGAATCTTATATTCTCTAATAATTTGGATAAGTAAAAGTAGCCAATATGTAATTTAAATTAAATTGGGCACAGAGTGCTAGAAATATTTCATGCTTTTTTATTCGGGTAACGGTTCCTTTTTAATGCACTCAAATCACAATAAGTCATAAAAGGGTTATATCCGTCTAACCGTATAACTGTTTCGCTGTTAGCTGATGCTCCAATATCTGTGATCTTACTAAGGTTTACATATTGATATAAATATATGTAAGTTTTGAGGCCAGTCGTGGCGCAGTGGCACGAGGTGTGACTACAAAACCGACTGGTTGTGGGTTCGATCCCCACTCGAGAAGATGAAATATTTGAAGTTAAGCGCGGCGTTGAGTTCTGCCACTCAACACGGATTGCCTCCAGAATTCGGCAGAAAGTGGAGAACGGAGTGTCTTAACACTAGGTTCCCTGTGCCTACCCTGCTGTGTGCGGGATACAGCGTGAAGCTGATTTTTTTTTATGTGTGATACAAAAATCTAAAAAATAAAAACCAATATACAAAGCATATGAATCGTTGATTATAAAACAGTTTTTAAAATTGTCGATTACGTTATGGATAGTTATGTATTGTAATCCCATGAACTAATTTATCTTAAGGTGAATGGGTATGTCCAAATAAATTAATAGTGTCCGCTATATTTATATCACGTGAGCATTTGACCATGTGAGTATTTATACTTTTCTATTTATTATATTTTATTTAATACAGATTATTAATTTAAAAATAATGAAATGCCATTTTTTTCCTTACACGGCAAATTTAGGAGGTATGAGAATATAGAAATATTCAATAGTAAAAGCAAATATAAAAATAAAATATAATAAAGCGGAAAAGTTTGTTTGTTTAAACGCTGAGATCTCTATGTCTACTGTATAATATATGATATAGCATCATACGCTAGAACATTATGATGTAAATTTAAGTTAGTCTTATATTATGAAATAACAATAATAATGAACGACATCGAAATCCTTTAGGCGTGTGCGCTGCAAAAATAGTAAAATATACTCGTATGTCAGTACATTGTATGGAAGAAATGTTCTTCTTTTTTAGTTCTAAATAAAGTCTGTGATGATAATATTATCTTATTGCAAATGCAGCATAATAAAAGAATTATAAGTGGTATGCGGACGACGCCGCGAGTCAGTCGTATCCCGCACACAGCAGGGCAGGCAGAGGGAACCTAGTGTTATGACACTCCGTTCCCTACTTTCCGCCAGAATCTGGAGACTTTGCATATTTAATGGCGGAAATCAAAAAAATAAAAATATAAATTTAAATAAATATTTTATTTACTCGAGTGGGGATCGAACCCACAACGAGCCTATTTTACAGTCACACTTTGTGCCCTTACGCCACGACTGGCAATTGCATTTTCTATTAAGATTTGACAAGTTATCTATATATGTGACAAAACTATTTGCAATGTCTTGTGTTAATAATATTTATATTACATAAGAAAGCTATAACTTTGTCCCTATATGTATCTGATTTGACGTAATCTGTGGGTCGACCGGTTTCGTGGCACCAATATTTCTTGCGACTTCGTCATCTCGGTTAATTTAGGACGGTTTTAGATTCTGTGCAAAAAATTGGGTCTTAGTTATGGATAGCTATTCAACAAAATGTATATAATATATTAAAAATGTATAATAATAATAATGTAATTTAAAATTAATAATTATTTGAGGAACTATATATATATATATATATATATATATATATATATATATATATATATATATATATATATATATATATATATATATATATAGCGTATACATTTATAAATAGAAAAAGAGCAACAAGAAATAAAAGAATTTTGTGTTTTTATGTCTGCCTAAATTAAGTTAGCATGTTTAAAGTAAATGTGATTTTAAGGATGATCACTATGTTTTGTATACACGCGCGTTCTCACGGATTTTACATTGTTATTTACAATTCACAGAGTAGGAAATGGTCAATGATGATGGCAGAATGTGTGACGAAGAAACGATTGACGGAACTAATGATATGTCATTATTTGCGTTTGGGTGTTCCTTAAAGAAACACATTTTCAATAGCTAAGATTTAATCAAAACGCTTACAAAAAAAATTACATCTTGAATCCTCACGAATTTATAAAATATTTACATTTTAATACGTTATATACTTATTATTTAATACTTATGTACATAAATTACTACAAAGCGTGTATTCATTGAATATTTTAAATTAGTCAAGGCCTTTGAAATTCAGCTGCCTCATGACAGTTCAGAGACAATGTTGTCGAGACACGCCTAAAATTCGATAAGTTGATGTTACAAAACGTTTACATTAGTTATGGGCTATGGCGTGGCTCATGATTTTTCTCGGTGTAAGATTCTTATTGTAGTTGAAATAAAGATTTAAAACAATAAAGATCATGAAGACGTGTATGCGGTACGCCTCGTTTCTGTTGCCGACTTAAAACTTATTTTATTTTTGTTGTTATACTTAGATTGAAAGAAGATAAATGTAATAATCGTTATAAAAATTTCATGACTAGATATGTGGGTCAATAGAATATTATAAACAGGTATTCGTTCATAAAAAATCCGGTCTTGTAAAAAAATTACTATAAATATAAGTTGGTTGTAATAATTATTTTCTTTGAAATAGCTTTAAATTTTCAGTTTTTTCCTTTATTTTATTTTAAGTTCTCACTTGGTGCCAAATTTCACAATTCCACGGGAAATATCTTATTGATTTAAAGATTGTGATTAGGAGCCGAATTTCATACAAAACGTAACAAATACGATGCAAAAATGCTCGTATCGATCGCGTTGACTTAGCAACTTGATTTTTTTTGTGTCCAAAGGTACCGGAGACTTGAATGTTTGGTATTTATTTCAGCTTGATGCCTCCACGCGATCTCGAGGTCTCAGTTGGAAAAAAAAGTGATCCTATAAATGAACCTTTGTTCTAAATGTTATACACTTTTTTTTACTAAAGTTTCTAAGTAGTTATCTTAATCAAGTTTCCAAGTAGATATCTAAATCTAGTTCTACTACAAATAAGGTAGCTAGCTCTAAACAATGGCTGAACATAATTGAGCGTTTAAAATAACCGATGACCCTACTGATGAGGATAATGCGTTGTCCTTGCTGGCTGCATATTGCGAAAGAGTAATCTGATAGAAGGAGAGGATGATGTTATGCTTTAATATGAGTAAAATTATAACTGGCATTAGAAATGGAAATTCCGTCGAATAATAACACTTATTTATATTTAGTTAAAGATCGTATTTAAAGTTATGTACAAGGTCCATTGTACTTCCTCAAAAATTGTTATCATAGCTCGATCGACCCGCGCCAATCAGAGCGTTTCGCGCACACCTAACGTTTTCGTCAAGTTTTATAATAAAAACTTACATTAATAACTTACATAACAGTAAATACTGGGTACATATATTTCGGATTGCAATTTATAAGTTAAAATATAATATAATGGTATGGTATAATAATATTTACATCGATTAAAATAAAATAAAAATAAATTAAAAAATAAACAGCTGTGAGATCGATTCTCACTCGTCGTAATGAAATATTTAATATTTTCATTTCCTCGCTCTGGTAACGGGGCAAAGCGCGGCGTTAAGTTCTGCTACTCAATATGTATTGGGCGGAAAGTGGAGTACAGAAATGTCTGAGCATTAGGTTCCTAGGTTCGCTCTGCCTACACTGCTATGTCCAACATAAAGGATGAATAAAAAAAATAAATCAATTTAATATTAAGTTGTGATAAAAAATGTAATTACACATTTTATTTTACGCTTTGACATTTATAGATTGCACTAATTTCTATACTAAATATTATGACTGGATTATGATATTACTATATTTTATTAGTGATTATGTAAGTTTAAACCAACAAATGCAATGTTTAAGGAAGAAGTGACCTCGACTGGTGTCGTGGAGGCCGGAGGCGCGAGTGTAACTACTTGTTAGGTACTTATCTATCTCTATTACGTAATTTAACGAAATGTTATATATTTATATTCATTATTATAAACTAAACCAAGCTGACCTTTTTCGTAATTTTAAATATAGTCGACATAATAATATCTTAAATTTATCATATGTGTTACCTATTTTTCTATGTTCAATTGCAGTCTGGTATTATCATAATTTAAATAATTACAATTTGTTATCCACTATAAAACATATTACGTAATCTATTAAGTATACTTAATTTTAGTTTTTGGACTAATACACTAACCTTATACAAAGTAGAGCTAGTTAGCTCTATTTTATATAAAGCATGACGCTATTACACGCTATGTTTATTGCTTTAATAAACATAATTTCAAATATTTTTTTCGTAGGGTTTGGCGCTCCGTAATCTCTGACTACTCCGCTAGGGATAAAAAGTGAAGTCAGGTTAAATTAAGTTTATTTATTTCAGATATAAAAATTATTTATTTGTCAATGTCTTACGAAAAAAGATGTTTAATATGTTGAAAAACAACTTCCAATTCAATAGCCCAAGACAATACCAAAAGATCCACAGACAAATTTCATTTAATATTCATGGACAATACTTATAAATAATTTTGAATAATATAAATATTAAAATATTACCATTTAGTACCTCACAATTTTAAAGTAAATTTATAAAACTTGTATTATATTATTAGCTGATTTTCTAATGAGTCTTGATAACTAGTAACAGGTGTTTAAGAAAAAGTTTCCTTATCAATTATTTTCTTATATAAAGCGCGTTGTTATTTACTGTGTTACAAGAATGTGAAATACCCACCTAAATGATATATTAATAATAATGTAGGTGTATAATTTACTTATATTCTTTTTCCTTTCCGAGTGATTAAAAAATATAATGGTAGTATTAATCAAGATACATAATTCAGGTGTTAGTTTTTTCATGTTTTGCAATATTTTATGGTATTAGTTAAAGTTTGTAATAGTTTTTTAATTATTTTGAAGTGTTAGCATGATATAGTAACACAAAAACAAAGTACATTTATTATAATTATTTTATTTAAACTTTCTAGCTAAATCTTCCTTCGTATATAGTTTATTAAGAATACATGTTATTTATATTATTATGTTATTTTAATTTTCTTATTACAGGATATTTATTATATTGTATTAGAACTTTAAATGAATCCAGACATACAAATGAACTTTAATCACTGACTAAGATGAGTACACTCATATCATTGGTATTAGAGTTGAGGTACAGTTTTTTTATGAGTCAATATTTTACCTAGAATTGTAAATAAAAATGCGTGCGGGAGTTGCCTTATGCCTGATTAGGACATAAGTCCATGTCATAGCGTTAGGCTTGAATAAAATCTAATCAATATATTGCGTAGAGTACGCTTCCATCGCCAGATACGTAACTTTTCTGTTTGGATGGCAAGTTAAGAAGAAAGAAACTTAACTTAACTTAACTTCACGCTTTATCCCTAGCGGGGTAGTCAGAGAGAACGGAACGCCAAACGCTACAGTTTAAGAAGAAAGAAATCTTTCAATAGTCTCTACCTACTCAAGCGTACAGCCGTACAGCGTACAATTCTAATACACCTCACAATATAGAAATACATAAGTATATAAAATCTTACATACGCTGAAATGTATCCTGAAACACAGAAATAGTAGAATATATTCTTACTGTAGTTTTATGTAAAATTTGTATACCAACTTTGAAATAAAATCAGTATCGACAAACATTGGCATAGCGTTCAGTTGCCTTGAGTTAGTATTGTTATGCGATGCACGCTTTGTATGGTACGTTTTGTGATATTTGTCACCGTGTAAAGCGATGTCACACACTCCACGTCGCGTTACATTATAAAGATTCCCAAATGACTATCGTATATCGTCTCTGCTTCTATATTATGTAGAGGAAATACACTAAAGTTGAAGTATTTCGTGTAAAAATTTTATGTCATTGGAAATTTACTGATTTATTATAATTTTCATTGTTTCATTTTTACTGTCTGTAAACAATAATAATATACAATTGAGAAATCAATTAAATGTAAAATGCGCTCAAGCGCACTTATAATGCTTCAATAGATAGATACGTAGTAAACAATAAGTTTTTTTTCTAATAAACAGTATTTGTTATAACAAAACAATAGATATTATTATTTTCAGTCTTCCATAAAATGTTCTAATATTATAACCATTTTTTGTGTTAATAATAAAGAAATATTTTAACTAAAAAACTAAATTTTAATGATCACTATCCTTACCATATCACTATCCTTACAATAGAGGCCAGTCGTGGCGCAGCGGCACGAAGTGTGACTGTAAAGCCGACCGGTTGTGGGTTCGATCCCCACTCGAGGAGATGAAATATTTACTTTAATTTATATTTCCATTTCTTCGCTCTGGTGTCGAGGCTAAGCGCGGCGCTGAGTTCTGCCACTCAACACGCAATGCCTCCAGAGTTCAGCAAAAAGTGGGGAACGGAGTGTCTTAACACTAGGTTCCCTCTGCCTATCCTACTGTGTGCGGGATACAGCGTGAAGCTGATTTTTCTTACCATATACTCGTATATGTATCTGTATCTACGTTGTTAAGCCTCCGAAGAATTGTGCCAAGTTTAAAGTAGTTTAATGGTTTAAAAGTTAAATAAACCTGATTCATTAGGAAGGCGGCCAACCTGTGTATGTTCTGCGACATGAGTCAATACATTTGAGTCACAGTCGGTTCCATTAATGATGGAAATGTAATCAGCGATACTTGGTACACAATGAGAATATCAAAATAGTTATTTATATTTATTATCTATTATTATTCTTATTATCTTATTAGCTTCACGCTATATCCCGCACACAGCAGGGTAGGCAGAGGGAACCTAGTGTTAAGACACTCCGTTCCCCACTTTCTATATTATAGTTCCCCACCTTCTATATATATATTATCTATTATTGCTATTTAAATAAATTTTCCTAATTTATTTGTTACGCCGTGGTTATATATTTTTTTTTATTTGAGAGAGAGTTTATTTTGTAACATATTAAATGTTATAATAGAAAATCAAATCCAAGTAAAGGTTTTTACTAAGTTTTTTCTTGTAAGTACCTCTTTATTACTAATTCCTGACCACACAGCGATACATTTCAATATTTTATTTTATCGTCTTGGTCGGCACAATGTGCAACGGTTTGAAGTTTTCTATATTATTCAATTTAAAAAAACTTTCATTAGTGATTAACCACTTGGTAAAAGCAACTTCGTAAATTTGCTATAATTTTTGACGAATTCAGTTTTATCGCGGTGGAATTTAGTTTATCATGCACATACATACATAAAATTAAAAAAAAAATCTGCTTCACGCTGTATCCCGCACACAGCAGGGTAGGCAGAGGGAACCTAGTGCACACACTCCCTTCCCCACTTTCTGCCAAATTCTGGAGGCATTGTGTGTGCATAGTGTTGAGTGGCAGAACTCAACGCCGCGCTTAGCCTAGACACCAGAGCGAAGAAATGGAAATATAAATTTAAGTAAATATTTCATCTCCTCGAGTGGGGATCGAACCCACAACCAGTCGATTTTACAGATTATTCATTCTTTATTATTGAGTGAAAAGTTAAACGGCTACTATTATATAAAAGTAATCATAAAATATATAGCACTTGCACAATAAATATTTGCAATTGAAAGATCGTTCTTTAGGGCGTGCGTGGGCGTCAGTAGCCTTGCCAACGCGATCGCTGGCATTGGCGCCTTATTCGGTACAACCAAAGTTATACCCACTGCAGTTCTATCTGTTAGTAGGTATACGAAAACTTATAATACTTGTATTGTCGAGTTTAAATAATTTAGACTTGAAAGTTGTTATAGAATGATAAGTTACCCATACAATAGGCTGAAATGTTTGTTGAAACAATTTAATATCCAAGATATGGTTTTAAGTTAGTAATTGGATTATGTTTGAAATTCGGACGGAAAGTAGAAAGCTTAGTGTCTTGATACTAGGTTTTTTTTGCCTATCCTGTTATGTGAGGTAAAGCATGAAGCTGAATTTAAATGTCTTAAAACTAGATTTCCTCTGCCTACTCTGCTGTATGCGAGATACAGCGGGGTTTTATTTTATTTTCATGTTCAAATATTTTTTTTTATACATTATACTATTTTTTTAACAATACTTATACTCAGTGGTTCATTTACATATATTATTGACTGTATTTTAATTGTATACATACTACATAACATACAAGGATAACATGATAAATGACTTATTACATATTTAGAATTCCATACCAGAAACCTAAATAGGTATAGGGTCCCTCTCTATTATTAGGACTCCGCTGTCTGTCAATCGTCTGTCACTGGACAGTTAAAAAAAACGAAACTTTTTCGTCGTTTTTACGCACAATTAAATAAGTAACACCTTATACATTGTAGTCTAATATCATGGGTAGAACACACACCAAAGACTATAAGGATTGAGGTTTTATATTTTTTTACAAATTTTATTTGATAACAATAAATATCTGTAAAGACCTTATGAATATTTATACAACTGCGCAGCTGACTACCACCGACTGAATATTAACATCTTTGGAATGTTTGTCCATTCTTCTTGTTAGTACAACACCAACAGTCATACATACATACATACTTCACACGTACTCTGCATAAAAGAATCGTTCTATTTAATTAAATATTTTTTTATAAAATCCTTAATATAAAAGTTACATTCCTAACAGACAAGAAGTCAAAGAATATGAATTTGATAAATAAAAATCTTACTTAAGTTCATTAAGTTTTTTTTATATAGTTCAAACTATTATGATTTTTTTCTGAATATAAAAATGGTAAATACAATGTAGATATTTGTATAAGCTGGTTCACCCTTCATATTCATATATGTTTTACATTTTTTTTTCATTTAGTTTTATATATTTCAAAGTAAATTATCTGCACAGTACATAATTTCAAAAATAGTAGGTAAGTTGGTAATTCTAGCAATCTATACTATCCTTATCTGGGTTAAACGACGTTATGACACGCTATTACGTTAACGTGTTTACACATGTGCATGGTGCTTTTAATGAATGAAGAAACAAAATAATGCCTACTTTTCTACCGTAATTAAATCCAAATAGGTAAGTTACGTTCTATGCTTCGTTTAGTAAAAATGCTTTCACTTATTGAAATAATACTTCCTGTTTAACGTTTGTGCATGTCCTGCATGGAGTTGCATACCGCTATTAATTTGTTGGTATTTTTTTAAATATATATGTGCTCCTTCTTTATAAACTCTTGTTATCAATATATTTAATTTACTATATGAGATTAGAATATTTATATTCAAACATAATATGTTATATAGAATATCATTCATTTTTATACTAACACAATGAATTCATACTTATTTAGAATCCTAAGTGTGGAATAACACTTTAAAAAATGTTAAAAAAAAACAATGAATTCATTAGTAATGAATAATTCGAAATACATTTTATATACAGATGTAGATACGAGTGTAAGTTTTTATAAGTGTAAGACAAGTTGTTTTTTTGTATATATAATTAACAAAGTAATTATAACAAAAAGTAAAAAATCAATCTTAGACAAAAATATGCGATTTAAATACAAGAAAAACATAAAAATAAGGTAAATTCGCTGAGAACGAATGAGATCACCAGCATCCTGACGTCTCTACAATTGGGTGAACGGTCGTAACTGACACAAGCTAGTAGCTACAAAGGGTTACCTGCGCAAGCGCCGCTGCCAGCAGCGTGCCGGCGAAGACACATTTCCATATAAAACACAACATGTTTCACAATCTCGTTGTCAGTTGTCACAGAGCGTTTTTTTTAAAGCACGGGTCAGCCCGTCATGGCTGGTCGGGGCGGCTGGTCGGGGCGCGCAGCGGAGCGACACTGCCGAGGCCCGAGCGCCGCTGCACGTCGAGTACGAGAACAACAAACTTTACTTTCTGAGCGCGGCCGTGTTCACATTTACGTGCACTATCTAGCTCTACCGCGGGATGGCCTGTGAGGGCGCCAAAGTTATTGTTCTAATAAACTGCTGGATTACTTAAAATGACGCGGTTGATTAGGTAATTCATTTATCACCACGCATCCTGCATTCTAAGTGGTTTTGGGTTGTATTGTGTTTTATTTGTTGTTTTCTGAGTTTTTTAATGTGTAAGCGAAGTTCAATTCAAAGTACGATACTGTGTACTGACGCACACGTAATAATATATACTGTTTTTTTTTATTAAGGCATTAATATAGCTCTACTGTGAACGAGAGACGTATGTTGCGTCGGCGGGCGGGCACTCGCGCAGGCATTACGACATACGCCTACATGCGCGCCTCTCACCTGTACAAAATGTACTTAACGCACACTTACATAACGACAGGTAAGGTACCGTCTGATCTTCTTTAATTTTTTTTTATCAGACCACTCAAATGGGCGATTTTAATTCAGATATGCCTAAGATATTAAAGTAAATTTATAATATTTTAATTTATAATATATATATTTATATATTATAAAATTTAATTTTTCAAATTATTATATTAGATGCCTGTCTCAGGAACTGCTGATTTGCTTAATGTCTTTTTTACATTATTTAAACTTGTGCCTTTTTTATTATACTTACATATTTTTAATTATGTATATATAAAATCATAACTTTATATTACCCTGGCTAATTGTTTTATTATATTATGTGATATTGACCACAAAAACAATTCTTACCAATATAAGAAAGACAATTCATCGTGAACTTCAAATTTGGCGCGAAAGCACTTTTCAATAGATTTCAACGCGTGCGCGTCGCAGCTTTTACTATACAGCATGTATGTAGGTACAAAATTATTATTTACAATTAAAATAATATTTTTTTCATTAGTTACTAAATTTATTTAATTTAAAATTTATTGCTTTAGTGCTATTGTAGTACCAATAAAATAAAATATTTATAACGTTAAAATCATAGTGACTCGTGCGCCATCTAACGACGCCAAAGGACAACTTCGCAACGTCATTTTTAGTACGAACAACGACCATAGAGGGCGCGTATTCAGCTCGTTGCCGCCCAAAATCAATACAATGGAGGCGTGCGCCGTCCCGCCGATTTTCACATTAGTCTCGCAGAAGGCACCCCCATTTACATTCATTTTCCCACCCGTTAACGCGCAACCAGTGCTCCGTAAGCCGATATCCCACATTTCCGGATTTCCCCTTACGAACTGTGAGTATAACTTTATGTAAAAATAGGAGAAAAATCATCATATAATAAAACATTTTATTAATTCTATGTTAAAGTAAGTATGAATAAGCTAAAACGGGGCGAGAGTCTGTTGTGTGTTAAGGGTAAAGTTTAAATGGGTATATGGGGCGGGGAATAAGAAATATGAGTACTACGCTGAATGTCGGTCGCTCCACATAGCGCTATAATGCTTTGTATAGCTAAAATAATTTCTACAATAATGTTTTTTTGATTGCTTGACGAGAAACTAATCGGTTTTATATTAAAATGGATTGACCTATTTTCTAAATAAATTTATTAATTAACGTGCTTCTTAAAAAACTATTTAATGTTAATGACTTTTTAAACCTTACGTTACGATTGCCATGCGATAATGTATTGTTATACACGTGTGGATGGATATTTTATAATCAATTATTGTATAAGTGTATCCGCGGCGTTAAGTTCCGAGACTTTACATGCAATGTCTCAAGAGTTCACCGGAAAGTAGGGAACGAAGTGTTTTAGTACTAGATTCCCTGTGCCTACCCTGCGGTGTGCGGGATACTGATTTAATTTTTTTATGATTGTATAAGTCTTAAAATATTTAGCTTTCACATAATTATTTTAAATTAATTGACTTTGTATGGCCACGAGTAGATCAACCGTGTTAATTTTGAACTATAAGCGTTTAATTATATCACTCTTAACTAAAGCTATAGTTATGTTGAACAGATAATATTTTTATAAAATAGTACAAATCCTGTTTTCTTATATTTCTCTCATGTCAACTAAGGTATGAAAAATGTATATGTATATATAATTTAAAAATTTTGGTACCATTTCATATGTGTTTTTCATTTTTCACTTTCTTCAGCACTGTTATAATCAGTTTAATTCGTCACTTAAATAAACTATCTCTGGAATTCTAAGCCGTAATGTGTTACTTTAATTATTATACTTGTATTCTAAAAGACCTCATGGCGCATATTTTATCGTTTACCAGTAAGAGTGTTAAATCTTATTGATACTCTGACAAAGAAATGTAATACTTATAAATTATAACGTTCCAATGCTCAATATTTGCGTAGAAAAAAAAGTAAATAATAATAAGTTTTTATAGTATTTGAGGAATAATGAATTCAAACATATTCAATTTAGAAAAGAGAAAAAAAAATATCTTTATATATATACATATATACATACATATATGTATATTAATGTGGCTTGCCTATTTGCCTTTAGTATAACAATGATACACGCTAATCCAAGAGTAATATGCCAGTGTGCGTTGTGGGGCCGAATTGGACAAAATCTAGCTAACGATTACTTTTTACGAGTATAAATACAAATATTTCACTCGGTGGGTTTCAACGACACTAACAGCTATTATTATGAATTGGAAAACTTAGAATTTTTGTTAAAATTGATATTTACATAATATTTTTCAGCTTCACGCTGTATACCGCAATCAGGGTACACAGAGGAAATCTAATATTAAGTCACTCCGTTTCCCACTTCCCACTGAGTTTTCAAGACATTGTGCGTTGAGTGGTAAAACTCGGCGCCATGGTTTGTCTTGTCACCAGAGCGAAGAAATGAAAATAATAATAAATAATAAGTTATGACCACGAGTGGAAATCGAACCCATAATCGTTACACGCTTGAGACACTGCGCCACGACGGCCTCAATTAACATAATATAACATAACATAAAATTTCAATATTCTTAATTTTTTTACATGGTAGGATCTTTAAAAATATATATTTTAGGAATAGGTATATTTATTCTTAATGGGTGAATACAATATGTGTCTTTAAGGAAATATTTTAATATTTACAATTTTCTCCTCAGAACAGAATAAAAAATAAATTATCTGAGTAATGTTTGCTTCTGTTTGTATATTTATTGTATTTTACTCTAGGGACATAAAGCGGTAGCACAGAACATTAATAAAGTCAGAGGTCGTTGCTTTAATATTAAACAAGACTTAGAACTACTTATTTTATATATCGTCGGTTTAGAGCAGTGGTTCCCAACCAGTGGTCCGCGGACCACCAGTGGTCCGCAGAAGCCTAAATATGGTCCGCGAACGATTTTAATTTTATGACTGGGGATGGTGGGGCGAAGTTTTTGTTTAGTTATCACAGTTAATTTTTATTGTACCTACATGAACAGTGGTCCGTGCTACCAAGAATGATATAAAAGTGGTCCTTGATCAAGAAAAGGTTGGGAACCCCTGGTTTAGAGCGTAAACTTGTTTACAGCATATTAAGCAAATTCACAGGGGAGACTTAAATTTTTTTTAGGTACTATTAGTATACGTACTTTATTAGGTTTTAACAATTTCCAAAATAGATTTGTATTCATTACTATATTTAATTAAATAAAGGTCAATTTTGTATATTTTTACTCTTTCGAATGGTATAAAAATGTAAGTACACTTAACGAAAATACGGATTAAGCAGGTTTTACAATCTAAGCTGATGATATTATACATTTATTTTTACATGTTTTTAATAAGTCGAGGTGTAACTAATAATATTTATATATCAGCTTCACGCTGAATCCCGCCCACGGTAGGGTAGACAGAGGGAACCTAGTGTTAAGACACTCCGTACTCCACTTTCTGCCGAAATAAATAATATACATTAATTAATAGATTTATAAAGTCATCATATTTAAGATGTTTAAATTCACTGACTTCTAATTATTTTATAATCATAAAATTTCGCAATTACTACGAAAATCAGGCGACATTACTTACAATAATATGGTACTGTCGAGATCTGGTGATAGAGCCGGAAGGTGGACGATAAAACCCTGAAATATATGTACATATATCAGTAAACTGAGTTGAACACTTTGTCCTAGATGAATCTATCTATCAAAGCGTGTTTTTAATTTATTAAACTAATAATTTATTCAGCCATGCTTAGAATAAAAAAAAAATTGTTATATTTTTACCTTTGATTTTCATTACTTATAATTTATATACTAAAAGCTTTTAAAATCTAAAATAAGGCTTTTAGTAACTAGTAGGTATTTTTCTATCAAATGAGATGATTGTGTGCCACATCTTCATCGCTGAACAACAAATCGATTCTTCCATGCCGGGACGTCACAAAATTGGCATTGCTCCAGGAGATGACTGGCGCTTTAAATTCTGGCAAATTCAGTTTAGAATCTTTGAATATATATGGATTTTATACTAGTAGGGGCATTTTTACAAGTTTACCGTAGCGTTTGGCGCTCCGTTCTCTCTGACTACCTCTACCTCCATAAAGTTATGGTGAGGTGTACGTAAAATATTAAAATTTTCCTATAAGAAATAATATATTAAATTTTAAGTAAATAAAAAATAATGCAAAAGAAATGTTAATATTACATTTGCTTTACTTTTTATGTACTTAAAATTAATTGTATTTGAAACTAAAAGTGAATTGTATGCAACAACAACCGTGCGACTGTAATCACTATAGGTTGTGGGTGCGATGCTCACTCGTGGAATTGAAATATTTCATATTTTCATTACCTTGCTTTGGTAACGAGGCAATGCGCGGCGTTGAGTTCCGCCAATACGCAAAACTTCTTTTAAAATTATTGTTCTTGTCATAAATTTCCACCTACTAGGTAGAGTTGTATGTATAATTGTATAATATAATACTACTAAAGTTATCGTTAAAAAATAAAATACAGAAAGCAATAATATGCTTAAGCATATGTTGAATGCATATGCATAGCATTAATGCTATAAAAATTATATATTAAAATGAATTGCATGTTCTCTATTTTCTGACATAGCCTTTTGTCAACCATACTTAATTAACGACTTTCGCGTGGTTATAATAGTTTGATAAATTGAAAGCTTGAAAATGACTACCTGTTCGCAGCTTGATTAGAAAAATTGTTCCCGTGCCACGAAATAATATTTTTTCATATAAAATATTGCAATTTGTTGTTCGATTTTTAGGCATTGGGATCAAAGTACACTTATAAAATAAATAAGGAGGCCAGTCGTGGTGCAGCGGCACGAAGTGTGAGTGTAAAACCGACTGGTTGGGGGTTCGATCCCCACTCGAGGAGATGAAATATTTACTTAAATTTATATTTCTATTTCTTCGCTCTGGTGTCGAGGCTAAGCGCGGCGTTGAGTTCTGCCACTCAACACTATCCACACACAATGCCTCCAGAATACAGCAGAAAGCGGGGAACGGAGTGTTAACACTAGGTTCCCTCTGCTTACCCTACTGTGTGCGGGATACAGCGTGAAGCTGATTTATTTATTTTTATTTATAATATAAATCATTTCTTACTTTAAGACGGAGCTATTACAATGTTGTTTCATTTTATGTCCTATCTTTTCAGATTTATAGTACACCCTTTACGACCACTAAGACCGGCCCGGCTACCATTAAACAAAAGAAAAAGCACTAGGTAAACAACACTACCCAAAGGTTTTTATGATTTGAATACTACCCTTTGTATATGTATATTAAGTCTTTTAGTTTGAGCTTTCACGTATTTATATTCTAAACTACAATTTATAGTCTTTGTGATGTAATTATTTCTCTCGTTATATATTATATTAATAGCTTATTAATTAATAACTATGTATTCCTATGTTTGAATACAGTCTAGACCAAGATCCTAGGCATCTATGTTATATAGGCGCTATGTTATAGTTATTTTGTGGTATTTATATTATTTTTAATTTAAGATATTTACAATTCAGTTACTTATTATAATATTACGAGTGATTGGTGTATAGAATACGTTAAATATTTAATATATGACTTTATTAAGTAACTAAACTAACTAACTTTTGTCGCTTTTTAAAATATTTTTTTCTAGCGAATGGTTTGTCATTTAATAAAAACTACTATAGTACCAATTAAAATTAAACTCATTCAGATATGGCTTCTCTATATAAGCGAGCTTCTAAAGTATATTTCTTATTCCATGAATAGATCGAGGTCAAGTGTCAACTTGACAATAGAAACCATTGGGCATGCATGATATACTTTTTTTCAATTTATCACGTTTTTTTGACTGTTTACAGAATAAATTTAATTAAGTATCTATCTATATATTTAGGATAAAACTGTTAAACTGTGTAAAATTTATATATAACATAAATTTACATTCCTATTAACCTTAAATTTATTTTTAAATAGTTATATTTTTAGCGAAAACATATTTTTACTGTCGTATTCTGTGCATAAATTTGGGGTAAGTGTGAACTTGAGAATGGAAGTCAATGGGGCTGAATAAGGTAGGTCTATGGCGTAGGGATGCAACGTGTGACGACACGGGTCGTTGGCTGGGAGCCAAATGTATCTATGTCGCCAATTTAAATTAACAAATATGGCTCTATAGCAGTTAATACGCAGTTTAATTACAAGCAAAATATATATGCCTAAACGTTTTATTAAAAAAAAATCATGTTATTAAAATTTAGATTAGTTTTATGTTTTCTGTAAATTTAATAATCTGTACTATAACTGTATAAATCTCTAGTAAAATGTAATAAAAACCTTGAGGTACAGATGACTTAAAATTTGCGTTAAATTTTCTGTAGACATGAAATAAACTAAGTTGGGCAATGTAACATGAAAATCTATTACCTACTTGTGGGATCGTGTATACCGAAAGTTTCATGTCACGCAAACTGTAGCCGAAATATTAACGCTTTGTGCTTTAATATTACTTAAGTCTTCGTTATGTACAAAGTTCTGAAGAATTTTGTAAATAAATAGCTTTTCATCATGTAACTAACTACATACCTATTATGTTTAATGCACACTATTATATAAAACATAATAAATTCTTAACAATTAAATCATTTACTTTCAGCATCATGCTGTATTACGTACACAGCAAGGTAGGCAGAGGGAACCTAGTTTTAAGACACTCCGTTCTCCATTTGTGCCCCTGCGCCACGACCGGCCTCAATTAAAAAAATATTTTATTCTAACTGATTATTCTTTTATTTTATTCAAACTGATCTGCTTAAGTAGGTACATCAGTATGTGAGTAGGTATCTATTTGTAATCATACAAATGTTTTTTTTTTAAATATAATCTTTTAAGAACAACCAACACAACCAATACAACCAGCCATCTGTAAATCATTTTCATATAAAACTGAGTGGTAAAAACTAAAAAATAATTGAATGAACATGTTTTGTTGGCAGAAATCTCTATAATAACGTTATCGGGAGCCAGTGTTTGTTCCAATACTATCGAGTTGCACTTGCGGGTGAATATCCCGAGGTAAGTTGAAACGCAATTTAATTTCCTTTTATACTTCCGATGATACACTTTACCAAGCAACCCTGACGGTGTGGCCGGATTTAATAATTTATAGTGACGTATATTAAATAAGCAATACCTACTTGTAGTATAGACTACTAAAATATTATTAGTATGTTAATTTATCAACAATTTTTTTTATCAGCTTCACGCTGTATCCCGCCCACAGCAGGGTAGGAGGCAGGCAGAGAGAGAAGAGAAGAGAAGAGAGGCAGAAGAGTGTTAAGATACTCCGTTCCCCACTTTCTGCCGAATTCTGGAGGCGTGTTGAGTGTCAGAACTCAACGCCGCGCTTAGCCTAGACACCAGAGCGAAAAAATGGAAATATACATTTAAGTAAATATTTCATCTCCTCGAGTGGGGATTGAACCCACAACCAGTCGAATTTACAGTCACACTTCGTGCCTCTGCGCCATGACTGGCCTCAATATCAACAAAATAAGTTTCAGTATTTTATTTTAAATTTTTCCAATAAATAATAGATCTCTTTAAACATACTTTAGTAATAATTAGAATAATGATTTTCGAAGGAGCGGTCAAAATAGATCGTTCAGGGTGTCCTGGAATCTGTGGCCCGCAGGCCGCGACCACATCAACCCTGTCTTTCTCAAGCTTCCGAAATTCTTTCACCTCCAATGTCAATTACCTGAAAAGAAGGTGAGTTTTATTTTTAAGTAAAATAATCTGGTATAATCTGAGGAGCCACTTCTCTTGTCCTTTCTTGCGTATTACGGTGGCTTCATAAAGAAGTACACTCGTACACCTTAATGCGTGGCGTTATAATTTGCGTCCTCAACTAATGGCTCCTCGGAACCTTTTTCTTTCTGCATGCTTTTTCACATTTCCTTGGTTGAAATTTTGTGTGATATTTTTTTTAATTATATTTATTTTAAATCGACGTATTATCGTTTATTTACATTTTTAAATTTAAAGTTAAATAAACACGGAATATAGTTTTTTTTTACAAAACAAAAAAAAAAGCCGAGGAGATTATGTCACAATTTTATAAAGTATTTTTTACCTCCATTATTTAAACGCTTTATTATTATATCGTTATGTGTGTTCTTAAATATTATTTTGTGTAATTCCGCCTACTGCCGAATTATCAAGTGTATTGCACAGCAGCCCGCTTGATAATGCTTCCTTATTCCGCACTCAATCCACATATCCAAACTTACAACTAAAAAGAAAAAAAATTACACACAAAGACATACGAATCCGTATATATATTACATATAAAAGGTTATTATTACGACAGATCACTTAGACTTGTTAGTTGTAAGGACCCAGCCCCAGTCATACTCCTTCGCCGCATACCGTGTAACACTCATCTGCTCTCAGATTTAAGAATACCTAACCAACTTCGTCAATGTTGTGATTTAGCAAAAGCCCAAAGAACCTATCATCATCAGTGCATGGTGCTTATATCATTGTGGCAATTACATGTGCTTTAAAATATGAGGTAAGTCGTGTGACACGATATAACTAGGAATTGTAGTTTTCAGATATTAATTACATTTTATGAATTTAATTTATTTTCTCAATAATGAACATTAAAGTTTTGCATTTTTAAAGTACACATTATAACTAGGTCTATAATCGTGTTAGCAAAACACAATACTTATACAACCTTTTCGGTTCTGATAAATGATATCTATATAGTATATATACTTAAACAACATCTACATAATTAAATTTTATACAAACATAAGTGGACGATTAAAACAAAAGGTGAAAACACACAAAGCTCTCGACTATTCATTACACACAAGCAAGTAGAGTGAGGTAGCACTGAGGGCGTCACGAGGGCGAGGGTGTCTACATAGTGTGTGTCGGTTTCCCCCCGCGTGTCCCTGTCCCGGCGGTGCGGCGTAGCTCAGCGGAGGCGTTGCGCAGATTCAGCTCGGGGGACCTGCAGTCGGAGTGCGATGAGGGCGAGGTGGACCCCTACACCGGCCGCCCGGCCACCACCAGCCAGCCTAAGCCGCAGAATCAGAGGCCGGCCTCCCAGGGTGAGTTGCTCTATAATTATTGTCTCATTAGGCATCATTTTTATGTCTATTTTACATATATCAATGTTATTATAATTTAGATTTTTGTCTGTTTGTACTTTTTTATTAGTTCATTTCTCGTTTTCTTATTAATAGAACAAATATAGATCCTATAATTTAAAAAGAAAATTAATATAGAAAAACTAAATATAAAGTTACATTTTTTCTAATGATTTGAGTCTATTTTTAGCAACCGGTGGTAGTATCGGCAGTACATCATCATCACCAGCGCCAAGCGTTGGAAGCACCGCGCCCAGTACTGGTACTGGTGGAGATTTGTCCCTAAACCTTCGTGGAGGTTCTAGGGGTACTTCTGCACCGTCGTCGCCGGCGAAGTCCAGAGAATCGCTGCTACAACGTGTGCAATCACTAACAGGAGCTGCACGGGACCAAGGAGCCAATTTATTAGGTAACCTATAATGACTACTTCAGTCTTAATATTAGAGCAAATAAAACATGACGTCATCGTGTAGTTTATATAAATAATTCGCAGAGAATAAAATAAAACACGAATGTTCGGAACTATAATTTGAAAATAATGTCACCATCGATCACATAAATCCTTTTGTCTTTTTCCCCAGCCCTTTATTATATGAAAAACTTAACAGGTATATGTTTAATACTATATAGGTACCAGAAAAATGCATTTATCAGTATAGTTTTTTTAATATTAGCCTAATACGAACTCTTGTAAATTTATTGTGTTTCTGAACTCTTGTTATGTGATATTGCTATTTATTATGTTTAGGAAACATATTATTTAATTAGTATTTGACTATATAAATCGTATATTAAAACAGGTAGCGTAACATCGGTCGCATCAGTTGGTCGTGGTTATAATAGGGACCGATGTGTAACGTTGCTGGTGGTCGACGATCAGAACACCGACTGGTCCAAGTACTTCCGTGGCCGTCGCTTGCCCGGCGAGTGGGATATACGTGTAGAACAGGCAGAGTTCAGGGTAAGTTCTAGTAACCACATGTTTTA
This sequence comes from Heliconius himera, assembly GCA_021202915.1. Classification (NCBI taxonomy): domain Eukaryota; kingdom Metazoa; phylum Arthropoda; class Insecta; order Lepidoptera; family Nymphalidae; genus Heliconius; species Heliconius himera. The sequence goes on along the minus strand of JAJHJA010000079.1, from coordinate 1,508,065 downwards.
GTAAAACAAATAATCGACATTGATTTAGCAGGAAAAAGGATTGAATCACGAATTACATTCTACAAAGCGGAACTATTTTCGTAGTACATTAGTGTAATTGCTCGCGTGCTTGTAACTTAATATCTGCGTGTAAAAAAGCCGCTTAGTTACCGCGATATAAACACGTTGTTGTCATAAATCTATTCAAATTCATGATTATTTTTAATTACATAACACAGCCAGTTGATTTCGTTACTGTGTGTGCCTTACGCTGTATCCCACATGTAGCAGGGGTAGGCAGAAGTCGTCCTTTGCCTCAACACCAGAGCAAAAAATTAAAATGAAATATTCTTATTTCCTTGAGTGAGAATCGAACTCAAAATTAATTGCGTTTACAATCAAACGCTTGTTCCCCTGCGCTCTAATGGCCTGTATGTGAACTTTATTTATTGTTTCTAAATTTTTCATTTTACACCTAATCACATATACGAGTACAATAAAATAAAAAAATATGACCTTTGTAGCGCAATTACAACCAAAGACGGTGATCATGAGTTCACTTAGATATGTCAAATCAAATCACAAGTATCAAATATTTTAAATATATTCACAACATGACTCCGTCCGTCAAAAGTCCGTCTAAAAATGTTAACAAATTATCAAGAATTATATTAGATAGGCAAATACCGTACAAATATTTTAAAAGTTTTCTATAAAATAAAAAGTAAGGAGGAGAAAATTATTTATTTTCCAAGATTGCATAAGCCGACGCAATTTGTTACGGCTTAAACCAATATGATTTAAGTAATTTAATGTAGAAGAAATTGGTTGGAATTATATTTTTTCTAGGAGTTGTCGGTGACGGCGAGCTCCGACGGCGCTAATGTGTCGATGGCGGTCTACCGCAGCGGAACTAAAGTGACGCGCTGCTTTAAGTAAGTACTTATTTACTATGTCTTTGAGTTTGAGTTACTTAAATCTATAAATAATGCATTATGAAACATTTAGAATTTGGGTAAATATGAAAAGTTGGAAATGTGAATATTTTATTACTTAATCTCTCTGCCTACTCTTCCTAATGCGGAAGATGGTAAAGGTAAATAAAATATGTTATCGAAACAATATAGTATCTTAAGCTCTAAAAAGTAATAGTGGATTATTTGTAAGTTGTATAGCTTGTAATAGACGAGGATTCTCGAATCCTCGTCTATTACAAACTATACAACTGGGGACTCGTCCCGCTATGTTAAAATTTTTATATTTTCAAATATGATAAATAAAAAAATACTTTTTTATTTTCTGTCTATGATCTTTATAATATAAGTTCATTTCTTATATTACTTAATTTAAAATATTTTTTATTCTAAGGCCGGACTTCGTATTGGTGCGGCAGAACGTCCGCGACGCAGGCGCCGACCATCGAGCGCTGCTGCTTGGCCTCAAGTTCGGCGGAGTACCTTCCATTAATAGTCTTAACTCGATCTACCACTTCCAGGTAATATCTTTAACACATTTTTAGTATATTTTTTTTTTTTTTTTAATTAAGAATTCTAAGTAGAGAGAAATCTAAGTAGTAAGCTCTCGTTAACTTTTAAAAATATATTTTGTAAAAAAACACAAATAAAAAAAAATATTAGTATATTTTTTAGGGTTCCAAAGGGTAAAACGGGACCCTATTACTAATAATCCACTGACTATCTATCTGTCACCAAGCTGTATAACATGAACCGTGATAGTTAGATAGTTAAAATTTCACAGATAATGTATTTCTGTTGGCGCTATAATTATAAATACTAAAAGAAACAGATTCAAATTAATGTTTAAGAGGGTTTCATACCAAACGTAATGTTGTGCTCGCTTTTATAAATAATTGTATGCAACTCGACTTGCACGAGTCCGACTCGTACTTGACCGGTTTATTTAAAAATGACGTACTTAGGTATATATACCTACAGGGAATGCTTGCGTGGGAGTGCATACAAATTTGCATATGTAAAGGCGTAGCCTTGCTATAAATCAGTCACTTCTGTGGTTGCAAATGATATTGTTAAAGTTAGAAAAAGTAGACTAATTTACATAGTCGTAAATTATACGCTGCCCGAGGGAAGGCAGAAATGTTGGACGACCGATGTTTAGTTTGGTAGATGGAAGTTTACTTGTTTGATATATGATTACGACATATACATTTATTATGAAGATATAAATTAATTAAAAAATACATTTTTGAATATTAATAAAATAAATAAATAATACAACGATTATTCGTATTATGTTTTTTCATGAGGTTTTGTTATAAATATTTTTTTGTTATTTTAAATAGTATTTATTATAACCAGTCTAGGCTACGTTAAAAATTGTAAGAGCACTGGTATCTAAAATATTATATTGGCTACCAGAGTATATACCCATATACATATTTTTGACTATAAATTTCATTAATTTTATTTAGTTTTTATTTTCTATAGCTTCACGCGGTATCTCACACATAGCGGTGTAGGCAGAGGGAACTTGGGAACTTAGTGCTAGCTTCCGTTTGCCATTTGCCTCATTACCATTATGAAGAAATAAAACATGAAATATTTAATTTCCTCGAGTTGGAATCTACTATTAGCAAGCGTGCTAACTGCGCCATGACAGGCATTAATTTAATTCAATTCCACAGTATTTTATGTAAAGGCTCTAAAATAATATTTACTAATATGTAATATAAATTTCAACTATTCTCTTTTTATTTGTCAGGATCGACCATGGGTCTTCGGGCATTTGTTACAACTGCAGCGGCGTCTCGGCAGAGAGAACTTCCCTCTCATCGAGCAAACTTACTACCACAACCACACTGACATGGTAAGTTTAATTTTCAATTCCTTAATAATACTTTTATTTTAAGCCCCTAAACGAAAATGAATGATATACACTATGGTTTCTTAAGTCTTTATTGTAATCACTTATACAACTAGTTTGTTAATTTACAATATTTAATCTTAGACATAAATATAACTTAATAAATAAATAATACAAAATAACGTCAATTTTATGTTTGTCCAACGGGACAAAAACAACAATTTGGGGACGCCAAATAGTGATATAACAAATGGTAATGATTCGCAGTAAATAAATTCGTCACAATCAAAGTCTTCATACAGTCACTATTTCTGCACATCTCTATCACAAACACCTCATAGCCACACATTTGCTGCCTAATTTTGTCTACATTATTATTGTTAGACATATTCGTGACTAGCCCGAACTAAGATTCATTCACCCAGTATTTTGTTTTTAACATTTTTAAAGTGTTATTGCCCACTTAGGAAAGAAAAATACTTATTTAGAAAACGTATAAAATTTGAATGTAGCGGAACTCGAACTCGCGCCTCCTGGAAACCGACCAGGCGCTCTGACCACTGAGCCTTACGTTCAGTTGGTCGGTTTCCAGGAGGCGCGGGTTCGAGTCCCGCTACGTTCAAATTTTATACGTTTTCTAAATAAATATTTTGTTGTTAATAGCTGTTCACATTCAAAATCTGCATTATTTAATCACATTTAAAACACGCTAAGATGAAAATGTAGGCTTAGTAACTCATTGTTTTAACATAATAATTATTAGTAACAATTAAAAGGTAACCAGAATTTCAATGAAATCGAATCGAAATATACAATTTTGTTACGAATAGTTAAAGTGTTGCGCGTCGTTTGATGAATCAAGTCATGGTGCTGTTGAAGTGCTGTTTCTGCAGACATCTTGTGAGGGCGGGGGCCCTGGAACGTAAACCGACATCATATAATCACTGATAAATAACAAAGCAACGAGCTGAACATCAAAGCGAGTCTATATATAGCTTTGGTAACAATATTAATTCTGAACTGTAATGAGATTTGCGAATGTGCGCTCTAACGAAGAGAATGTGCGTTATATTCGCTTTTCGTATTACTTTTTAGATATATTATGTATGTTATTACCAGTTTGAAGGTCAATATTTTAAAGCAATAGTACAGAAATTAAAATAAATATTTATTAGATATCTAATCTAACCTTATTTAATAACTAACTAGTGTAATATATTCTTTTAAATTATATTTAACTGCTTTGGTATCATTTAAAAGATTGTTATCAGGAGTTATAGTGTATAATTACCTAGTCCAACGGCAACGTCGCTCGCGGTCGTGGAGGCAGATGCCGTGTCGTTCGAAGCACTCGTCGTAGCCCGTTACACACGTGTTCGGCGATTTCGTGCTGCGTCTGTTTACGTGCACCTGAATAATAAAATTCATATGTCATTATTAATAAGTCATTAATTAATAGCTTTTAAATTTTTTATTCCCCCAAACGGTAATCGAACCCACAAACGATAGCGTCCATAGTCCACGATGACCTCAATATAATAATTAACAATTGAATATTTTATGACTAATATAATCAACAAAGTATATTTTTTAATAAAAAAAATTACATGATTGGAAAACGAAGAGAACTCTCGTCTTTGTTTTGCGGTAAGGAAATTGATTCTTAATTCTAATGACTTAACTTGTCTTTGAAAATTAAAATAGTATCTATATATGCTACTTTGAGTGATTTATATATTTTTTTCTCTGTCTTCGTATTATATATAATATGGCTACAGCTTACACGCTGACTGTTCCAAATGATGCATCATAAGCTTTTGTAAAAAATTAAATAATATAAGCACGTAAAATGAGCAAACCGTATGACTGAACAAGGCCTTCTTTTATTTAAAATTTTTTAAAGAAAGAAAAACGCGTGACTCTTTTACCTAAAAGTAACAACACATTTAAACAGATTTGCGACATTAACTGTTGAGCGAATCTAATAAGCTTCGTTTAGCTTGAGGATCATCTTTCCACTCCCTTTATGTGACTGCCACACTCCTTATTTATATTCTCGTACGGAAAAAATGTTGCGACAATTTCAAGCGTTTTATTTTTTAAATGAAGTCGGGTTATGCATATTTTGACATTGGACACCAGTAAGTTGATGGTAAATAACAAACGATTAACATGTATTGATTGTTTCTTGAAAAAAATGTGATATTACAATAGATTTATATACTTTATTTCATATGTAGTAGGTACACGTATTAAGATTAAGTTAATATTGAATAAGATATATTTTTGAATTCTGTTATAAAAAATATTTAACTGAATAACCAATATTTCAATATATTGAGTCATTAAATTTCTTTTTGATAATATTTGAAGGCAAAACCGGAGCTACCCACCTTGCATGTGCATCCTTGTTTGTAGAGCAGCCGGAATCCTTTTCGTTGTCGCGGTGTGACTTCACGCCACTTATTTACGTATCCACAAATATGTATATGGGCTTGCAGGTGAACCACACGACCTGAAATAAAATAGAATTGGTCTTATCCATATTTATATTAATATAACAATTTAAAACGTAAAATATTATGCTTAAATTACCATAAAATGGTACTTTCAAATAGAAATTGTTTGAGCTCATAATATGAAAGCTCGAATATACATCAAGAGTTTGCAATATATTACCTGTTATTACATATGTCTCTCTAGGCTGAAGCTTGACGCCGCACAAGGAATCTTCTGAGGGCGTTAATATCCGCCCCGATTTTAATGCTAAAGCTGCCTTCGGGGTTACCTGTTAAAGAAAAAAAATCTTATATTGCATTGATATAAATAATTTATATAGTACTAATCAACTGCATAATTATCTTGGACTATAATATTTCTGAAACATAATTAATACTTACTTTAAATGTGTTTCTGATTTTAACCTTATAAGCGTCAAGGAAATCACTACCTCTGAATAATTTCTGAACTCGTCCTACGATAACTGTAAACAAAATATATATTATGAGAAGTTTTGCTTATAACATAAAATTAAATGTAATATCAATTTAGATTAAATTAAGATAGAAGATTTATATCAATCAGGGCTTCTTTGGGGCACAGACATCGTATCTAAATCATGATCTTAATTTAATTTTCTATAGTTATTATTAGATATTAAAAATAATCCGATGCTTGCTTTTAATATTCTGTTTACTTTTTAACCTAAATAAGGTTACCGTTTAAATACACGTAACACTCATGAGAACCAAACAGTTTCAATCATTTAAAAAATGGTCAAGATAAAGTAGATTAATAAATAATAAATTTTTATATTTATTTTTTATTCTGAGACCAGTCGTGGGGTCGGGGACACAGATGTCCACTCGAGGAAATGAAATATTTATTTATATTTCTGTGGTGTCGAGGAAAAGCACGGCATTGAGTTCTGCCACTCAATACGCAATGCCTCCAGATTGCGGTGAAAAGTGGGGAACGGAGTGTCTTAACACTAGGTTCCCTCTGCCTACCTTGTTGTGGGCGGCATACAAAGTGAAACAGATTTCTTTTTTAATTATACATTTTTAAACGTACCAAAATCACTGTTGCAAAAATGTGTTTGTGGATGGTCAAGCGAGCAAGTGCAGGCGTCGGTGGCCTGCCAGCTCGCCGCCACTAGCGCCAACGTCAGCAACCTGGTCAGCATGTTTCTATATTTCTGCATAAAGAAAAAACGTCATGTCAGCTATACTGTTCTTTGTTTATATTTGATACGAATAAATCATTTGAATATTTATTTTAGCTTCACGCTGTACCCCGCATACAACGGGGTAGGCAGAGGGAGTCTAGAGATATGACAATCCGTTTCCCGCGTAGGGTCCTCTTACTTTTGGGTGGCTAAATTTAACGCCACAATATGTCAAAGCACGTTACAACGTTACTTACTATTAACTTTATTTATATTTTTGTACATATATGGTAGACATGAACATAAAATTGCCATAAGATACATTTACTTAAAAAATTAAAAATTTTAATTGCTTTCGAATTGAATTTTGCTGTTTTAAATACTATATATTAAATAAAATTGAGGTGCTGAAGTAGGATCTTAAGTAATAACATTTTGATGAGAAACGCCGTGTGAATTAAAGTTTATAGCGTACATTTGTATACACATTTAATAGTGCATACTTATAAATATTTTAGAATAGTGTAGCAATTTAAGTAAATTGGAAGTTTATTTTTTTATTAAAACTAAATCTTCTTCTGTGTAATAAAGTTTGACCGTGAACTTACAAGCTTGCAATAAAATTTCTTATAGCTTTTAGGCGTAGCATATGCAAACGGAGAAACCCAAGTAATAATTTGTTGATGCAAAACAGTGCAGTGCGTAAGACACACTTGTTTACCTGTGGTTGGTCAGCGTAAGCTTTCTAAACCGCAATTCGATAACAAAGAGCTTATGATACTATTTTTGAAGTACATTAAGTATAATTTATGAAATTATTTGAATACTTACTTTAATAATGTTTATAATTTAATTTATCTTTTATAAAGAAAACATAATATCTTCAGCTTAGAGTGTAACCTGCTATGAACCTATTAACCATATATCAAGAGAGACATTTAACAACTTTAAAAAGCTATGAATAAATCTGTATTTTCATAATTTCGAAAATTCATATGTATATATTTTTTACATTTTAAATGGTGAATAAATGTAGGGAGATGTTGAAAAAAATGGATTTAGCAGGATTTAGAGGACACTCCAAACCAACGATATACAAAAAAAAACAATCCTATAATCCATTATTCGTGTTACAATAATAATATGTTCAGGTTAAAATCATGATCGAGAAGACAATGTCATCATAAAATGGGAAACCAACGATCCAAAACAGAGAATAAATCGTCGATTGTCCATTATGCACGAATATAATTGTGAAGTTCCTAATATATCGAGTGCATCGGCACAATAAGGTAACGACGCATTCATTGCCAAAAATAATTTGTCAATGGAGATGATGTCTGGTCGTCTGGATGCTTTTTTAGCGGATGGCGCAACTGGTTTTGAATGCTTCTAATTACAACGCAGCTTGCAGCTGGGCCGCACGACTCTTAACCTGCTCGTGTGCTTCAAAACGAAATAACCGATGTTATTATCATTTGGACTTATATTGAAACCAATTTGGAAACTAATTTCGTTGATTGTTTTATTTTTTTTATAGCGTTTTTGTTCTTTGTGTGTGTTTTTTTTCAGTTTACAGTATATCGTTGTTGTGGTCAATTTGGGCCCTTGTATTGTTATTCGTGGTTATTGTTACTTATTTAGAAAACCTATAAAAAATTGAACGTAGCGGGACTCGAACCCGCGCCTCCTGGAAACTGACCAGGCGTCGGTTCGTCTGGTTGGTCGGCGGGTTCGAGTCCCGCTACGTTTAAATTTTTATGCGTTTTCTAAATAAGTATTTTTTCTTTCCTAAGTGTGGATTAACACTTTAAAAATGTTAAAAATAATATATTGTTGTTTTATATCATATATATGTTAACTGGTTATGTACTTGAATTTTATTCGATTAGCAAACATTTGAATACTAAAGAGTTAATATGCTTAAAAAAATATGATGAATATAAAATATGATCAAAAATAGATCGTTTTAGTTCACGGAGTAAGTACATTAAAGTCTAAATTACTTTAACTTCAACTTAAGGCCAGTTAAATAAAATATTCTTAAAATTCTTTCGAATAAAAAAAACTCTACACTACAAAGGAATTCTTAAAAGAGCCAGTGAATAAATAAACGCCATATTTTCGTGAGGGTTGGCCTAATCCGATTTGCTTATATTATCGCACGTTTTTGTGTTGATATCAAAATATTATTATCTGTATACAAATTTTAGCCGAAGAATTCGAATGACTTGTGCGTTTTCTTATTATAACATTTAGTATTTTTCATTGATTTAACCCAACTAATATTACTATTCCAAGAAAAAAAAATATAGACTTTCTCCCGTAGAATTTCTAAGAGCCGTGTTATTTTCATATACAATTACAGTATTAGAGAACAATAAGCAAGCTATTAACTTCGGAAAGCGTGTAGGTGTGCTTGTTGTGCCTTGTATACTTAAAGATACAATACATCACGCACAGCCACAAAGGGATTTAAAACACGTTAAAGTAACACGTTAAGTCCGTTTTGAAAAAGGTTTTGTGGTTCGAAAGCTTAAATTATATAACTAATTTTATGGCTTTATGATATGTAGATATTTATTTAAATTTATTATTTATTTATATTTTCATTTATTCTCTCTGGTTTCGAGGTAAAGTGCGGCGTTGAGTTCCGATACTCAACACGCAATGAGCTTTCAGAACTCGGCGGAAAATGAGGAACTGAATGTTTTAACACTAGATTCAGCGGGAAGCTGATTTTCGATTTGGTTTTTTAACTTTATGATCAAAAAAGCTGTTAGTCTATACTCGATTTTAATGTATATAATATTGTATGAATTATTTAATTTACAAAAGCACAAATATGTGTTATATGCATTACGTCAGGTATTTATAATATGTGTTAACAAAATATAATTGTTACTTTCCAATGAATATTTATTAAGGTTAAGCTTAAGTGTCGTTGTCATGATTTTAATGTCACGTTTAATATTTAAAAGCAACCAGAGAGTACTGAGACGGTTTTATCAAGAAATTACGCTGACAAGACGCTGACAGTTTACGTTGAAATATTCTCGGTTCATAATTAGTGCGTTTTAATTATACTAATTATATAAGTGGTTTTAAAAAGTTATATATTTTTTTTTTCATTAAACTTTATATGTTGTTATGGCTTATGATATACATCATAGACATTTATACTGTCATTTGTACTTTAAAAATATGATTACTTTAAGAATATGTGTTTATATGAGCGCTATAAGGGATGATTCCAAGTAAATAAAGTTTATTAAATAAAAAAAAAAAAAATCAGCTTCACGCTGTATCCCGCACACAGCAGGGTAGGCAGAGGGAACCTGGTGTTAAGACACTCCGTTCCCCACTTTCTGCCGAATTCTGGAGGCATTGCGTGTTGAGGGGCAGAACTCAACGCCGCGCTTAACCTCGACACCAGAGCGAAGAAATGCAAATATAAATTTAAGTAAATATTTCATCTCCTCGAGTGGGGATCGAAACCACAACCAGTCGATTTTGCAGTCACACCTCGTGCCGCTGCGCCACGACTGGTCTCAACGTTAAACTCTCACTCAACGTAACTCAACGTAAAGTTTATTAACATAATATATATTTCACAGTACTTTTTTATGACATATATTATTTCTGAGAAACATTTTTCGCAACAGCGTTATACTTTTATAACTAATTAAACAAGGCCAACAATATATTACACATGAATATATCATTTTTGAATGAATCTGGTCTCTATCCACGATTTACGTAATTATTAATTAGTTAATAATGACACGCATATTTCACAAAGTAATCTTAAAGGCATGTTAATTACTATTAATAAAACGAAGGAGGATAACACGCATATTCTGTGGTTAGTTCAAGGTAAACGATTTTCCGAATTGCGGTTACAGAAGAGCCCATTGAACAATATTTATGCTTAATAAGCTATGTGAATGGAACTGATAAATAATATTTATTTAATTAACCGCATAGCTAGCATGAATAAGTGTTATTTTTATTTAATGACCTAGTTAACTTTAATAAATGTAAATCAAATTTATGAGAAAACACCTTTATAATCAACAACAATAGTAAAAGAATTCCATATTAATATTATCATGTAATAAAAACACATATGTATCTTTATACCATGTTTTATATAAATATTTTAAATTATAGACTTTTTTTTCGGTCGTTGGGTTCCGCTACTCAACACGCAATGCCTTCAGAATTCGGCGAAAAGTGGAGAAAAGAGTCTTAAAACTAAATTCCCTCTGCCTACCCTGCCGTATGCAGGATACAACGTGAAGCTGATTTTTTATTTTTTTTTTAGATATTTTAAAATATACGATTTTATATAGGAAATAAATTTGCAAACCGATTAAATAAATTTACCAACGCCAACAATCTTTGGAGGCATCACAACTGTCGGCGTTCGCGACGTGTGGCATAAATCTCTGTTTGATTTGTGTCACATCAATCATTACGTTGAACAAATCAATCAATCTGTTGAGAGTTTATTTGAATCTATTAATCGGATAAGCCAACCACACCGTGTATGTTGATGACAGTGTCAACTGTCAGTGAACATTTTATTAATTAGGACCTACTTTAATTTCAAGTTTATTTAGTTTTTGCAATGCTCGTAATGCATTACAAAAATTACAACATTTATATTTTTTTATCAGCTTCACTACTGTAGGGTAGCAGAGGGAATCTAATGTTAAGACGGAGTGTCTTCCCCACTTTCTGCCGAATTCTGAAGGCATTGCGTGTTGGGTGGCAGAAATCAACGCCGCGCTTGTCCTCGACACCAGAGCGGAGAAATGGACATATAAATTTAAGTAAATATTTCATCTCCTCGAGTGTGGATCAAACCCACAACCAGTCAGTTTTACAGTCACGCTTTGTGTCCCTGCGCCACGACTGTCCTTTAAATTACAAATACATTTATATTATGGTATCTAAAAATATTAATAGCTTATTATGTAATTTATAAAAATTAGCTACCTATAAAATATTAGAACAATGTAGTTTATTTTAACTTATAAACGAAAACTTATTAAGAACGCAAAAGGAATGTTCGTGCCGGTAGTATATATTGTTAACAATAACTTTATTGTGAAAAGCTTAATGGATTTCTTTGTAAAAAAATCTTGTGTAAAAATATTTGTGATCAATAAGAAGTTTTAAAAATTATTATATATTTTTAATTATATAGCATAGATGATACATGCTTTTTGCGAAGCACTAAGAGAATAAAAAGAAACGAGTATTTTCATACTCATCGCTGACAGGTGTGGCGCCGACGGCTTACTCTTGTATTATTTATTTTAAATACGCATTTCAGTACATTATTGTATTCTTCTTGAAGTTACAAATTAAGTGTTACATACCATAAGATAATTGAAGTTAAATAGAGAATGTGAAAGCTATTTTACTATAAAGTCTCCGTGGCTTTTGGGTATTATACTTTTAGCTTTGTAAATAAAAAAATCAAATAAATAAGTAAGCTTCACGCTGTGTCCCGCACACAGCAGGGTAGGCAGAGGGAATATAGTGTTAAGATACTCCATTCCCCTCTTTCTGTCGAGTTATGGAGGCATTGCGTGTCGAGTGGCAGAACTCAACGCCGCGGTTTGTTCGACAACTGAGCGAAGAAATGGAAATATAAATATAAATTTTGTAAATATGCGTATAAAAATAGCGTATTTTTTTTCCAAATAAAAAGAAATATATTTAGTTTGATTTATTTGAAATGATAGAGTAAATGATTATTGACTATTTCTGACATATTCAAATATTAAATTTATGTGTTTAAAATTAATTAGAATTAATTTCTGGATAGGTAAAAATACATAAAAATACAGCGAAGTTTTCGTATAATATTAAACGTATATAGCACATGCTATTGAGAAAAGAAAAACAAATATTGCAATCACATTTGTTACTTCTAGTTATGTTTGGGTAAAATATCTTCGTGTGTCTGAGAATGTTGGAGCCATGAAAGTTTACAAAAGTACATAAATTTGTCCGTTTGTGTAATGTTTAGTCAAAGCATGAGAAATATTATGAGTGTGCTTGGGGATCGGCCAACTCACGTAGGTACTTACGTTGTTTGGGTCTTCAAAATTCTTCGTACGTAATAGCTTTACAAACTTTTTTGTATTCCATATGTTATTAGGTAAACGAAATATCTACAAAACCTCAATCTTTGTTTTGTAATATATTACGAAAATTAAACAATATTATAAATTTCAAATTGAAAATTGAAAAATTTACAATTTAACAAAATAGTTGTTTAAACTGAACGTCTACACATTGCAGTGTTATTACTGGAATGTGTATCGAGATGTATTTCCTTCAATATATTTCGGTTATTTTTACCTCAATTTGACCACAACGCGTTCTCTAACCAATTACCGGGAAACGCGATCATATAAACAACCTGTTAGTTAAAAAACAATTTCATGAATCATGGCGGCCCCTCTATTCTTTAAGAGGCAGTGAACTGTTGACCCCATAGTGTTACAGCAGACTAAGCAAGGGAACACGACCTTAAAAGATAAAGCAATAATCATTTATCTTATATATAAATGTACAATATTACATATATAGCTGATATACCTGAGTAGTATATGCTGATATGTAGATGATATAGGATTATTATGTATTGATAAAACTATAGTAATGTCAAAAAAAATTGTTTGAGGTAATTAAGCAAACAATTAAATATTATTAATAATCATTTAGTAATGATAATGTCTTTACTTTGACCAGAAATCAAATGTCAGGATTTAGCCTAGCTAGGCAACGCGGAGCTCGCCATATAGAACAGTACAAGAAACGAATGGTACTTTAGTTCTAAATTCTGAATGCCTGATGCGTAAAAATAAAAACGATGATAAATAATATATTTGTAGAAATTGACGATATCTGTATTAATATTAATAGCTTAATTTAACTTAATTCGGTAAAATCAGAAAAAAGGCATTAAAAATAGTCAGTTACCCATAACTATATATAAGTATGGGCAATATGTATGAGTCAATATAATTTAACTAATCCTGTTGCTTAGCATGGTAAGAAACGAGGCACTTCAGACACATGCGTATGGTGTATCATCTCTCTATATTTATATAGTTATTTCTCTGTACAAAAATGGCAATACAAATATAAAGTTAGCCTTACGATGTAAATTCGACGGCGAAAGCGGTTGGATTAGCTGTGGCGCCTGCACAGTGCACCGGGCGTTAACTTTCGCGTGCATATTCTCCCATGACGTTGGAGATATTCCGATTATGATACCTACTTTATATATACGAGGTATGATTTCTCCTATAAAGTTGCTGTCGCCTATAAAAAAGTTTTTTTATTGTCGAATTTTCCTATTAAATAATTTTAAATTCAACTGTAAAAGCCGTCCCATGTTACTATTTTCAGTTAAAATTTGTCAGGCAAAGTTAATTGGTTAAATTGTAATATCAGTAATTAATATAACCACGATAATTTAGTTTTTATTTTATAGCATAACTTTTGTTATAAGAAACTAGTTTTAACCTGCGACCTCGTCGACCTGGTTTAATGAAAGTAACTCACACAGACTCATGCCAGTGCCTATGGTAACTCTGACTACAGGTACAGTGTGATATATCGAAAGCATTCGAAATCAAAAATTCGAAACAATATAGACTTTTTTTAAGGAAAGTTGTATCTTCTTCAAAAAAGGTCGTCTATACAAATATACAATTCAAAAAGAAATTTCCAATTCTAACCAGTATTGTTTGAGATTACCACGTTCAACTGAACGAACTCTTCAGCTTTATAATTTTAGTATAGATATATTTACTAAAGTTTAATATTTATACTTATTATTTATATAATTAAATCGATAATAAAAATTGTAATAACAATTGATAATATGTGCCATTATCATATTCATTTGCGATAGTATATGATTATACTCCTACACTTAATAATTAATTGTGTATCAATCTACATATTATATCTATTAAGTATTAATTGCTTATTAAGCTCCGTTCTAACTGTACCACGAGACATGAATATTAAGAATAATCGTTTTTTTCATAACTCAAAAAATGTAACATAAATTCTTACTTGCTTCCACGCGCCAAATAACAAAAATGGCCTGGTGTTTCCAGGTCGATTCGACCCTCAAAAAGCGCGTCTATCTCCAGCTTAAAGGCCGGCAAGGAACCAGTAGCTCATTTGGTGTTGCACGGGGTCGTGGGCGACGATCACTCACCATCAGGTGACCCGTACGCTCGTTTGCCTTGTCTTTTCCATAAAAAAAAGACTTACGGGTAACATCCTCAGGTATATCCTAATACGGCGCCACATATTTGTCATTCTTCAATATAATATATTTATAAATATTACACCACAAAACATTCAATAAATTCGTAGAAATTTCCTTTATCGCTGCAGCCATAACGCCGCGTCATATGAATGGATCGTGATTCACTGCTTATATTTTTAGTATATTGCGGTATTCGTATAATTTACTACGGAATACAACGATTCCCACGCCAGTTACATGTTTAATCAATATGGAAATAGATTAGGAATGCGTGTTTAGCTTTCAGAACGTGAAAATAATGACTTAATATTTGCATTTAGTGATTGATATTTATTAAATCATTGAATAACTTAAATATACGTAATTAAGTATAGTTACGAAAATTTGTAAGCGAAGCAAAAATTGTGTTGTTGTACTTTGTAAATATTTATATTTATGACTATATAATATTAAGGCCTAGAAAATTATTATGTTTTAGAAAATTTAAAAAATATATTTATTTACATATTTTTTGGTTAAAAAGCTAGTTGAAAGTAAAGGGATTATTATTTGTATAGTTCAGTAACTTTCCTGTATTTAGAATTAAATGTATAGAATAAGTATAGAAGTATTATTTATTAGTTTATATTTGTATAGTGCTGTATAACGCACTAACCTTGTAGGTAGATACAGCTATTACAAAAATGTGGATTTAAACAATAGCGCGTTATATACTTATTTCATTCGTCTGGGAATCCCAGTTTATCCTGATATACTTGTACGAAATAAAAATAAAATCGTGCCCTATCTCGTCCGAGTACCCTCTATCCGCTGGAAGTATCCTTCGGTTTTAAATCTTTTATTCATGGGGTCCCGCTCTCACTTGTTCTCGTATTGTCTACGTGTCTGCAATTATGAAATTTATGCTTTATACCTTTAGGCAGAACGCGTTAAAGGAGTATGCTTGTATGCCTGAGTCATCGTTAAACTTAAATAATCAAGGTTGTCCACTTGTTCAGCGAACTGATGCTGATTTATCGGAATCCTATCAATGTTGATCGATGTGTCTGGCGATGTGCTCTCCAAGTTGCAAAAAAATTACAATAGTGTTAATTAGGTGTGAAGTAGCCAACGCCAATACTAGTTCCCAATATGTCGCATCATTTTTAGCTATCGATGGTTGTGGTTTAGTCAAGCAATTGTTTGAGAAAATTGTTTCATATGTATACAAATCACTATATTATACTATTTTTTTAGATACCAGCTGTATCTTGCTTAATGGATTAACCATTAAACAAGGCTAAGCTTATTAAACTGTATGCCTCTTATAGCAGGATTAAAGAATAATTTAAAATGCATTTTTTTAACTATAAAAATACAATTATAAACATTTACAAAGTTGTGCCAAACGATTTTCTGTAAAAATATTCAGTCGTAAATGTCGCAAACATAACATAAGTTTGTGGTTTGCTTTTTGCCCATAAATCAAACATTTAACAAGCCAACGTGCTGTCATGTCAATAAACTACTATTGAATGTATGCTTAGATGTGAATATTCCTTGACAAATAAACTATCAACCGAATGCATCTGCGCAGAACGTATCCGCATTCATCAACGAATAGCCCAAGATCCCAGGGCCCGCATACGTACGTCATTTTAGCAAAGCTAAAATTTTGGGAATTGTTTGTCTAATATGTAGCTAAGACGGTATGAGGGATGATTGCTAAATTGAAATTAGACTAACAATTAAGTTAGTAAGTACACATAACGTGTTAACTATGTATTAGACTACTAATCCTCGAAATTTGAGCTTTTTTAAAATGACGTAGGTTTGGGGGCCCTGGGATTTCAGTCTAGAATCGAAAATATTCCTTTTGAAGTCCGATAAGAATTGTGAACTAGACGATAGTTGACAATTCGTCACATAAATGTAGCTCAATTATATTCGTGAAAGGATTTATGTCTCTCGGAGCAGACTGACGCTTTAATAAAACACGTGGACAACCAGAAGGTTGTCCGATGAATGCTTTCGGATTTTAATGCATTGATAAGGAAGGCTTACGAAATTTTTTAATTAATAAAGTCACATAAGTTAAAGAAATTTTCGATAAAAGTGCATTTTTATTTTCGTATAAATAAATATAAAAATTTACATAACGTAGTTAAATTGCTTTTAACCTTTTAAAGAATATAACTTGTGTATTTTAAAAAGAAATGCGATTTCGATTTCGTTAAAACCAGGAGTATTTTTAAGTTTATTAATTAATTATTAATACTAATGTATCAAACGGTAATTTCACATACTTATATACAATGTACTCACATGCAAATTCTTATATTTTACTTAATCAGTTTTCTATATATAGATACATAAATATAGTCTCATTGCAAAGAAACCGGAATATCCGAAATTACTTTATAAGATATGTTGGTGTGTCCTTGTCAGGTGCAGTGATCTAACTAAGCTACTAAACAGTCATCGATAACATATTAATTTTGTTACTCAATAATATGTAATATTTTTTAAATTCGCGCTCTATCCCGCGTGTAACAGGGTAGGCAGAGGGAGCCTAGTGCTAAGACACTCCGCTCTCAACTTTTCGCCAAATTCTGGAGGCATTGCGTTTTGAATAGCGTAACTCAACGCCGCGCTTTGCCTCAACACTAGAGCAAAGAAATGAAAATATGAAATATGTCATTTCCTCCGGTAGGAATAGAACTCACAACCTGTCGCATTTACAATTACACACCGCCACATCACCACGACTTGGCTCTATAAAACGTAATAATAAATCAATTCATTAATTCGAAATAAATATCGTATTAATAAGGAGCAAGGATGTTGGTAATAAAAAGTAAGTGTGAACGGGCGACTTCAACAAATTATAATTTGCCAGCAACAAATTGAATTAGACGTAGTCGCAGCGCTACTTTGAGCACAACCGATAACATCACATATATCTATCTATGTAATAGCATTTAAACATTATTTATAAAGAATATTACTATGTTATTATAGAAAAACATGCTATTGGTTTGCAAAAATAATTAATTGGAATTTGAATTCGATATTTTAATAAGGAATTATTTAAAAAAATTGCCATATAAATGTGAAATTTGTAAGATGAATGTTTGTTTCACTTTCAAAAACTAATGAACGGATTTAGATGAAACTTTACAGTAATATGGCTACATCATACATTAGAATAACACATAGCCTATAGTTTATAGTTTATAAATATTTTGCATATTTTTTTATAATATAATAATCAGTTTAAGCGACCGAAGCTGCGATTAGGTAAGTAAAATTATTACTTGGAAACGCAGCTACATGCATATTATCATTCTGTTATTATTGTATTTATTTATATTAACTTCAATTGAAATGATTATACTAACAAAACTGAACACAGAATTATATATTTATAATAAAATTCATATTAAAATCGAGAAATGTATACGTAATATCTAAATTAAGACCAGTGACTTCGAAATATGCTCGCATAAACTGGACTTTACGACCGGTGGAGTCTTTAAAACGAAGTTTAGGTTATGAAAGAATACTTGAAACAATCTGAAATGCGTTCGCACATACTCGTAAAACCAGGTGGGCCTGGAAATAAAAACAGAAGTCGACCTTCTCGTTTATTTATATTATTTTATGTCAGGAAAAAAAGAACACTACGAATGAGACGCGACCTCACCTGCTCGGGACGTCGACGTTAAATGTAATACCTTTTGTGAAAAAGCCCGCCTGTGTAAAATACTTATGGAGCCTTTATGGACATTCTGACTTAATGACGACTACAAATGAGATGGCTACCTTGTTTATTACCTGTCAGTTAATGTAAATTTCATTATCAGTCATTACTTTACTTTAAATATTTTTATAATAAAAGGCAAAATATAAGTGTAGGTCGTCGTTGCGCAGGAGCAGAAAGGTGTGACTGTAACGCGACGGTTGTGGGTTGGATCCTCACTCGGGAAAATGATCAATTATTTATTAATATTTGCATTTCTTCGCCTTTGCACCAAAGAAAAAGCCGCACGTTGAGTTCCGCCACTCAACACGCAATGAATCGAAAAATTCGGCGGAAAGTGGGAAACAGAGTGTCTTAACACTCAGGTTCCCTGTGCCTACCCTGCTATGTGTGGGATATAGCGTAAAGCTGAAAAAAGTTAATTATGAAAATACATTTAACCTAACATTATATCTATGTACGTTTTGTATGACATCAATTGTTTTCCCGCTTTCCCAAGTGTCATCTATGGCATATATTAGCATGGTTTCACAAATTTGCAACGCTTCTGTTGAAGGTAGGGCGCAATTTCAACACATACCGTTAGTCACTCGCTAATGAAGCAAACGCGGATCCATCAGTGGGTCCCTTTTAGCGTTTGGCAGGTTGTAATACAATAAACTAGTACATATGCTGGACAAATTCTTTAAAAAATGGTATTTATTATTAACTTATTTTGATAAACGGTTTCGTTATATTGAAATTGATATATCGTTCTCGATATATTAAAAAAAATATTACGTAAAAATATATTTTGAGCCATTACTTGCTATAAATGTGGATGTATTCAAAATGAATATAAAATTAAATTTATTAGATCTAAGTTTTGTGCACCTGATTTAAATTTGTGAAAATGATTATTTATTATAAATAAGAAAGAAAACATATGTTTAATTTAATGAAATATTTAAATAAGTATTAATTAAAATTCTGATAAGCCTTTTGACTATGTTTTTACTTTAAAACGATTCGCACATGTAGACACGGCGTGCTAAATGATTCCTCTCGAGACGGTAATTAATTTTAAACTAAGTCAAAATATTGAAATATTATAAATAAACGTTCTAAATCTTGCATAACTATCGCACGTGTGGCGTAAAAAAATTCTATTCTTCTTGAAATAACTTAGGTGATTCACAGAACTCTTTTACTGTTTTAATAAACAAAAATTTTATTGCTCTTTTATAAATTATTTTTGCAATTTGTTCGATTGCAAATTTCGTAATAAAATTTGTTTACGTTATACACAGCAGCACACATTATGAGAATCTAATTCAAACAGTGCGTTTTCTCTAGGTCGTAATGGACTCGACCTCGACCCAATTTGTCTGCAGACACCTTATTTAAATATTGAGAGCGCTCAATTATTTGAATAACAATAATTGATGTGAAATATTAGTTCATTAATAAAAAAAAACGCGATTCCGATGCTTATAGATTATTAATAATATAATATAATAATAAAAATAATTTAAATACATATATATATTTACTACTTTTACTAAAAAACTTTATTTGAGTCTCAATAAATAGATATAAAACTAATATATTACGTACATAGAAGTACTTAAACTTGTTTTAGTATGAATAAAAAATATGAATATTTATTTGTATACAGTTTCTTTTCCATATAACGCTAATGTGGAATGTACGCTGAATGGCGTGACCGGTTGACACCTGGCTAATCCACGTTAATCTGTTTCGTATGTCAAGGCCCTGTTGCCTTTGATTAGGGCTCGGGCTTAATGTACTGTATTTAATTGACATGCGTAATTAGATCAGCCATACTGATATAAAAAGAACATGGCAGGATGAACCTTAATCGCACAGAGAAAATATAACTACTAATAGGTACTTATTAGTATAATATTGGTTTCCTACAAAATAAAAAAAATACATTCAGCGGAATTCGGCAGAAAGTGGGAAGCGGAGTGTCTCAACACTAGGTTCCCTCTGCCTAACCTGCTGTGTGCGGAATACATTACATAAACGTTTAGAGCTTAGATAATAATTTTAAAATCCTGTACGGACATTGTGTCTATCGTTAATCACGGAATTGAGTTCATTTCATTAAAGCTGTGCATCATAAATCTGTTTAATGTTTCAGCTGGTATTTTGTATAGGACTTGATGGTAGCGCTCAAATGATTCATATAACAAATTATTATACGGCTACTTCATTCTACAAATTAATCTAAGATTTAATTCTATGAACGGTGTTTTATAGTTTTCGGAATTTGTTTGTTATTCTGAGCTATTCATTGTTGGATTTGACTCATACGTTGTCGCTTGCGCTATCGCAATATAGGTACTTAATATGAAATGTAAACTTGCGGGAATGTTTCAAGCAAAATATTAATAGCACGGTAAATAAATTTTCTCTAGAGAATATAGCTGTTGTAGCTGAATTATTTAAAGCGAAAATTTAATCAGCTTCACGCAGTGTTCCGCACACAGCAGAGCAGGCAGAGGGAAACTAGAGTTAAGGCATTCCGTTTCCCATTTTAAAATGAAAATTAAAGAAAAATATAGTAAATTTAAAAAAAATATATACATATTCGTTTATTTACATACTCATTGATCGTGACTGCCCTTTATATTTTGCGTATACAACATGGAATATGACATATCAATAATCCTTGACGCTGCTTGAAACAAATTTAATTAAAAACTTGTTTCAAAAGTAAATTGTTGATGGATAATTACGTTCATACAAAGGTTGAGGTAGTATAATATTGGTGTATATTAATAAATCATTATTCATTTGATGAGATGTAGTGACAGTTCGCTAACTGGTACACGTCGGATGCTGCGCGTCACAAGAATTCGTGCCAACCGTAGTTGAAAATGGCAAAGTTATTACTGATCTAACATTACACAGAAACATCTCTTGTGTTGAGGCCGGTCGCAACGCAGCGGCACGAGGTGTGACTGTAAAATCGACTGGTTGTGGGTTCGATCCCCACTCGAGGAGATGAAATATTTACTTAAATTTATATTTCCATTTCTTCGCTCTGGTGTCGAGGTTAAGCGCGGCGTTGAGTTCTGCCACTCAACACGCAATGCCTCCAGGATTCGGCAGAAAGTGGGGAACGGAGTGTCTTAACATTAGGTTCCCTCTGCCTACCCTGCTGTGTGCGGAATACAGCGTGAGGCTGATTTATTTATTTTATTTATTTATTACTGATTTAACATTACACAGAAACATCTCTTGTGTTTCGTTTTATATAGCCAATAGGATTCAAATATAGCTATTCATTAAAAAGATGACTTCATTGCCCACTGCACCTAGCGCATTCGGCGTACACAACAAAGTATATTATTTCGCGATTGATGACTCGATAGTGTATTTCAATTTATGGCGCCATTGAATTCTTAGAGCGGATGATCATTACCCCAGTTTCTATACAACAATTTCTAAGGCAACAACTCTATATTTCGGTATGATATTTAGATACGTAAATGGAAAATAAAAGTGCTTTGACACTATGTTCCTATACCTGTCTCTGTGAGAAAAAACGTATTTTTTTTTATTATAAAATATGATTAATATTTAATTATTTCAATTTAATTTGTAGCAATTAATACGAGTATGTATTAGGAACAAGATATTGTTTGAGATGAGTCGAGCGCGGTGTTTACTTACGCTAAACTAAACTCGAAAATAGGGTGGAAAGTGGGGAACAGAAGTGTCCTAATCAGTTTCCCTCTGACTACCCTGCTGTGTGAGGGATACGGCGTGAACCTACAATAAATAATAGTTACATATATTTTAAAAATTACGAATTCTTCACTCCACATTTTATTTGTCTACGTTACTAACAAAATATTTCCGCGTCTTCTTCAAACGTGTCCTATGATATATTAGCAATTATCCTTATCTTGTTAATCTTATGCACGTCGACTCTCTATCGGAGTTGCGTCTCATACCTTGCACTAGCCCGACTCGCTGAGTACTTCGCTTATCGCGACTCGATTACAGCCAAGGTTAGCGAACAATAGAATTCGCTTAGATGTTAATACATTTAACATCATTCATAAGAAGACTGTACTGGAATGGCTCAATGCTTATTGCGTTCATATACATAAATATTATGTAATTTTGTATTCAATCTTCTTTCGTATTGAGTTGATATTTTTTTGTTTACTTTATTTTTCATACAACATTATAATTATTATTGTTGAAAGTTTTTGTTTATAATGCAACAGAATCGAGGTCTAGCAACTATAAATTTTACCCATAAACACGCTGTGAGCGCGCTAATAATATATTTTGGCATGATTTTGTTATTGGGGAAGTGGTGCAAACAAGGACTTATTTTCAGATGCAAAATATATAAACATATGAATCTATCCACATGAGTCGAAGGTTGGAACAAAATTAAACTCAGTTATATGTATAATACCCGGTATTTGTATCGTATTTTATTTGTAGGTGTTGTGTTGGTGGCAATGCTCTACATTCCGTCTAATCAGTGCCATAAACTAAGCTAAACTATCTTAAAATTATGATTACAAACATTATGAAAGATACATAAATCTTCTCAATTGCATTAAGCAAGATTAAATTAATATTATTTAGTATACAATTTTTTAGTAATCTTGTAATTTTAACATGAGTAAAAACAACGTTATTCTATTAAATATATAAAAAAATGCTTCTAAAAAATGAAAAACAAAAATGTTGTGAGGATAGTTTACACTTTTACATTTTTGTGCCTATTCAAATTTATGTTAACAAGTTTTAAAATTTGCATCTGGCATCTACACAAGTCAAATTTAAATCGAGCATGGCATAAATATCTACATGAATCGTATTTCTAACTATAATCAAAATAAAATTAATAATCAAAATAAAATTACGAGAAGCCATTTTCAGAAGGCATTGTTTGATGGAATTCAATGAAAATATTCTCTAGTGCGAATCGAACCCACAACCTATAGCGTATACACATCCTGTCGCGTTTTCATTCGTAAGAGGAAATTGCGTTGCAAGTATAGAAATAATCTTAATTCACCGACACACGTTAACATCATACAATGTGACTATTAAAATACACATATTCATTGAAATATATGGGCCAAGTATGCAGCGACGGTGCCTATATAATATAAGCAATCTGACGCGTGTTCTAATTATAGTAGAGTAGTAACTCAACGCGCGTGATGCTCAATGAATTTAATTATTACACGCATTACGTTTACTATTCCTTTTTCTATATGTACTAATAAAAATAAAGCCGTCGTGGCGCAGGAGCGCAAGAATGTGACTGTAACGCGACGGTTGTGGGTTCTCACTCGAGGGAATGAATTACTACATGGCACCGCGGCAAAAAACACGGCGTTGTGTTCCGCCATTCAACAATGCTTCAAAACTAGGCGGAACGTGGGGGACGATATGTCTTAATACTAGGTCCCCTCTGCGTACCCTCCTGTGTGTGGTACATACTACTACTGTGTGTGATACAGCGTGAAGCTTTATTTTTTTTTTTCATAAAAATAAAAACATTCTTCCACTCTTAGGTCACATCTCTCATCAAGTAACAAAATCTACGTATTGTAGAGCACGCGATATATTTCTCACCACTTAACAATAGGCACAAAATGACGTATGAAACTATAGTTGTAGACTTACGCGGCTTCTTCCACGATATTTTCTTTGCATTCATTAAGCAGGTCATTTCAAGTCAGTTAAAATTAGATCACTAACTAGCATTACTTCATTTTCTTTTATGAAGAATTCAATTTTATATTATTGTAAAACTTAATCGTTCTATTGGAAGAGAAACGAAATTAAAATGACGAAACGAATGAAAATGAATTAGAGTTGCTTATTTTCTAATTTCCGTTTTTCCTTGTAATCATTCATATGTGTGTACATATGAGGGAATGTGTCAATATAACTAAATACATACAAGTCTTCATAATTATTAATTTTGACTTATAATTTTCATATTAAGTGATAAGAAATGAACAAATTATTCAAATTAAATATAATTTCCTTATAAGTCGGAAAAAAATATACAGTGTTAATTAAAAGCTTATACGTATAGTTTCTGTATAATTTGTAATATGACATCATCATCAATGCTTGTTCTTAAAACACTGGCAAACTGAAAAACACAATATGTCTTCTCGAATATTATTTTTACTATATATTTACATAGCGTACAAACGTGCAGCTATTATTTTAGTGATTTCTTTGCTATAAATTAATATATTTGTTATACTTACATCACATGTAATAGGTTTTTTCTGCTAAACTAAAATGAAAATATATAATTTTGTTAACGCATTATGTTATTTAAAAATTATGTAAATTATATATTACTACATTATGTAAACAAAAATTATGTCACGCTATATTTATAGTCAGAAGCGAAGCGTATAAATACAACAACAAATGGAAATTGTCGATTTTGTATATCATTTTAGCCACATTTTATAATATAATATACGGAAGCACGCACCCACATACTTCAAGCTTTTTTTATAATCATTGAGCATTATGTTAAAATCATGTGATTAGGTTTATATTTTCTTTTTATAGTATTTTTTTTTAGTAAGTGTATAATTATTTTTTTTAAAATAATGTTATATTCGATTAATATCTTGTATATGTTGTTAATATAATAACCGATAATCGATATTGATCGATATTGCGACTACTTATTAATATGTCTCTAGCTCCCAATTGTTGATCAAAGGGTTTAATTGAAGCATTGCAGCTAACCCGTTTTTAGAAAGTTTTGGCTGAATGCCAACGGCCGTTGCTCCGTATCAAGCACTTACCCGGATTTTTGGTTCAGTGCTAAGGTCAAGGTTACTCAAGTGGACGATTAGCGGCACTCTGCGTTATTGTAACATTGTATTTCTCTTGCTTCCTATACTTATCTAATTTGTTTAACACTTTTTTTTTCTTTTTTTTTCAATGAATTTATCTATCTTAAAATGCTATAATAATACTGTTATCTGTTAAATTCCATTGAAATTTTAATTTACACACTATCTAATGATAAGATAAGCACTTTGATAACAATTTCCACATAATATAGATTATACTTAATTAGACGATCAAAAGTGTAGGAAACTTCTTGATATTCAAAATTATATAATTTTATTTTATATGATCGAATGCATAAAACATTAAATAAGATAGATTTATCTTTAAAACAGTGGGCATATATTATTAGTTCTTTTATTTACTATGTCATAAACGCTTAACAGAAACTAGGAAGCCCTATCCGTGTGCTTCCTGAAAATGTGCCAGATAGTAGCAATACAACGCTCGTTCTGGCTGCTGCCCAGCGGTTTACGACGACACAACGATTAATACTGACCCTATAAAACCATTGATTTATCATAATGCTGTATTCTTTAACCAAAAATGTGATTCAATAGAAGTATGATTGTCATAAATGCAAATACTAATTATATTTAAAATATTCTTAATACGATATAACATAAATAATATGAAAGGTTGTGGGCTCGATCTTCTCTCGAGGAAATGAAATATTTATTTAAATGTATATTTCCATTTCTTCGCCCTGGTGTTGAAGCAAAGCGCAGCGTTGACCGCCACTCAACACGCAATGCCTCCAGAATGCGGCGAAAAGTGGGGAACGGAGTGTCCTAACACTAGGTTCACTCTGACTACCTTGTTGTGTGCGAGGTACAGCGTGAAGCTGATTTAATTCTTAATACGATTGTAAATAATATTAATAGGAGTGAAATAATAAGTATCATCGTTTAACCCCATAAATAGTTTTCTATTGGTGTTTTTCACTTCAATTCTATTGCGATAATGCGTTCTTTTGTGCAGCTTAAATAATAGTAACCAAAATGACTAACGTAATACAGCCTGTAAAAAATACAGGTAAACAAAGCTAAACTAAACTATGTTCACTCAACCTTGGTCGAGGCGAGTTGGCTCGTATTTTCCGCAGGATGTTTATTTTAGATATAATTTCAATACAAGAATGACGTTCATAAAGTGTGATTTTTTCCAATTGTTTATGAAAAAAACTGGAATATTCTGAGAGTAACGTTTTGTTATTCAACGAGTGCCGTTAATGATATAAAGCAGCTGCCAATAACTTAGTAACAGCAATGTTAACCTTGAACGTGGTAGCGCAAAACAAGTACCTAGAGCAGTGGTTCCCAACCAGTGGTCCGCGGCCCACCAGTGGTCCGCAGAGGCCTAAATATAGTCCGCGAACGATTTTAATTTTATGACTGGGCTTGGTGAGGCGAAGTTTCTGTTTGATTATCACAGTAAATTTTTATTATACCTACATGTAGGTATAATTAAAATTAGTGTAGTGGTCCCTGTTACCAAGAATGATATAAAAGTGGTCCTTGATCAAGGAAAGCTTGGGAACCCCTGACCTAGAGTAATACTCTTTAACTGGCCAAAAATGATTCTAAGGTGATTACATCACGACACACGAATGAAATATCTACATTTTAAATCAACAGAAAGTTGTCTCCAATTACTTACCTTGTGATTCATGACATTTGCTCAGTTTGGCTAATTCGTTATATAAATGGAACCGACCGATCTAAACGTATTATTTATTGGCAGTCTGTCAACTTGCACTAGTTTATCATGTCTATAGAGGTACATAAGCTCACTGGTTATTATTATTAAATTTTATACTAGCGATCTAAACGCGGCTTCGCCCGCTTAACATGTTGCAGTAAAGCCAAATTATACAAAAAAATTGTAGCGTATTAATTATTATTCTGATTTATACACTATATTCATGTTAAGTTTCTATCTGTTGAATTATTTTTGCTTGAAAGTGGCACAAACATCCATGCTCACAAATTTTCACATTTAAAATATTAGTCCCAGTCGTGGCTCAAGGACACAAAGTGTGACTGTAAACCAACTGAAACCTACAAGGTTTTGATCCCCACTCGGGGAAATGGAATATTTATTTAAATTTATAATCCCATTGCTTCGCCGGAAAGTGGGGAACGGAGTGTCTTAACACTAGGTTTCCTCTGTCTACCCTGCTGTGTGCGGGATACAGTGTGACGCTGAAAATATTAGTAGGAATTTTATTTATTACTTTCATGCTGTATCCCGCATTTAGCAGAATAAAGAGATGGAACCTAGTATTAAGACACTCCGTTCCCTCGTTCGTCCTCGTTCAACAAAATTTAATGCAATTTTCACTAACAGATAACATGATTCAAGAGCTAGCCCCATAAACGGTCCGTTTAAACCAGGGGTTCCCAACCTTTTCTTGGTCAAGTACCACTTTAATATCATTCTTGGTAGTAGGGACCACTATGCATGTAGGTATAAAAAAAAATAACTGTAATAATTAAACAAAAACTTCGCCTCACCATCCCGTCATAAAATTAAAATCGCTCGCGGACCGTATTTAGGCTTCGGCGGACCACTGGTGGTCCGCGGACCACTGGTTGGGAACCACTGGTTTAAACTGTTAAAACGTCCATGCGGGCGAAGCCGCAAGCGGAACACTAGTATGAGTATATTAGTACTGATTACTTATTGTTATCGTCTCAGCAATTAGGTTCGTTCAGGTGCGTTCAGACCAATCTGAGTACTATTATTTAAAAATGGGAAAATATAATATTAATCATCTGCTATTGTTATGTAATTGTACTAAATAGGTACTTCAGCTATTACCGTGATTTTCGTTAGTCTGGTTAATTTATATTTCTAAAACATATACTCTTTATATAAATTAATACCGCAAGCCAAGGTTTAGTCATTTCGGAATGACTTCGACGTATAGTATGAAAACTACAGGCTATTATTAGAAAATTGTTATGTGCACCAAGTTTACTGTTGAATATAAAAAACATATATATTTTTATTGTGTTGCACAAGGGTTTCTTTCAAAACCAGGTCACTTTATGATGTAATAACGCACTTTATCGGGAAATGACTGTAGTTATAAATAAAAGTGAGTACACTTGAAATGTAAACATTGTAGAAGTAATTTGGGAGAAGGACTCAATTAAATAAATACTAATATTAAATAAATACTTATATGTAATGGTACAAACAACAAACCATATTTTAAGAAAAATATATATATCTATAAAAATAGATTGAGATTACTTAATAATTACTAGATATTTTATACCCATGCCTTAATCGATACGACATTACTAAGATTGTAAATGGAAAAGATTTGCACCGAAAAAGGCAAAGCTACCTGTCACGAGAATCGTTGGTTAAAGTCCATGCAAATTATAAAACGAACATAATGCGCGAATTAAAATGCAAGAGTTGTTGAGAATTGCCCTGGATTCGTTGTAATTGCAACATAAAAGCGGATCTTGGAGAATAAAGGTGTTCTTATTTAAAGTATCTTAGTTTTTTTTAATTAGTGTAGAATTGACAAGCATATAAATATGTCTTCGCGCATATCGTACATAAAGTGGTATAAAATGAAAAGCTGATGGCAAATCGTATTGTGGGTTGAGGAACGCAACCCGAAATTCTTTCCAGCCAAATTGCTACAAATGTCACAGTAAAATATTGGTAATTAACAAACAATTACAATTAATTTTGCGGACCATACCAAGAAAGAAACAAATAAAAGTTAAAAGTTAATGTCTTTTGCGTTCGCTTTCTATAATTGAATGTCATATTGGAATAAAACAGCAGCATGACCAAAAACCCACTATATATATGTTTTAAAAGAATACATTTCAATTTGCATAAGTAACGAGTCATCACGTGTGATATAGTGGCGTGATCTGGCATCGAAATACTCAAAATGCACTCAGTTTCATAATTTTGATCATGATTCAGCTCTTGGAAATACTTTAATAATTGCAAAACATTCAACGCTTCTCATAATGCCAACAGCTTGGTTTTCAATTTGTTAACCTTTTATTTTTATATCTGTGCTATAAGATAATTTTAAATAGATCATAAATATATATTTATTCTGCTGTCTACATATTATATCTAAGTGCCTTAAGGTATTTATTGTATTAAGTTAAGTAATGTAAAAGATACATTATTAAAAGTACATTACTAAGATACTATATCATTAAAATTACACAGACTATCATTATAATTATGACTTGTGTACATAATATTTATATGTATTTTTAACAATTGCTTTACTTACTTTTCATATACCTTTTACTTAACAATTTAACTAACCAACGAAATTTTCAATTCTATCTATTTACCATGATCATTTCGATTAGGATTCATTTTTTTTTAAACAACATAAAATTGAGAGAAGACGAGGAAAGCATTTTCTTTTAGCTTCAGTACGTAAAAAAATAAGTAATTTGAAATATAATAAACAAGTATATTTGCTAGTACTCAAATATATACAACATATATTCCATTTCCGTCTCTTTACAATGAAGCAGAGCATTTGGCTTTTAGGTCACATTGAAAAGAAAATTATATAAAATCATGTTTAAAAATGAAATAGACCATTTAATAACAAACGTGCATGTCCTTTTATTTGCATAGCACTGTCAAGATGCTCTAGTGAGTACAGTGAGCTTAAGTTAGGCGTCTTGTATTACCGTTACCGACAAAGCGGCGCCACCAACTATGTCGCTGGTTCACGTGTACTCGCTGTACGAGCAGTTGAGCACTCATATTCCGAGCCGTAAGTGATATTCGATACCCACACCTGAATATTTCACAGCGTAAAACTCCACACGGTCAAAGGTTACGTACGGTCCGCCGTATGTAACGCCTCCAGTTTATCGTTTACGCTTATGTTGTTGTGTAAAATAGAAATATGTTTATGTCATTTCATTTTATCTGTGGTTATTTTATTTTTTATTTTATTACGTTTTAGTGTTTACTTTTTAAATAGTAAAGTTTTGTCAATTCTTATTTTAAATTTATTTCTTTTGTAATGTTTATTTGTTGCGAACTAGATTCATTATTTCACGCCTATTTTGTAGTCTAATTATATTACTGTTTTTTTTATACAAAACATTAACTCTTGCTTGATATTTTTGGAGAGAAATAGAAATAAAAAGTAGAGACATTAAGACTGTTCTTATTAGTAATCATTATTTTTTAAAAAAGAAGAACTTTTAACATGTAATAATTAATTATAAATCACTCGAATGTGTGCGCATACCGTTTGCTGGAAAATGTGCTAATTATTATTTCATGTCATAACAATTGTAAACTACAAATAATTAATTGCTTCGCAAAACACATAAAAAAAATATATTTATTCTAATGCTTTAATTTAATAGTAGTAGTGACGTCATTGTTGAAATTAAAATAACTAATAAATAATATTCTATGTTACAATCAAGAACTAGATTTTATGTTATAGTTTTTTCAAGCACTAATTGATAACATTTTTATCTTATCGAATTGCATTTAAATATTAAATAAAGGTAAAACGCAAAAAATCTAGTTAAAATGACATTTGATGTTGGCATTCTCGGTGGTTGTTGGAGCGTTCATAGTAGTAATCAGAGACGGTGGCTGCGCTCAATGCGATCATGCGTTACATACCGTTGGAATCACTTACTTTTTCATTAAAAAGTAACTTATTTTCGAGAACAATTCACTTAAGTCTAGAGTTGATCGATATTTAGTTATTTGTAAAATCAAAATCAAATCAGCTTCACGCTGTATCTCACACACAGCAGGGGAGGCAAAGGGAACCTAGGACACACCGTTTCCCACTTTCCGCCGAGTTCTACAGGCATTGCGTGTTGAGTGGCGGAACTCAGCGCCGCGCTTTGCCTCTGTAAAATATTATTAATAAATACAAAAATAAAATTTATTAATTATATTTTACAAATATAATTTAGCTTAATCTGGGTATTATAGTTATTATGTATCGTGACATGTATTTGTAAGAACATTTTGGAATAACGTTATTAAGGAACAATGAAGCCTAAATAGCGTGCGCCCCAATTCTCTATAAGGAATAAATGTAAATTTTGTAAATGTAAATGACATCTAAATGTTACTAATGTAATGTCTATATACTCGTAGAATATTTATTGCTACACGCGTAATGCTTTTTAATTCTTAGTTTGTCCATTGTCGCAATCATTACTTTAGGTTCTAATGTTAAACAATTATTTCTTATATTATGTACAGGAAACTCTAGTTTTTTTATTCTGTTACTACCTGCCAACCTCTGTAAGTTTTTTCGTATTATATTAATTATATTTTGTTTCTGAACGAAATTAATTAAAAAATATTTGCAAAATTATTTAGCAATTTCAACATATAAAGTGTTATTTTGTCACCTAAGTTGTATCGATGAACCCATTGTTTTCATTCCAGTGAAGTAATGCGAGTCGTGCGCACTTGCGGCTTAAGTCTAAACCAGTGCGATATCAAAGTACCTAGCGCGATATTTCCTCTCTCGTATCAAACAAATATGTAATATTAGCTAACACTCGGTTTCTGTAACGTACCTATATCAATTTCAACTTCAGCGATTTCACTTCACGTCTACGGTTATTTAAATTGCAAAAAATGCAAGGTAGCACTATTTATTCGTATGTTTATATCAATCAACAACTTAAACTTTTTAGTTATTTCATAAGCTAACGTTCTCTAATTTTTAATTTAGGCAACACATGTTATGCAAGCCCACACATATCATTAGACAACCAAATGCAATTCTTAGTTGCATTTGGTTGTCTGTTAACTACTTATAATAAATATTTTATTTTAATTTAACATTGGGTAACATTGTTACGTATAATTAAGATTGAATAATCTCTATTCCAATAATTCTAAACATCCGGCACACATTCACGGGGTTTTTCATGTAGATGGGTGTGCTCTCTCGATAAACGTCGCCCGCAGCATTGAATTAAGATAACAGTTTTATTGGATTCTCATTCTATTTGTAAAATATTTTTCTCTATCTCCGCTACTTATGCGCGCTTTCTCCATCGCGACGCAGTTAAGAATATATCGATTTTTATATATTGCTTTAATTATCTTGTGAATGTGTTTTATTAGCTTGTATCCATTATAGTAGGTACAAGGGACTTATGCCGACGAGTGATAAAGTGTATAAAATCGAATAGTTAAATTTTGAGTTAATTAAAATGTAAAAACTCGCTTTAGGTACCTACTTATATATAAAGCTTTACATACTGTCACAATACGAATACTATACTGTATTTAATAAATCGGAAAATTTTAATATATTCATCATTAATATAACACGTGCAGATAAAATAGATCAGATTTATATAGTATTATTTCTGGAATGCTGTAATCAATTGTTTCAATCTAATAAAATATGTTATTTATTTATGAATGTTACATTTTTTAGTACATTTACTTATGTCGGTGTAAACTAGATTTAATTTTAATGATAAACTAGCACATGAACTTGGCCTTCGAGCACGCGAGATTGGGTCGAGCAGATATTGCAGAACATAGGTTGCTCTGAGGACGATATTCATTAGAACAATTAATATTAAAGCGTAATAAACCTATCTCACATTTTCCACTTACTTCATCTATATCTATGTTTATTGTGAGCACTTGTAACAATTGATTAGGACATACGTACTCTATCATTTATTAAAATTTAAATTGTAAATAATTATTAAAAATTGAGAATATTGAATTAGAAAAATTTATGTATGATTATTTACTATAGGTTTAATTTTTTTTCAGCAATCAAAATAAAAAAAAGTTAATCTACATTTAGTAAAAAAAATGGAAGACTCTAAAGAAAATTTGCAATGTATTTTAAAAAATATAAAGTCTTTAAAGATAATTTTTTAAATATCTTTTATTTTTTGACGTATTTTTAACAATATGTATAACAGGACGTCATATAATCTGCTCGAAAATTTGCTTTAGAAATGCAATACTATATTGCTTGGGGAAGCAACACCTTACCAACAGCAAAATGAAGAGAGCCACATGTTAATTATGTAGATACACTCTAACTCACATAGACCTTATGCAGTGGAGACTCTATTCACTATTATAACAACAATTTTCATATTATGACACTGGTATCCTTACCAGGAAAATAACAATTGCCAAGAAAATATTGTTTTTTAACCATTTTGTTTTTATTACATATTAAATACCTGTCAAAGATAATGATGCAGAATAAAATAAATCATTTTTTAATGTCAAGGTAAATGTTAAGCTAGGATTTTAACGATATAGTGATTTTAGCCCCTCTACAATATTAATTATTTATTTATTCGAGCAACGCTTTAATAATTATTTCATATAATAAATAAAGTACTTAAGTAGTTCTTACGTATACTAACTACACTTTTATATCAAAACAACTACTATATCTATGTATTTAA
This sequence comes from Heliconius himera, assembly GCA_021202915.1. Taxonomy (NCBI): domain Eukaryota; kingdom Metazoa; phylum Arthropoda; class Insecta; order Lepidoptera; family Nymphalidae; genus Heliconius; species Heliconius himera. Next base: position 1,474,181 of record JAJHJA010000079.1, on the reverse strand, counting down.
TTGTTTATGTAAAAGTAAATATACGATATATCGTGTAAAATCTACCATAATATACGAAAGGTTTCACAGAATTAAATTATCGAGTTTTAAGATTTTTTAAATTACTAAACAAGCAATAAAATTGTTGTTTATCGCCAATAATATACAGATAATTGCAGGTACGACGAGTATTCAGTTTTATCATATTACAATATATTGCATGTACTAATGTTACTGTTATAATTTTGAAATTTCTTTATCTACAGAATAATTTAAAAATTTCAAAAATATTAAAAAAGAATTTCATTAAAAAAAATCATCTTTTAAAAATAGATTATATGATTCGTCGTGAATTAGTACGTTTTTTTTTATTTTTTTTCTATTCAAAAGTTTAGTCCCACGTTTTGAAATAAGAATAGTAAGTAACCATATGCATTTATATTTAAACGAAAATTGTGTAAAGAACCGTAATCTAAAGAGAAATCGATTCAATATGGTTATAAAATTAAATCGATGTCATCGTTACTTATAAATACATTGAAGAGGACTAGAGCAGCGCGGGTCTAGTTCATGATTAACTTCTTCCGTATACAGGGTCAATAATCAGGGGTCACGTTGTACTATGGGACCAAGGAATGTTTCGAATACCGTTAATATTAATTGTATATTACATATGAATTTTACTATACTGTGTATATTATATTGTATTAATAATATTCTCTATATATCTTGTTTTAAACAAGGGAATTGCTAGAGTCCTTAAAAAATGTAAGCATTTAAAAATGTATATAAAAATATAGTTTAACGATAAACTTAAAAAAATACATGTTTTTTATAACGTTTCTCTTAATGTTTAAAGTTTTAGATAAACGTTTATTTTTATTTATAGCGCACGTAATTAAAATACTTTAAAATGTATCATCTAAAAACAATTTACAGTATCCCTATATATTTATAGGTATATCGTTAAAAAAAAATTGTAAAAAATTCGATGTCTTTTGCAAATTTGAGATTATTATTTTGTCAACATGCCGCTCGACTACTTAAATATACTTTAAAAACTGAAAGTTATTTTAAAATGTTCGGCAAAAATAGAGCAAAGAGATGGCTCTGACAGGGCTTTGGAGGGCCATATTTATAATTTGTTACGCCTGTCCGCACATCTATTCGCTTGTAGGTTGAAAGCCGCTTAAGGAATTTTAAAAGGCTCGTATTTGTAAGATGTTCTTTTATTTAAATCATCAATGTAGCGCAAAATGAAGAATTATACTTAAATACAATTTATTTGAAATCTTTTATAAATTGTAAAACAAGTTTATGTGTTAATTCAAGTTCAAATATATTCTGTGACGAGAAGGTTCTGCAAGTCAACAACGTCATTATGCAATAAAACATTTCATTGATCAATAGAGCAGAGTGGGTCCTGCTTCTACAGTGTGTTAACGATTCTCTTCCTTCACCTTTATTGGCACTGGTCTTTGTACTTTTAACGTACTATCGAAGTTTATACGCTAACTGTTTAGTGCAAAATATATATATTAATAAACAACATATATATTAATAAACTTATTTTGTGTTTAAAATAATGTGATATGTGTTATACGCGAATATATAGTATATACTCCCAGCATGTGAGCCTTTATATATTACCTAATTTGGAGTACGAGTTGTTCTTGATAAATTTACGTACCTTTAATTTAATTTTTACATGAAATCTATTCTTTCATATTAGACAAAAAAATTAAGAATTTATATATTTCATTGCTTTGCGCTTACAACTATGGCTTAATAATTCTAACTCTATACAATATATTGATTCTGAATGTATTGTAATCTTCACCAAAAAAAAAAAACAAAATATTTTATACTGATGATAACCATAACATTATTAACAAATCTCACCTAGACTGCATTGGCAAATGTTATTCTCAACCTGGACGCATTTAACTCGGACTTCTCGTACGAGGACGCTAACTAAACGTTAACGATGTTTACAAAATATTGCGTTTGCTTTACATCTACTCTACTATTTTTCTATTCTAATTGCACTAAATGTAATACAAATAAAAAATCTTGAGATATAAAAGAATTTACACTCAAAATTTATAAGATTCATATAAAAACAAATAATAATAAATAAATTAATGTGAAATAAGTATATATGTTAGTATATTTTAGTAACGCATTTTAGTAACAGTAAATAGCGATATGTTATACATATATATAACAAGTAGGTAAACATTGCACCTGCACTCGTTGATATTTCAGTTTCACTTTCAGTTTTCGCCAGTTCTGTCATCCAATACTGTGGAGCATACACTGTCTGCGTCGTACAAATCACTGTGGAAGGTTGGATTGGTTCAAAACATATATTTATAAAGTGCTACACTGTTTATCGTGTGTGCTCTCGCGCAACACCGGCTTCGCATCGACGACGACACGCGCTCCCCGTAGCGAGCAATCAGTGACTGAACGCTCCGTAGAGCCGGACCAGTTATTATGCGCCCACCGTTGCCATCAATAACTTCTGTAGCACGTGGGACTCGGTATGCTGCGGGATTCGCCGTGATATCGCACACGCAGGATATGCTATGTACGTCTCTTATCAGTGCATCGTTGTAAAAGCTGATGAATCATCACAATTAGATTTCGCGCATGACATCAGCGGTACGCGTCTTTGTAAACAAGAGGTTCTGAACGAGTCAGCACTTCGGCGCACAAGCTTTTAAGTCAGTCTTCACCGGTGCCGATGGCTATCAGCATCAGCCAATTTGCAACTATAATTCATGTGGAACATTCCAGTATGGTATTGCCAACTTGCGAAAAATTGCTTGTTTTTAAAGCGGCTCTTTTGTGTCTGATATATTTTGACGATTTAAGATAATGAGACATGACTGTATACTAAAAAATGACTAAATCTATATATTTATTAAAAGCTTTGCATTGATATTTTAATAGTATATATGGATATTTGTACAATATAACACTAAGGTACTTGCGTTGTTATTAATTTAGATTTCTGACCTGACGTCATTGCGTATGAATTTAAATTCTTAACGCAACGGGTAAAACCTTTGGGAAATTTTGTTTTATATTTAGTATAACATACTCGATGTTGCATATGCATAATGATAAAAAAATAGATGATCTTTTAAAGTACTTAATTTAAGCCTTTAATAGGCCATACCTACATGTAGTAATAGTACTGTTTGAGAATACCTCGTATTCTTATCAATTTAGGTCATACTGGTGCAATGTTGTCTTCATACACTTTAAAAACATACTTCCAGTAATATACTGTAACATTTTAGATGCTATGTCAGCTCCAAGACCGTCAAGGCTTATATTTCATGTCGCTCTCGGAAGTCGTCAGGCATGTTTAGCATGTTTGTCTCATTTAAAGATTGCATTCTTGTACAGGTAGATTAAAAATTTACTACAATGATGGGTACATAGGTGCCTACTATGTGGGTACATTGTATATATGATATAAGTATTGACATATTGAGTTTTTGATATTCATAATAATATTATACTTTTATACACAGAATAATATACAGTTCGCGAGGCTTAAGCTGAACTTTGAATTAGTTTGAGTAATTAAAAAAACTGAGCCAGAATTTTATTTTAAAAATAAAATTTATAATTAGTAATCAATATTGTCTTACTTTGTAAATAAAATATATATTATTAATTCTTTTACGTCAGATATTGCATCCTCGTCGTTTTTACTTTCGTGTGTTGTGTCGCTTGAGTTAACAAAAAGATTAATTAACTTTCTGTTATATTACCAAAAACAGCGTTGTGTCCATGATATTTTTCTTTTTCATGGTTCTATACTTTAAAAGGAAAAACAGGACTTATAACGAGATCGATCGATGAATTAATTTTTTTTGAATTTTTCCCCTTATTTGTATTGTACGTTCACATTTCAAAGTACCGGGTTGAGTTCCTATACGCAATGCTTACAGAATTCGGCAGAAACTGACGAATTTAAGTGTCTTAATGGAAACGGAGTCTCCGTAACTTAACTCTGAGTTTTCAGGTTCCTACTGTCTTTTCTGTGGGATACTGTGAATATTAAACTTTTATAAGTTGTACTTTCCAGTTATCTAAAATGCTGAAGTTAGTACGGAACCTTCAGTAGGTGAGTCCAAATCGCACTTGACTGTTTTTTTTGTGCCCAATCATACATTGTTATTCTTGTACAATGATAGTGCCAATTTGATCTTTTACTTTTAATAAATCAAATAGCAAAATGAAATATTAGGAAATAAATATGTGACACCGCTATCAGCACAAGAGGCGTGGGCCGGTTGCCAAAAAGTAGAAACAAAGCAAAAACCAGATTAGGCCAAGCAAGTGATGTTACGACAACACTGTATATGTTAACTCATGCAAATGCAAAGCTCAGCTTAGACCTCGCGGACTGTAAAGTAAAAGTTTTATCGTTTTATATTTTTCTAATTAAATTGAAAGAATAACAATTATAAAACTAATTTTACACATCATAAAAATCAGATTCACGCTGTATCCCGCACACAGCAGGGTAGGCAGAGGGTACCTAATGTTAAATCACACCGTTCCCACACATCATATTTATGCAATAAATGTTATATTGATAATAGAAAACAATTTTTCTTAGAATAATGGTTTCTTTATTATTAATTCAACGTAAAGGAGCCGCAGGCAATATAATTTTTTATGCATATAAATCAGACCACCTGCAATGTGCGCAGATGTTTTTTGGATGGAAAATAATTTATATTATTATATTGTTACTGTGGTAAAAAATGTTAAATTATTTAATTTAAAAAATTATATTGCTTAATGTAATCTGCACTAATGATATGTCGGCTATCAGAAAAAAGCTAGTTGTTGAAAACATTTACTTAACACAAGAATAAAGATTATAGGGAAATGGAGAAAAAAGAATTCTATCATTAATGTTGAAATTAATTGAATTTATACAATGTATTGATTTTCAAAAAAAATATGTCACATTAAATTGTGTAGGCTTATATTTAATGGGAGTCGTTATATCCACGTTATTTTCTTAATGCAAAACGTCGTTTTTACATTTGAAATTCGAGAAGTCCTATGTTAACTTACGGCGGATGTAAATTTTATATAACACATAAACATGCCACTACTATGTTACAAGTAACTCTAGTAGAGTTTGTATTTTTTTTTATTTTCAGTCAACTAGTCTCTTTCACAGAATATAAGATTTTAAGGTGAAGAGAATAAATATGGAAAATTAACTTCTTTCTTAACTTTACAGAGTAAAATTTATAATTATTTATTGGACTTTCCTTAGCTCCAGGCTTTTGCCGTCCATGAAAAATTCAAAGCTAGCATAGCATATTATATTTATTCATATAAAAAAAAAGATAAATCGGTAACATATCGATAGTAACCTCTTGTGTAGTCTATAAAATATATAAAACGATAAGTCACTTATTTAGTCATTTAACTGTTTTAAATATAAAATTAATAGTAAACTTTTGGAAATTCCTATTTTGAAAAGATGCAATGGCGGTTAAAATTTGAATCTTGGAATTAACTCTGATCACCAACAATAATTTATAAAAATTACTTTGAATTTTAATTATGATTCGAACCTACTACTATGGCGTTTTTTCAGGAATGGTTTTATTACGACCCAGCTGGATCGTGGATTTTTTTCGTACTAACTAAAATCCCTTAAGTAATTGGCGATGGCGATAAAAAAAAATAGAATATGAATCAATGATTTTCGATTTGAAATCATTGCCATCGGTGCGCCACCACAGTACAGAGTTTTGCACGCGTAGGTTTTGGGTACACTTGGAGAAATGACATTATTTCCCATTTATTAATAATAAATATGTAGAAGCAGAATATTTTTCCAAAAAATACATGTAATAGTTACCTAATAATATGGTATTACATATTGTTATATCACACTAGATCTACTCAATTTGGTACCAGCTTATTAGCAGTAAAAATGATTCTGTAACTATCATGGCGCCAAGAGCTAATAGCTTTAATGTGAGCAAAGAACACCTACTACGTCATTTATGAATTGGAAATATAAACGAAATGGATGTGTTAATTTCGTCGATGAACATACTTACCTTGAGTAAGGTCAATACCAGCATTAAGCACACATAATATACAAACACAGCTCATCTTAATTCTATCATTGGATAGCACTCAACCACTAGAGACTGATGTCAGTTTATAATTGTGCGCTCTTATATTATATCAGTAGGTATAGCGGAATGATAACATCAAAGGCAGTCATTATAGTGATAAATGACAATTGTCTTGTCTTTTGTGAACAATATATGCCATCGAGACTTGTGCAATACTATTCTGCGCCTGCTTATAGTCATTAAGAATTATTGTCAGCGACGGTATTGATATTTGAATTGAATGCCTCCATAGACGCCGCAAAGTTATCATATAGATCGATCAGTAGATAAGTATTCTTGTTATGGTGCAAATTATGGCTAGAGTGCACAGTGGCGCCAGTGTAATTGGTAATTAATTATTTGACTAACACAAGATGTCATTTATTTATTTTTTAATTTTAATAAAAGTATTATAAAATCTATTTTATTTCATTATATAAATGTCTAAGTAAACGTCTTTCGTTTGGTTTTCATCAGGCTGTATGCAAAACATGTATAAGAAAACAAAACAAAACAAAACTTATATACAACGCTACGCTCATTTCAATACTGTTGACACGTGCACGTGACACGTACTAGTGCGTACAAAATGCAAAAAATATTAATAGTGAAGAGACTACGTTTAATCACTATTGATGTCCGTACAGACGTGTGGCGCACCATAAATAGTAATATACACAGTGATGTCTGTTTCTCGAAGTTGACAAGCGTTGATGCGTCACAATCACAAGCCGTCACACGCTGTGAGCTTAGTGTTATAAAGTCAACACTTATTGCAGAGCCACCCACGGATACGCCCCCATAGGAAACACTATAAATAAGAGTATAGCCTCTACACAAAACAAGAGACAAATCAAAGTGGGTACCTATGATAAATTACAAATAACAGTAATTTCTAAGCTCTGAATAAGCAATCATGTTTTTTTTGACTAATGTAAGGATATACATACTTACGTATAAAGAATAAAGATACGCAAAAAGATTCCAACAAGAATAAAGATGTGTACATACATACGAGTACTTATTTTGTAAATAAGGTAAAGAATACTTACATTAAAATTTACCACAAAGATATATATTTTTTACATTCAATATTTTTTAAAGAAAAACTGTTTGTCATGTTTTCTCTAGTGAATTAATTAGCGAAGATGACCTATTGGACATGCTTGTTTTATTGAATAAGAACTTTTCTATATTTAGTCTAATAATTGATACTTTTTGTACATTTATTTAAGGAAGCTAAGATCAATTTGCAATACTTTACACAAGTAATGCACCTAAGACGTGAAACGCAATAAGAACCGTATTATATCTTGATAAATTGTTCATGGTTTTATTTGTAACAACGTGGTCCATCTACGATGAATTCATCCATGCAATCGATTAGCAAAATCATATCGTCATGAGTTATTTACACAGTCTGTAAATAAGTATTGGTTGTGTTAAACATTACGTCAGTTTTTGCGTTGCTATTAATATAATATGTTTTAAAATGAAGCAATACGTTTACATCGCTTTCTTTAAATATACAACACACATTTAACACAAATAGTAAGAGAAACACAATTCACTCATAAATATTTTGCTTCAAAGTCTAGACAATGCAACGTTGTAAAATATTTTTCAAGATGCTAATATTTAATGTTACCAATTCCTTTTACCTATACTATATTGAATATGAAAGACGTTTAAAAAATTTTAAAATGAAGTATAACATTTTTGCAAGTATAACAATACCCATTTATTTAGCATTTATAACATCTATGATTCCATATATGGTAACAAAAATTTTAAACTTAATTAATCTGTCTTTAAAAAAACCAGCTTCACGCTGTATCCCGCAAACAACATGGGTAGGAAGAGGGAACTTAGTGTTAAGACACTCCGTTTCCCACTATCCTCCGAATTTTTCGGAGTGTCGTGTTTTTTCCCTTGGTGCCGGAGCGATGAAATTAAAATATTAAAAGAATAGCAATTATAAAACCATTTTCATACATATATTTATCACATGTCTATAAAATTATTAAAATCAACCAATCCCTTAATATGAATATATCTTACTTCAAGCAATAGAATATAATATACATACATGAGAGTGTTTAAATTTAGTATGACGTATATTTTAAATTAAATTAGCTTCACGCTGTATCCCGCACACAGCAGGGTAGGCAGAGGGAACCTAGTGTTAAGACATTCCGTTCCCCACTTTCTGCCGAATTCTGGAGGCATTGCGTGTTGAGTGGCAGAACTCACCGCCGCGCTTAACCTCGACACCAGAGCGAAGAAATGGAAATATAAATTTAAGTAAATATTTGATCTCCTCGAGTGGGGATCGAACCCACAACCAGTCGGTTTTGCAGTCACACCTCGTGCCGCTGCGCCACGATCGACCCGGTCTTGTATATTTTACCAATATCTTATTTGCATTTCTGTATCCAGTCTGTCTAAATTTTAAAATAAAATAAAGTAAACGAAAGCATGCAATTTTCACGAGCATACATTAAAGTATTCAATAAAAGATTTAGTATTTCATAAATAATTTTATTTGACAAATCTGCTACAGTAATAAAATGTATACTACTTTAAGAAAAACATTTTATAATTTAATGTTTTATGTTTTGTGAAGCATTTTTTGTCCATGTGTTGTAAATAAAAATTATTTATTAAGAGTATCTTTAAAATAAATATTAATTACATTGGCTTAAGTTTTAAAAACTTGCCAATGGTTTCCACTGCACCTATGTGTTATTCCATTCATCCGTCCATCAGTCCTTTGAAGTCAACTGCTGGAAGTAGCCCTCCTCTATTGTTCGCCTCTTCATCTGGTCCTAAGCCCTTTGGATTCACTTAGACATCGAGGCCGAAGATCGGATGCACAGTTCACGCTTTCTCTTCATAAGACCAAGGATTTTTTCAGAGAGCTCGTGAGGTTTACTACTGAAGGAGGTGACCCCACCACCTGAATTAACACCAGGAGTGTAACACGTAATTCTAGGCCTGCAAAACTATTCCCTCACTCTAGCTGAAAATTCTTTGAGCTCTGAATTTTGAAAGGAGCTTTGAAAGGATATTTAACGTGATTTCTACCATTTGGCAATCTCTAATGGCCTTTACCCTGTTTGTGTTTGTCCGTAAGAATGAAAACTATCTATGTGTTAAAAAACAAATTATATAATTCAATTTTGATACATTATCAATACAGATACTATTAAAAATAATAAATGTGTAATTTTAAAAATACTTTTTTACTTAAAATCCTGTAGGTCATAATTATTGATCATCAAAAGCCTAGATTTAGAAAATGATAAATACTGTTTATTGAAACAGTGCCAATATCTTTAAACCCTCAAACATATGCACGCATACGAAATTCTTTAAAAACGATTGTTATGACTTCTTTATAACCGTTCAGTCATAAGTCTTACAACGACAAAGATATTGCCTATTTAATTCTTAAAACATTCCTCAATTCTTGTGAAATGCATACGTATGTACACCATTTTTAATTGATTATTATTTTATAAATAAATAAATCAGCTTCACGTTGTATCCCGCACACAGCAGGGTAGGCAGAGGGAACTTAGTGTAAGACACTCCGTTTCCCACTTTCTGCCGAATACGTTTTTAGGCATTGCGTGTTAAGTTTATGTATTATTTAATAGGATTGTTTTATTATAAATTATAAAACAGGGTACGACAGACACCTTGTTGTAATTAGGAAATTGAAATTGGAAAAGATACCTGTATATTATATGTTGTATATTCTAATCCTTGGATCCTGGGTCCGATCTCATATTTTTGTATGACATTATATGATATTCTCATATAAGAATGTTTTTAAAAACCGGAGATCGGATCGACTACGAACCGTGACTGGCACTATAGTGTCAATCCTCCCTTAACATTAGCTTTTACCGGCTAATGCTGGAAAGAGGATAAACTGTGGGATACTTCACACATAAAAAACATATCGTCGGCGTGATATGTTCTAGTTTGTTGTGTGGTAAATAAAAACACATTAAATTTATAACTTTATACCTATAGATAGATGTTTATTTATCGTTCTCTTTTTATATTGAGCAATACCAGAATGTTATTAAATAATTATGTACTGTTTGTGATATGAACGCACTCATTTTGTATATTTCACTTTACAGCACGCTGTATAATATATATGTGGATTCTAAGTCTATCTAACATTTCTATGTTTCTATTAGAAAGTAGAGTGTTATTACGCTAAAAGTTAAAACTACATTTCACGAAACATTTGCAGCTTATATATAAAATATAAATGTTGTATCGTTTTATATTTACGGTGCTATTGTAGAAAATGTTCTTTTTTCGATTTCAATGGACAATACAATATTTTTTTCATTCCGCGATGTAGGCGGCCGAGAGTCGCCGTGTGAGTCTACTAATGATTTATATCGCGATTAAAGCCACAGATGACCTTTCGTCTTAACAATAAGTGGAAATAGTAAAGGGAAATCTGATTGTCGAGCAGGTAACGGCGCCGAAGTTCCCAGTGGTGATCAAGATCGGGCACGCGCACAGCGGCGTGGCCAAGGTGAAAGTGGACTCTTTGGCCGACTTCCAGGTACTGTACGCTTACATCCATTATCTGCACATTGCAGTTTCAGTTGCAGTACACAATCGACTGATAATATTCTATAGTTGCTTTGTTCTGCAGTCACGTTTAAGATTAGATACAGTATAAGAACATAATATTATGTATGTATTATTATGTTAAGATTTCTTGTTATCAATGTTGGTTTTATTGTTCATATTCTATTCCTTAATCAAATATTGATATGTAATTTCTTCGAAGTTTTACTACATTTTGTAAAGTTAATAATTTGCGTCCCGTTATCTAGTAAATATATAAGAATATAAATGCATGTATTGTTACAAAATTTATAGATAAAAAATGTATTTTTTATTTTATTCTTGTGTTTTCCTAGTCCCTTTAAATTAATTATGTTTTACTGTAATATGAAAACTGGACTCAATCAATCAAACTCAATCAATTTAATGTTGTATTTAAAACATAAGGATAATATTAATACATTAGATTTTAATAGACATTAGTAAAATGCGTTTGTTAACATTATACTATATTTTTTTTCTTTAATTTCGTTTTCAGGATATAGCTGGTGTAGTTGCCATGCTGGGTACTTATTGTACCGTGGAACCATACATCGATGCCAAATATGACATCCATATTCAAAAAATTGGTACTAACTACAAGGCGTTCATGTAAGTTTTGTTTACTATAAACTTATAATTATATTTTTATTAGCTTCTAGTTGTATTCTGTTCATAGTAGGGTATTCAGAAAGAAGACGATTTGTTTCCCACTTTCTGCCCAATTTCCGTGATATTGCATATTGCACTTTGTTTTTCTTTATCAGAGCAAAATGAAAATAATTAATTCATTTGAGGACCACAACCGCCGTGCTTACAATAAGACGCTGTGAAAAATGTATAATACTAAATATACGCAATTAATCCGATTAAAGAGTTTCTTTAAATATCTTTTAAATATTGTTGACGTATAAAATAATAAATATAGTTGTTGTTCTGCCACGCAACACGCAATGCCTCCAGAATTCGGCAGAAAGTGGGGAACGGAGTGTCTTAACACTGGGTTCCCTCTGCCTACCTTGCAGTGTGCGGGACACAGTGTGAAGCTGATATATATAGATATATTTTAATAGCAAACCGCCTGTTAAAAACATATATTGGCACATCTAAATTATAATCATATGTTCCACGCAGGCGTTTACAATTATATATTTTTCCTACAAATTTAAACATTCCTAGTAAATATTTGAGTTATTGTTTTATATTCTAACTAAATATTTTTAGGCGCAAGTCTATATCTGGGAACTGGAAGACCAATCAGGGATCCGCAATGCTAGAAGCAATCGGCATGAACGACAGATACAAAATGTGGATTGATGAGGTAAAATAAATATATGTATATAGGATACATAAAAAGTATACAATATAAACTATAGAAGAATATCCAAGAAAAAAAAATTATACGTTTTCTAAATAAGTAATATCCAAGAAGCTATAAAATGACTATATAGACAACAACACTAAACAGTCATTCACTTAATAACTTCTTTTAATTGTATCGAAGTGACGAACTCCACCTGTCTAAATTGTTTCACATATTACTCATTATTCAAACAACCTATGACTATATTAACTTGCTTTCATAATTCAGTTTAACAATGGATATGATGTAAAGTATTGAAATATTTTGTATATGTAAATGTGCAGATAATGTATGGAAGTTACAATCTTCCATCGATTATCTTAGAGTATATTTCTGTATACTTATAAGATTATTTGTAGAAAAAGGTTTGTTAAAAAGTTTATTATGGAATAATATTAAGTACGGGTAAATAGTACTAAGCGAGTTGAGAGAACAAGAGAGGAGCCCCAAGCCAAAGTATGACATTGAACTTTGGGTCGTGTTCCATTTTCAATTAATATTCTTGCCATATATGTATATTATATTTATATTAAATTTTTTTTTACTTAGGTGAGCGAAATATTTGGGGGCTTAGAAGTTTGCGCTCTGGAATTGGTAGTAGGAAAAGATGGTCGCGAACACATTATCGAACTTAATGATTCTGCCACTTCATTTATGGGAGACTCGCAAGAAGAGGATCGTCGTTATCTCGCAGATCTTGTCTTCCAACGTATGCAGGTAATGCAGAAATTTTATATAAAAATATTATAGTTAGTAAACGTATTTAAACGGTTTTATTTAACTTAGCCAGTTTATTTAGGTCAAATTTAGTAATTGGAATTTTACCCCCTTCCAGACCGATCTGATATTTGGCACCCACTCTTAATATTGATGACAATACAAAAAAAATATTCCTGTAAATCCAAAATGGCCGCCAATACGCAACGCCCAACGATTTTATTATTTGTCTGATCAATATCCCAGATTGATGAGAAGATTGGTGCGACCTGGTAGCTAGGACTTACCAAATTATTTTTTAGCTTTTAGTACATTACCTACATTATTTTTATTGTAATAAAACCGTTTAACATAAAAACATTTTTTTATTTAATTTATTTAGTAATACTATTATATTAATATTATATTGGCCAAAATTTAAAAATATGTCGTTCATAAATGGAAATTGAATACAAAAACAATTAAGTTTGAAAACAGTACAGTAGACAGAAAAATTGATCTTATTGTAAAATAAAACTGCCGCACTCTTTGCTTTACACCAATATAATTATTAATTACCGCTTTTAGCTATCACAATCAAAGATCACAATGTTATCGCTTCGTTGGCAAAACAACCCGTCCTCCCCGAAGTGACATCAAAAACATTATATTTTCGCGGGCGCCCATCCACAGATAAAAAACGCTTGAGACCACAGTGCCACGCGGTGTTGCCAACACGGCCATGCTGCATGGTGCCCGCCCCGGGCACCCCACGAGTCGGGATAAATCACTGTAACAATAAACAGCAGTTAGTCGTGCGCCTAAATTATACTGTATCATAAAACAGTCCCATAATGGAATTCTGCTCATTGTATCATTCTTTACACTGAAATAGCTCGACAACATGACCCAAATTAAAAGGAATATGCCGCACTTAGGAAACCCTAAAGGGACTATACCACACTTAGGAAACCCTAAAGGGACTATGCCACACTTAGAAAACCCTAAAGGGACTATGCCACACTTAGGAAACCCTAAAGGGACTATGCCACACTTAGGAAACCCTAAAGGGACTATGCCACACTTAGGAACCCAGACTCATAGCTCAACACAACTTGCCCTTAAAGAGCATTTTACTCACTTAAGCGTACCAAGTTGTTAAAGTCGTCTCCCTCTTAAAGAGTATTTTTCTCACTTAAGAGTACCAAGATCAACTTTGAGCCCACATGTCAATATTCAAATGATATTATAAAATTATTGAGCAATATTCCAGATTATACTCTTTGTGTATATTTTATCACGGCTCGCTTAAATTTCAAAATTAAGAATTGCAATTTGTCAAACTAAAAGTAGCAATACATAAATGACATTCTTACACTTTTTTTTTTAACGGGAAATATCAATTTATTTAATAATCATCGGCAAATATTATCGATTCTGTTCCTCTTTTGCAGTTTCATATAAAAATATATATATTAATACAAGATCTTCTTTGCCAACACGGTTATAATCATGAAAATTAGAGATTTTCTTGATCTAGGTCCCAATTACCAATATTAATCCAAGGTTTCATATTTTCCGCCACAGCCGTGCCATTATATTTCCTAGAACTTCTTTCACTTCCTCTCAGATCCACTACCGCATACCTGTCATGACCCAAAACTTTCTTAACTTGGAATGAACCTCTAAAAGATGGTAATAATTTTCTACTTTGTCCGTCGTTACTCTGGCTTTGTATTTTTACCAATACCAAGTCTCCTTCAGTATACTGTTTAGCTTTTACGCGGCAGTTATCAAATTTTCTTTTCTGATATTCAGCACTGGTCTTTATATTACTATCAACTTTTTCACGTAATTGGGTTACATCTAGCGGTACCTCATCGTGAGAGTCTGGAGCTAAACTATCATTATCCATGCGTAATCTATAACCGAACATGACTTCACAAGGAACAGCTCGAGTAGTTTTATGTATTGTACTATTTAAACCTTGTTGTAAAGCCTTAATGCATTGGTCCCACTTGTCGTCGTTAGTATCAGCGCCCATAGCTTTCAGAGATTCTAAAATAGTCTTATTAAACCTTTCAACCTGTCCATTAGCACGAGGAACACCCGTTGCCACTATGTGTAATCTTATGTTTCTATTCGCGCAATATTGAGTAAATTTAGATGAAGTAAAACACGAAGCTGCATCAGTGATTATTCGTCTAGCGTTACCGAATGTTTTAGAAATGTTTTCTAATTCTTTAATTACCCCTACTGTACAGGTCTTACGAACGGCGGATATAAAAACGAATTTTGTAAATGCGTCTACAACAACCAGTATATACTTGTTTTTATTTTTAGTAGTCACGAAAGGACCAAGATGGTCTAAATGTAACGTGTGAAACGGTTGCGCATATTTGGGTAATGGATAAAGCTCTCCCTCTTTTGGTCCACCTTTATTTTTATGATATATACAATTCAAACAGTTTTTAATATATTTTTTTACTATTTTCCGCATGCGTGGAAACCAATATAAAGAATGAATACGCTCAACCGTTTTATCTAACGAGAAGTGACCTACGTCATCATGGTTACTTCTTATTATCTGCCAAATACAGCTTTTTGGAACAACCCAACGACGGCCATAATTAGTTCTGCGATACACTTTTCCACCTAATAATTCGTAATTGTTAAAAATTTCCTTATTTATTTCGGCCTGTCCTGATTCTAGAATTTCCCTGATTTTAACTAATTTTGGATCTTGGACCTGAACTGCAAGTAACCAATCACTTTCCGTTATTGACATGATAATTTCGGTTTCTGATTTTTGACCAGAAGGTACAGGGTTACGACTAAGAGCATCAACGTGTTGCATTCGACTACCATCCCTATGTAATATATCAAATGAAAACTCCTGGGTCGACAATACCCACCTTGCTATTCGAGGAATAATATCTTTCTTGTTTATAGCGTATCTGACAGCACTACAATCCGTGATAATTTTGAAATGACTACCTAATAAGTATAAACGAAATTTTTGTAGTGAACAAACTATTGCCAACAGTTCCAGTTCGAAAGAGTGATATTTCTTTTCGTCGTCAGTAGTCTGTCTACTATAATAATGTACGACCTTTTCACCTTCGTCTCCAACTTGTGTTAAAATTCCAGCTAACCCTTCTCTCCTAGCATCCGTGTACAAAATAGTTTCCTTATTGGGGTCAAAAATAGCTAAAACACTTTCGGTTGTTAGTTTTTCTCTTAAATCGTTAAAAGCTTTAGTTTGTACTTCACCCCATTCCCAGACAGAATTTTTCTTTAATAGTTTTGTAAGAGGAGTTGACAAAATAGCACAATTTCTTATAAATTTCCGAAAATAGCTATTAAGACCCAAAAATTGCCGAAGTTGATGCACTGTTTTTGGTATAGGGAAATTCTTTACTGCTTCCAATTTGGTTTCATTTGGCATAACGCACCCCGATTTAATTTTATATCCTAAGAATTCAATCTCATGTTTAAAGAAATTGCACTTTTTCAAATTTAATGTTAAACCATTTTGCTTAAATATTTTTAAAATGTTTTCGAGTAATTTTATATTTTCCTCTACAGTTTGTGAAACTAAATATACGTCATCTAGATATACAATTACATTTCCAAACCTTAAATTACCTAATGTTTTATTCATCATCTGTTGAAAACAAGACGGTGCATTTGCCAGACCAAATGGGAGTCGTAAGAATTCATAATGTCCATCCTCGGTTATAAACGCAGTTTTATCGACTGAATCTTTATGCACCCCAATCTGGTAGTATCCGCTTTTTAAATCTAAGCTAGTGAACACTTTGTAACCTTGTAGCCTATCCACCAAATCTTCAATTCGGGGCATAGGATATTTGTCTTTAATTGTTATCTTATTCAATGCTCTATAGTCTATACAAAGCCGTTTCTCCCCATTTTTTTTACTAACTAAAAGAACTGGACTTGCATACGGCGAATTACTGTCACGTATAATATTATTTTCAAGTAATTCACTAACCATTTCTCTAATAATTTGCCTATCTGAATGGGAGGTTCTATAAGGTCTATACTGAATTGGCTGTGAGCTAGATAATTTTATTTCCATCTCATGATTAGTAACTTTACCTAGCTCTTTTATGTTATTGGCTATACAAGTATTATAGTGATTAAGTAGAGTAATTAATTCAGTGAGATGTGAATTTGCATTTATTTCAGATGTAACAACATGATTACAAATCTCCTTTAAATCACTCGCATATTGAAATTGCAAAAGATCACCTACTCTAGAATATACTAAATCAGAACGCTCTGTTATGTTTCTTCCAATTAATAAATCACAACCAACCAAGTCATCAATTACATAAAAATCAACATCATGTAACGCAATTGAATCAAAAGAAATATCAACTAAAACTTTTTTGGTTATTTTTTTATAATTTTGTTTAGAAAAACCTTGTAATATTACAGGGGAAGGTAATTCAGTAAATTTCAATGAAAGTTTATTTACTAATGACTCAGCAATAAGTGAGCAACTACTTCCAGTATCTATGAAAGCCTCGTGACAGGTGTCAAAAATAAGAACCTTTTTAATGAACTTTTGTTTTGAATCTGAAGAAATGAATTTTGTTTCGTGCTGCTCCGGTTTAACAGCAGATTTAACTAAATTCTTTTTTTGATAACATACAGATTCTATGTGCCCCCTTTTTCCACAAAAATCACACTTATTTGCCTCACAATGCATTTTTTTGTGATTACCCCCACAAATGTAACACTTGATAATTTTTCGATTTTGGGTTTGATTGTAATTATTATTATTATTATTACTATCCGAACTAACACATGAAGAGCTAGGATGATTTGACACATTTGAATGTACTTGTAAACTTCTATCAACTGATATTAATTTTTGATTACTAATAGTTTTAGTTTGCCCGTCACGTGAATTATTTATTTGCTTAATATTTTTTTTATAAAATCGTCCATGTAAATAGCTAGCTAACTCATCACATGTTTTGAAATTACCAGATTCTAAGGTAGAATAATCACTGATGTTACCTACTATAATAGACACAATGTCTTGCTCTGAAAAGTTTAAACACAAACGATCAATTTTACATTTTTGTTCAAAATAAAATTCGTACAGCGATTGATTGTCTACAGGCTTTCTCTCAACGATGTCTTTTAAAAGTTCGAACATGTTCCTCTGTATTTGAAAAGTTGCTAGTAATTTATATTTCCAATCCTTCCATTGCCATAAGGGCCACTGGACATCTGTACGTAATAATGAATCGTACCAAACTTTAGCCGGGCCTTTTAGCTTATTTAGGGCTTGAAAACGCGTTGTCTCATCCGACCATGCAAAGGTTTGCGCGTAAGATTTTATAATGTTTAACCATGCATTTATGTTGTCTTCTAACGGGTCAAAGTCCGGTATTATATTGTTTAGAGTACTCACAGCCTCGGTATCTTTACGAGATACCTTATTGCGTTTCTTTGGTGGTGATGGTGTTCTAGCACTCGAAGAACTTGAAGTAGAACGAGCTCGACTGCGTTTAGACCGTTTTCTTCCCATGGCGTAAGTTGCAACACACTTCTGATGTAAAATAAAACTGCCGCACTCTTTGCTTTACACCAATATAATTATTAATTACCGCTTTTAGCTATCACAATCAAAGATCACAATGTTATCGCTTCGTTGGCAAAACAACCCGTCCTCCCCGAAGTGACATCAAAAACATTATATTTTCGCGGGCGCCCATCCACAGATAAAAAACGCTTGAGACCACAGTGCCACGCGGTGTTGCCAACATTATCAATCAATAAAATTCACTATGAATATCAGAAGGGATAGGTATTTATTCTAATAGTAGCACCATTTTTTTGAACGTCCACATGTAGGAGGCATCGATGACAGGCTTCGACATCTCATTCGTATCCCTTATTGAAATGCAAGGATTCAAGAGTCTTATAGTAACCATGAGCCATTTATCCACTACTTTCCAACGAAAACAGTTCAAGAATAGTATTTGTCTCTATTGCAGTCCGTGTGCCGCCCCGGCATCACGAAGACGACGTCCCGGAGCTCGGTGTCGGGCAGCGGCGCGGCGTCGCCGGAGGAGCGCGGGGGCCCGGGGGGCGTAGGTGGGGGCCCAGGAGGCGCGGGGGGCCCGCCGAGCGCGCCGCCGCCCGCGCCGCTGGCCGCCGCCGCCAGCATCGACCGGCCGCTGCCGCCCATCCCCGCCGAGCCCGCGCAGCCGCCGCCGCCGCCGCTGGCAAGGAGGGACTCTCAAGGTTAATTCCATGTTAAATTACTATCATTTAAAAATAATACCCCGATACACCTATCAGTTAAATGTCATCATTTTGAAAAAGAGCTTGTGCTCTTGAAACTGTTACACCGATTTTTAAAAAAAAATAACTATGAACCACCGCAAGGCAACTGATTTCAACGAAATGAAAACCGCTTCGAAATCGGTCTATGCGTTTGAAACCTACGAAGCCACAGACAAACGGGCATCGACGTCAAATTTATAACAAACACCCCTCTTTTTTGCATTGGTAGTAAAAGTATTGTAAGACGGTGTCGTAATAAAAGAGCTCTCTCAATAAGTAATTAGACAAAGCCGTTGCCCACTAAAGCTGCCTCCTTTGGCACGATGAGATTCTCGGGGTTGTTAAAAATATAAGATGATTATAGATTATATGATATAATAAAGTTTTATAAAATAGGGTACAATACCTGATCAATATTAAAGAAAAAAATATGTTTGCATATCAAATTCTTTCAGAACTGTGATATATATATATGAAAATTTTAATAATATCTTATATTGACTTGAAGACACTACAATCTTACCCCGCATAGTAGATAGGCACAATGAACTTAGTATCAAGTCACTTTGTTTCCCCTTTTTCCGCCCGATATTTTACGTATTGCGTGTTAAGTAGAGAAAGTTGACAACGGACTTTGTGGTAGACAAAGCAAGAAAATGAAAATAAATTTAAACATAATCATTTCTCCCAGTGAGGATCGAACTAAATGGGAATTATGATTACAAAAATACTGAAATAACAAAATTGAATTCGACCATTTAAGATCGCATTGGGGTATCATACAAATGATCTAGGCTTGACTTGAAAATTTAATTGGACTCAGTAAGTGGCGCTTCATAAAAATCATAAAAATATAACATAAATTTAAAATATGATACTTATAATGACAACAAATACAACATTCGCCAGCTTCACAATCGTCGACGGTGTCGTCCGCGTCGGCGGCGCCGAGCGCGGGGGGCGCCGCGCCGCCGCCGGCCGCCGCCAGCGCCGCGCGCGGCGGTTTTGCGCGCCAGGGCTCCCTCAGCGCCACCCTCACGGAGGACGCCGAGGACACCATGAAGAACTTACGCAAAACCTTCGCGGGCATCTTTGGGGATATGTAACAATATAACCGCCATTCCTTACTAAATGTTCAAGACAACAAATCGTTTTGTTATTATAGTCGCTGATACTTACGCTACAATCGGCTAACCTCTGTATTTGTTATTTTTTAACTACTATACTGTTTTTTGGTATGTTACAGTATATTATATAAAATAATGGCAAATAAACTTTAACCTTGTTATAAATAATACGTGCAAACAATATATTTTGTTTCTATTTCAGTAAAGAGTAATCGCAACTTTTCAAACTTATATAATACGACCAAGTTCCAAACCAAACAACCGTATTCACATATAATATTTTAAGTTATAAAAATATAAAACAATAAATTCAAACTTAAACAATTTAATTGAACAGAGGTTATTATAACTTTTGTAATTTAACAGCACAGATTTTTATTTTTTCTGGACACACACATTGATTAAAAATTCAAGGTCATTTTTGTTCGTTTTAATTGTTTTGACCGCTTAATGAACGAATTTTTATAACAGCTGTGTGTACCGTCAATTTACTTATATAATATTACTAAAAAATTGTTACCTATTAAACTTCCAGCTCCAATATCAAAATATTAGTATACAATATACTTAAGTTAAAATTTAACATCTTATAACCGTTTCTTTATGTTTCATGATTTTTATTATTATTTTAAAACAATTCAACATTTATTTTCTTAAAATACATATTAAGTACATGCACCACACATGTATGTGCCGTAACATGTAACTATCAAAGTTATAAGTATCTACTATTTCTTTTTTTCTTGCATTCTTTAATAAGTATTATTTGATTTAGATCCAGAAACGAATAGCAATTCTATAAGCATAGGATTAATGTTAAATAATGATAGATTTTTTACAATAAGTTTATAATAAAAGTACGAATCAACTGAGCTACATTGTGATCGAGTCCGTTCTGTGCGTGACGCGTTGCGTCCTGCACTAGAAATTAATAGAAATTTCCTCTGTAGCGAACTTTTTACTGACTTTTATAGTATCTTTAATGTTGTGCTGTTCACTTCTTACTTGAAGCTATTGTAGCGAAAAATCTACGGTAGAGCGTGTTTTTATTCTACAAATATGAATAATGAAATCAATTACCTTTACTGTTATTCTCTGGCTTACTATTCTAATGCTAAAATAATAAAGTAAAATATAATGAAATTCCTTATTAAATTTACAACAAGAACCATAATTTTGGTTTAATTTAACGAAAATAACATGATAACTGTTGTAGCAAATAAACATTCTATATAATTTATTAATCTCAGAAGTAATCATAGAGATGTTATTATGGAAGCGATCGTGAGAACTGTGTAAGCCCAAAGCTTAGACTACTGGGAGGACAATCAGTATAGGAGAATAAAATAAGTGTTGGAATCCGGTGTGTGAGTAATGATACATAAGACAATATTGTTGAATGCAAAATTTATCCACATTTTATATATCTTATTGCTAGTTGTATCTTGTAGGTTATAGGATTAGTATTGTTGTATTTGTGTGTTTCCTCGCGCAATGTCTAGTCATGCTTAGACGTTAATTTATATATTTAGCTAAATACAAAATACTCTTTACAGCAATATGTTATTATTAACAAGAATGTTATATATTACAAGTATTAGTTTAATGTAGATGTTCTTTTAATACCAGACAAGTTGTGAGGTAATTTGAAAATGAATGCGAATAAATTAATGACTTCAGTGTCAACAGTGTCGGAGTATGTTTAAATAAGAAGGGCTATTTTTTTTTATTGAATTTTAACAGAAATATAACATCAAGAGAGCTAGCAAGCATTTTTTTTAAATTATTATTTTAAACATTCACAAAAAATTATAACGTGTGATTATTATTTGTCATATACATAGTTTAGTATCATACTGAAAATATGATATAGATATATTTCTTATGAAACCCTGGAAGTTAGTTTAAATCGGTAAACGATAATTAACGTTCTATAATTTTTGCTTATTATAAGGCGCACCTTTTCGCAATCTGATACCTGAGCATATTATATTTAATAACGTTACGACGTTACGATTTAAGAAAGTTACGACGAAGAAGTCATGAAAGTTTAAGAAGTTTACGGTTAGTGCTTTAGCTATAGTATTTCTACATATTACCTCACATTGTCATATTAAAGATAATATTTGCTTTTAAATAATTTTTATTGTATATCAAAGGAAAATCTGGACGAGGCAGGGATGGATCCCTAGTTTATTAACCGACTTCTGTAAGAAAATGAGGTTACAATTGGACTGTATTTTTAAGATATTCTTTTTAACTTCATAAAATTATAATAGCAAACATATTTAGAGTCGATGCGTTGTTAATATCCTTTATGTTATGTACCTATCACTTGTTATCACAGTATGTTTACAACGAATATAGTATACAATAGTGATGTACAATGCAAGGGCCAGAATTTTAGATAATCGTTTATCTTGAGAACTGCTCCAAGCTATTTAACCAGTTATTATCCTATCCTACAAGGATACTCCTCAAATAACTGGTAATGAGGCCTTCATAATACCTATTGTGCATCCTATATAATATACTTAGATTATATTTATACATACATACATACGTGCACTCGTAGCAAAATTTTGACACAATTTAGATATTATTAATAAGTGTCTATGAAATGCGCAATTAGATGACTATAATTAACATATATCGTGGTACGTTAAATGATTGTATGTCGTTGAGTTTGATGTCGATAAATTAATTTTATATTAGACTGTTCTGCGTTTATGATAAATAGGATAAATAATATTAACAATAAATATAATGCTGTTGTTGTTGTTGCTAAACAAGTTATACAATGTACCTACTCATATGGACGCGCTGGAGGATTTGTCACGATCGAAATGCTTTGCCACCAAAAGAAAAAAAAATCAAGATGGCGGTTTCATAGCAGCCATTTTTATCGTGACAACATCTTTAGCGATTATAAAAGAGATATGAACTGTCATGGGCTTATAAAATATTTGTCTGACAATGTATTGTTGCAGTTGATATTTTGGAGGCGAGCAATTACAAGTTTTAATTATAGAACCTTTGGTATTGAAGCAATAATATTTATTTAATTTAAAAATCGTGACACTCATATCTCTTAATAATAAAATATTATAATGGAATTTGAATGCATGTTAATCTATATTATAATAAATATATATTAAATAAATACCTCTTTTGGTAACTCAATAATAGATATGCGTTTTATTCATTGTTTTTCTTTTATTGAAAATAAATATAAATTGTATAATAACAAAACATTTGAAATATATCAAAGATGATTCAACGGTATCCGACAGGATCCATGCCAGTGTTCAGGCTGTAGTTACGATACATGCCCGCGGCCGCGAGGCGGTTCGTGAAGGTTTGGCCAGCGGGAAAGAACACAGATGGCACTGAGTGGTAACCTATAAACAATTGTTTTAATCATGTAAATCGACAAAAAATTAAAAACCATATACATATCTTGCATATAGCAAGGTAGGCAGAGGAAATCTATTGGTAATTAACTCTGTTCCCCACTTTCAGGTGAATTTTTCGGGGTATTGCGTGTTGAGTGACGAAACTTAACGCCGGGCTTTTTGCCTTGGTGCCAGAGCGAAGAGATGAAAATATTAATAAACAATAATTAATTCCTGGTCAGTTTAGATTACCACTATGTTAAAATTTTTATACGTTTTCTAAATAAGTAATAATTAATTCCCCCGAGCCTATGCGCCACGCCGGCGAGGACGGAGAGTAGACACTTAGTATTCCCAAAGTCAGTCTAACCCAGACAAGAAGAGAATTGAATGTATATATTAAAACCCCCGATTGAGATCCGAATTCATTACCATTATTTAACAGTGACAGGATAAGACAGAACACTACGATCACACCATAGAAAATACAAACCACGTAAACGTAACTAAAGGATATATGAATAAATAAAAATCATCTGCATACACTTGTCTCTTACTTTTATTTAAATAAAACACATAAATTCCTTAAATTAAAACAATACTTCACTTGTTTACTTAAAACACAAATGATTACTTAAAAACGACTAAAAACAACAAACAATAAATAAAACAATCGCACGAAAAACACTTATTTGAGCGGTGGCGGGTCCATGGCAGTGTTTAGTGAGTAATTGCGGTACATTCCCGCACTTGCCAGATGGTTTGAGAAGTTCTGGTTCTTAGGGAAAAATGTGGATGGAACGGAATGCCAGCCTATAATATAATAATAAAAAAAACAATCACTAATACTTTTCTTTTGGTTGAGTCTTTGGAACTTACATAGCATAAATCACATAAAGGTAATGCTATTTTTTATGATTTAGAAATATTTAGGTACTTATAGGATGCAAAAAGTATTTTTATAGAATATAATATGATCTAAACATCTTGCTTCTTACCTAATATGTAACAACTATATTTGTGGAATATTTATTTTTAAATATTGCTATTACCTGGTGGATACCATCCATACTCGCTTGCTGAAGTTCTGTAGAAGGGATGCTGTTTGTTGACTTGAGATCCATAACCGTTAAACCAATCTGGTGATGTAATAATATATAAAAAATGTAAATTTACATAATATAAATATTTTTTCTTTGTTTAAGTAAAAAAAACTAAGAACTAAGAACATTCAACATAACAAGTACCTAATAGGTCGTTACAAGACTACAGAGGATCAATTATTTTCCACCGATTATATTAAATAAAACAAATAGTGCTTAATGTAACATACTTTAATTTTATTTTCCCGAATTCATTAAAAAGATTATTGCCCCCAGATGTCAATATTCTCTACCCGCATAGACTGCGTTGTACCAACATTTAAAATACCTATCCCCTTATTGATTAAGTATGGACTATGTACTATGACTTTGACTAATTCATGTTATAAACAATATAATATACGAATTTTCTCCGCTTTGAAAATCTTTTAGTTTAGATAGGAATTTGACACTGTTATGTAGCAGGATAAGCAGAGATAAATAGTGGCAAGGCAAGTTCATTGTCCGCTTTTCGCCTGAATCCGTAACATTGCGTATTGAGGGCGGAACTACGTTTGATCCGAATTATTCTTTTATAAGAATAGTAATTTAAAATATAATAAATATACTAGTTTATACGTACGAGGGTGCTCAAATCTTTTCGGTAGATTACAAGTGACAAACATATCAGAAGTCTTCAACTCGGGCTTGGCGATTTCATCCTGCAAGCATGCTCTATCTGTACATGTAGCAGAGCAATAGCCAGGCTCCATCTCACGTTGAGCAGTATTTTCAGACTTTCCTGCATTACTCATTATCAAAAATAAATAAAATTATTAAAAATTAACGTAGCGAAGTTTTACTCGTCAATAGATATCGAAAGTCTAAGCTAAACATCTCGTTTCCTTGGAAACGTATTACGTGGCATGACATTTCAGATTTAACCTTAAAATTTTCTTATTTACTACTTTGTAGTTAAAACGTTAAAATTATTTAATCTAACTTTTTATAAAATAATTAAATATAATCTACCTATATTTAAAAATGAAGACTTACAACTTTCAAGTGATTTAATTTTTGTTAGTAGGTGCCTTATAAGTTTAATAAAAGTACCTATTTAAGTGTAAACGAGGCGTGGCTGCAGCTAGCTGCAGATATATGCGCAGATTTCATTTTTTAGATATTTCTTATTTTTGAATATTTTCTTCCCGAGTGAACAATTCACAAAAGTTGAGAAAGCCTTCAAGGAGGCCACGACTTCTCTACCATACTGTACGTAATAGGTCGAGATTCCAGTGCTTAAATCTTATACACTTCTTCTATCTTGTATATACTTAATATGATTAAAATCATTATTTAACAGGTGAACAGTGAGAATAAACATTGATTTTAAGATTTTACTTTAAAACATAAGGCTGACCGCGCATTTCATCATCTATTCTAATAGTTAAACGGAACCGAAATAAACTATTTCAAATGATGGCAACCTTATTTTCCAGGCAACCATGTGTTATAGTGTTGAGAAACAAATAAGCTTTAATTTGATATATAATTCATTAAAAAAACACATGAGTGCAATTATTAACATTAAGTGACCTATTTAAACCAGGCAACCCTGGGCTTGCGGGTCCGTAGATCGATTCGTAGCGACACGGCGGCCATTTTCTTAGACATCGCCAAAGCCTTCGACAAGGTCTGGCACAACGGCCTGCTCTTCAAGCTCCGTCGTATGGCTCTGCCAGACTCTCTCGTTCACATCATTCGGGAATACCTGTCGAATCGCACGTTCCGATATAGATTAGAAGGGACCCTATCGTCCCCTAGACCCGTTCGCGCCGGAGTCCCGCAAGGCTCCACTCTTTCACCGTTACTATACGCGCTTTACACTAGCGACATTCCGCGTACCGATAAAGTAGAACTTGCGATGTATGCCGATGATACCGCCCTTTACACCACGGATCGCTCCGCTTGGATCCTAGCCGAAAGACTGCAACGAGCTGCCGACGCCCTAGGCGATTGGTTATAGAATCGCTCAAGGAATTCTGCAAGCGCCTGGCCAAGCGCTACTACGAGCGTGCAGATTCCCATTCCAACCCACTCATTGTCGAAGCGTGTAAGTACGCTCCTCACCCACATCCACGTCTCCGACGCCCTCGAAGCGTGCTTCTGGACCCCGACGATCCCATCACTGCTGCCAACGCCCAATACATTGGGAGGACCCACTCCTCAGTCCCATGTCCCACTCTCCGCCGCCGTAAGAGGCGGCGTGGCCAGTCATATCTAACGGCACGCCCGCGCCTCGGCGCGGCGGGTCCCAATGGACGAAACCCACCATGATTAGCGTACGCGGGGCATTCCCCCGCGATCGCCATCACTTCACGAGCGTCCATCAAAGCTCGTAATTCTAATCTTCAGGGGCGAGCTACACTCGCCCCTCCCAGCCCGGTGACGCTGTCAAGACCATTCCAGGTCAACAGCATTAAAGTCCATTCGAAAAAAAAAAAAAAAAAAGGGCTTGCGGCAGACTGAGATCTGGCAACCATTGTTTTTCCAATTCCTGATGCGATTTTGTTTTAAATGATGTGGGATTTACATAAAAAACATATGAGTGCAAATTTCCCGAAAAACGCATTACCGTAAATATAATTAAAGGTGATTCTAGGCAACCCTAGTGTAGTTTATTCTACTATCATGTATCAATCTTAAATATAAGTTTCATTAAAAAAAACAGATACCTGCAGATTTAAGCAATGATCTCATTGCTTAAATCTGCAGGGCTTAGGCCATAAAGACACGGCGCCGCGTTGAGCCGCTACTCTACTCATAAAGAATTCGGTCGGAAAACAGAGAAAGGAGTGTGAAGGTAGATAGAGAGAACCTAATGTTAACTACATTAGGATCTCTCTGTCTAAGGTAGACATGCGAAAAAGGTATAAGTCATGATAACAGTGACTTAAAAAGAGAACAGTGACTTAAAAAGGGCAAAATATTATCTATGATTAAATTTAAAGTAGCTAGACTAACAACATTCTAAAACTACTGAAAATTACGAGTTATCTAATGACAAACGTATACTAAAATAATTTTATGGGTTCTAAAAAAATTGTTTTTTTTTTTATTAAATACACTCAATATATTGTACTGGATTTTATTGTTCAATTTAACGTTAATAGCTTGAGGTTACTTGTTTTTTCAGTATCTGACTGATTATTATATTGATTTGAAATGGAAAATATAATTTATTAATTTAAACTATTTAGTTTTTAAAATGTTACTTAGAATAAGAAAACAATATACATAGATTATATATAGATTTAACAAAGATCATATGGATATTTATGAAATTTATTTTAGCTTAATCAGTGTACGTTTTCACTGAGTATATTCGGTATGCGTTCAAATGAATATATTAACTCTTATCACCAGTATCGTGACGAACAGACGACAATTGAGTGGGAGCATATCAAGAGCCCTATAGCCATTATAGCGCAATTGGTTTTATAACTTACTATACGCACTCAAAATTTAATTCAGGATTGAAAATTTAATACTTTTTCACAATTTACTTGTAATATTTTAAAAAATAATACGTCACTGTGACAATTTAATTAATAATTATGAAAACTATCACAATTGATCAATCGATAAACTTACAAGTGGTGAAATTTGAATTGGATTTCTCTTCTTTATTTGTACCAAAACCGAAGCATGAAAAGAAATATAAGAAGATTAAAGTACCTCATATAAACTGGAACAAGCAACAAAAACATATTCCTACTCCTCCAATAATAATCCAACAGGTAGAATATTAATAATATCCTAAATAAAATGATGATTCTAAGCATAAAAATTAAGAAAACGACATAATAGTTAAAATGACAACAGTATAATAATAGTTTTTTCATATATTATGTATTTGGCGCACAGAAACGGGATGTGAAAGACCTAATAGAAGACTTATTAAATGAAATATATGTAGATCAACGTGACTGGGGTAGTAACAGTGCCGGTGAATATAGTCAAGGGTGAGTTGAGATTTTTATTTTAAATTAATTACCTGCTCATGAATTCATCCATTTCAAAGTAATTTAACTTTTTTTTATTTATGGACTGATTAAAATAAAACTAACACTAAATGTTAATGGAAGTTCACCAAAATACAATATTGAAAACTAACTTTAAATTGATTTAGCCGTTTCTGAGTTAACTATGCGTATGCACAAACACGCAGAAAAAAAGATTAAAAGCATTGTTTTGGATTACGTTCATAAAAGCCCCTATAATAATAATTTTTCTCTTCGTTCATGTGCAGACAACGATCAGTTACATTTTTATTATATGTAGGTAGAGTAGAGGTAGATATAAATTATAATTTTGCATTGCTTATTGTTGTGTCTAAAAAGGTACCTATTTGCGAAAACAGGTCTACAGCGGGATCTTGTACATCATCACGTTGTGGAGAGCAAACAGACGTTATTGAACGTAATTATTTAGAATCTTTAGGTAACTAGCCAAAAATAATATAGACATATGTAAAGTAAAATATTAAGCTATTGTATAATTTGAAAAGTCATGTTATATTTTCATGATTCTTAGATTTACAAGATCTCCAGGAGCAACATATTGAATGGAATAATAATTTGCGAACAACAGGGGAACGATTAGCAAAATGTTTACGGATCCGAGACCGATTGTATCGACAACAAAAGAAACTTTGCGCAGCATTCACAGTGCTTCTTCATCATATAAGTATGGACAATATTTCGTATTCTCTATGGTCATAATATGTGTTATTTTGTTTGTATAATGACATCATTTGCACAGATATATGTGCACGTACAAAACAAAAATGCATATATGTAGGCTACATGTATTTTTGTTTGTCACGGAAACTAAAAATGTATTTATAAAGGTAATTTTCTTATATATTTACTAAATGACAAAATTACTTTTAAATTAAATAAAACTTTAATAGAATTAAAAAAACTATAATTTTATATATATAATCTATTACCATTTATGAATAACAGATCAGGCACGGGTATTCATTGAGGGGCTTAAAATAACACTACGCACATGAAAGTATGTAGACGTAGAGTGCTTTTTACAATAGCCCCCAGCCTGTAACCGACGTACACAACTGTGAAATCAATAGACAACACACACAGATAAAGTCCTCGTGGTTGATTGCGCATGCTCCAATCAGGCATCTACCACGACACGCTATATCTGGATTCTAACCAATTTGGTCACTACTGCTATCCGGGCATCGATTTCAAATGAAACTCATAGCGATGAATTAGTAGAGGGTGAGCAGCCCCACTACTCAGGCCCGCGACTTTCTCAGTAAACATCGTATCAGCTGGTCGACCACGCAGTCATGTTTTGAAGAAATGACAGTCCTAAAATATTTTATTGTTTCTTTGCCTTTATCGAGTGTAACAAAAAGTGTCAAGTTGAATAAGCTTTAACACAAAACATAAATATGTGCTGACATAATGATTTCATTCAATCGCGAGTCTGTGTACGGTGCAGTTTAAAATTATGCATTTGTTATCAAATGTACACTTTCTACAAGACCGATGAGTGCAATTTTGAACTCTCTCAGGAACTTGGCAAGTTCTGCAAGGACTGCCCCAGGTACATTTAGATAAAAAAATGCTTAATTTACATAACGATACATGTAAGGCTAATGCGTTTTACTTGTAACAATTCGGTATACTTGGATATTTATGTTTCTTATCGATTTATTCACTTCCTATAAATAAATTAAATTAGTGACTGGACAGAGAAATTGATACTAATTACGCAATATCGTATCACAATACCTTTGTTAGATAGGAAAAAAACATAAAGATTTTTTTAAGGCCTTTTAAAGTAAAATAAAAATAAATTATTAAAATATTTAATTTAAAATATTTGTAATACGATAGCTGGAGATACAAGTGCGCGTTTCGGAGTGACTCCTGGCAACGAGGGCCCCGGCGAGGGCGGTTTCACAGAGTGGCTGCACGCGATGCGCCTTGTCGCACGCCTTCCCGCCGGGGTACCACAACATTTTCGCAGAAAGGTACGCATTATTGACTTGTCTTCATTATTAGTAGGTAATCAAGTTTGTAACTTTTTACATTAAATTGTTTATACATTTTTCGTTACAATATTGATTTTTTTTGGGTTGTTTGAAATTTGAGATCTCGATTATATTGAATGTAAATAAATTGTTTACATTTTATTGACTTAATAACAAAATAAAAAAAAAACTGTCAATCTCTTTACATGTTAGTAGAACACACATACCCGAATGTTACATCTTTATAAATAAAAATCAGCTTCATGTTGTATCCCGCACACAGCGGGGTAGGCACATGGGACCAAGTGTTAAGACATTCCGTTCCCCACTTTCCGCCGACTTCTGGAGGCATTGCGTGTTGAGTGGCGGAACTAAACTCCGCGCTTTGCCTCCACACCAGAGCGAAGAAATTAAAGTATAAATTTAAGTAAATATTTCATCTCCTCGAGTGGGGTTCGAACCCACGACCAGTCGATTTTACTGTCACACTTTGTGCCTCTGCGCCACGACTGGTCTCATCACATTTTTATATGTATATGTGCTATAATTCTTTTGTAATAATATTAACGACAATTATTAACATATGTCTTTTACCCTGTATTCATTAAATATCAAGATTATTTAAATATGTATTAATTATTAAATACAAAGTTTTCGTAACTATCGACAATTTTGATAATTTGAAAAGATGCCGCATTGACAGATTGGTATTGCAGGTATACGCAATTCCTGAAAAAAAAAATTGTTAGGGAAGTCCTACTCGTCATATTTATATTTATTTAAGTTATAAATGTCTATTAATATTTAAAACGGTTTATTTCGATTGGAATATTGAAAAGTTTAATTAAGATCTAGAACTTAAAATTTTGTAAGTCCATTTAATAAATTAAGAAACTGTGTAAAGTTTTTCATACTATTAACGTTGCCATGGCACCTCTCGCTAATAAGAATAACAATGGCCTTTCCAGCTATGGCTGACGTTAGCAGATCGACACTTGACCGCGCGGGGCATCGACTGGCCGGTCGCCGAACGTGCTTGTTTTCGAGGGACAGCCCAGCCCGATGATACTGAACTCAGCGCTCAGATCCTCAAGGTATAATATTGTCTAATTATACAATAGCAATATCAACTTGTAACTTTAGAAATTTAGGTTGCTACATTTCTTTATTTTAAAATTTTACAGGATTTACATCGGACAGGTTGTTCTCTATTTTGTGGTGCGGAAGGTCGGGAAAATCAAGCAATGTTACGCAGAGTGTTATTAGCTTATGCGAGGTAAGTTGGATATTTTTTTTATGTAAATAAAGTAAATCTTTTGCAATGTGTTTATTGTAATAGTACATTTTATTTTCAGGTGGAATAAGGACGTTGGATATTGTCAAGGTTTTAATATGCTAGCTGCTATCATATTAGAAGTGATGGATAAATCTGAATCAGATTCGTTAAAGGTACATACATATAACTTTCTACATAAATTCATAAGAGAAATGTTTTTGCTTTTCCTAATGGTAAATAAATTACCCTTCCTATAGGTGATGATATACCTAGTGGAAGCTGTGCTACCTGAAGGTTATTTCGCTGATGACCTTAGGGGATTATCGGCGGATATGGCAGCGTTCAGAGACCTTCTTCGTTTACGGCTTCCACGATTAGCTCAACATATGGATCATTTACAAAAAATATCTGATGGTTTGTGGATATATAATTTGCTTGAATACATAATTTGCGTCAGTTATTTCAAAATATGTTATTCATTTAACATTTGCATTACTAACAAGCAAGAAACTATCGTAAGCATACATGCGTTATAGGTGGCGGAGTTGAACCACCTTTACCAGATGTGTTCACAATGCAATGGTTCCTTACACTGTATGCAACATGGTTACCTCGAGATTCATTGCTGAGGATCTGGGACCTAATTTTATTAGATGGTAACGAAATCCTGTTATTAACAGCATTAGCCATCTGGGATATGCTGCAAGAGTAAGTATAGTTGGTCCTCTCTTAAAAAAATATTTTATGTGAACCTCCTTTCAAATTAAGAATTTAATTTGGAAAAAAAATATTTTAATTTACAAAATGTTAAATTTAAATTTCAAGGGAAATAAGAATGTAATAATTTATTAACTTTACACCTGTATTTTTTACGAAGATTCTACTTTTTCCATAGTCGCATTTTATCGGCAAGATCTGCCGATGAATTCTATAGTTGTATGGGCGGTGGTGTCGGTGCAGTATGGGAAGCAGGTGAAGCACTAGTTGCTAGAGTTGTCACTTTCAACTCTGCGCCTGAGCTTCCTCGTCTCCGAAGCCTACACAGATATAGAGTTGCACCACCTGTTCCACCAAACACTCCTCCAGTACATCATCCTCCTTTGCAATCAGCGGTATGTTTATTTGTTGCTATATCGAGAAAGCAAATTTTGTATAGAAGTAAATTTCCGAAATATACAAATTTTCTAGGTGCAGTCTATGACTAAACGAGGTCTACGACTATTCTACTCTGAAGATGAAGGTGACTCCAGCGATGATGGCAATAAAATGGCATTAGCTACGGTAATTTTGTTTTATATTTCAATTAGTTTTATATTTCTTAAATTGGCGTTAATATTGCAAATGATTTATTTTATGGTAAGACTACCGAAATCTGCGATTCGCGACCGTTATCAAATAGAAATAACTAAGAATTATGTGTGACACATGATACGTTGTAAGTGCCCAAGGTAACACCAACTGCCGTAAAATGGGATAAATTGGTACCTATCAAAATACACACGCTTCATTTGCTTTAGGTTATACCGAGACGTGAAGACCGTTCAGGTGCCGGGGATAGGTTATCCTTAGATATTGGAGCGCTGAAGAGACAATATGCTCGGTTGCGAGAACGCCAACGACAGGCCCATGTCATCTTGGCAGCAGCGTGTGCTCGACATGCTGCAGGTATAATAGATATACACCACTTAATGTAAATTTAAGTCGCTGATGGAATATTAGTGATTATCTCATCATAATCGAATAAACTTACAATTTTATTTCTAATTTAATCATATACATGTATGCATATAATGAGCTATAATTTCTAATTTTTTTCAGTTGGTGTTCCTACTTCGCCGACATCACTTACAGTAAATAATTTACTTTTGGGTAAAAGCGCTATTGTGAGTTCAAGAGGTCGGAGACTTGGCCCTCCACCAGGAGCTATTCCTCCTTCTCGCCAAGTACCAGTAAATAATAATAAAGCAGAACAACGTCCACGTAGAGTTGCAAATGACACTATCAGTTGGGAAGAAGAAAAATGTCGAAAATATCAAAATAGAAGAAACTCAGTAAAATGGAAAGATATAAAAAAAGAAAAAGCTCTTGATCTCACGAGAAAAGCTTCAATTGACTTGGATGAAAAGGGAGATGGTATTATTGTTTCTGAGCTAGAAGCCAACGCAATGATAGCTTCAATGCGGTCTCGCAGCTCCAGTGAAACTTCTTCTTATTCTTCTCGTTCTGAATCTAGTACCGACACAAGTCTATGTGACGATAATGAAAAAAATAGTGATTCAGAACACGACTTACCCACTGATGAAAATGTAAAAAATGTAAAAAATATTAAACCAAAATCTATTTCTCATAAAGATGTAGGCTACAGTTCACCAAATGCGAAATTAATTAAAGAGCCTTCTCCTATTGAAAGATCTCTGTCGCCTAGTAAAAGAAAAACCTCGAGTGATGTTAACGTGGATATTTCTGAGTATCTTGACTCAGCTGCCGGTGAATCATTACGTGTATATATAGATGGTTTTGAGCTTAAGTTAAAAGAACGTCAAGACAAGAACGTAGACAACAATATATTTAGTTCTACAAACTTACAAAAAGGCGTAACCAGTTCTTCACTACAGTGCAATAAAAAATACATATTTTCACCGTCTGATCCAGAAAAATTAAGAAATCAAAAAAATTCACAAGCTGCTTCTAAATTGTCTAATTTTAATACTCTTAAAACATCTCCTTGTCATCGTGTATTAGACTTCGAACCATCACTTAAAGATATCCCTGTAAGGCGGTCATCTACATCTCTGTTAGAGAGAAGGTCATTTGATATTATTGACAGTTTTACAATGAATCCTAATTTTATTCCGGACATTGATTTATCTGAAAGATACGAAAGTCCATTAAGAAGTCCTGGATCGGATAGCGTTATTATAAGCGAAGATGAACCACCCATACCTTTAAAAATTGACAAATATTTTGAGCACAGCCCGGAATTTTTCGGAGCTAGATTATCCGACCCAAATAATTTAGAAATTCCTAGTCGACGGACAACAAAAAGAAACTCGAGAATGCCAAAAAAACCAGATTCATTAACACTCCAAAGCAATAACAACGAAAAATATTTAAAAAGTGATGTAGAAAGGGCCTCTTCTCTACCGCAAAGTCATAGTTTCATATGTGTAAAATCTGAAAGCCCGATTGATTTAGTGAAAAAAAATAACGAAAATTATAGTCCTAAAGACAATAAATGTATAAAAAAGAAAATGAAATTTGAAAGTACAGAAAATAAAAGCTTAGAGGAATTATTAACGGAAAACGATTCTTCTACTGGTAAAGACTATGCGTTACGATCTGGGCGTAAAAATAGCGAAAGAGCCTTGCAAATAATTCAAGAAAATTCTCAAATACTAAGTCGAATTCTAACAAAACAGAATATTTCATTTTCCAATAACAACAGTCAAGAAGATAAAAATTTGGATGGCAGTACTTTATTAGATACAAAGTTAAAAGATAGAACGACCCCTCCAAAACTGCCAGAAGCAAAGTTACTTAACTCTCCTTTACTAAAAGAATCTACATCAGATTCTTTGATTGGCTGCTTAAAAAGAGCACCAAGAGATGTAGTATTAGACAAAAGCGATATTCTCAGGACTAGACCAATTTCTATTGATGATCCCTTCTCCTTGGATCCCCGTAATTCTTCATTAGGAAGTGAAGAGTTCTCCTTGAAAAGTATGAAAACACCGAGTATCGAATGCCTCGGTAACAAAACAGATTTATATGGTTGGGAAAATAAGGGATTTTTAGCAAAATGTGATTTCAAAAGCGATTTGATAAGTCACAGTGACCACTGTAAAGATGTTAAAAACAAAGGTAATGATATGTCAATCTTAACTGAATTACAATCTAAAAATCGCCGGCCAACTTCAGATGAGTGGTCACGGTACTCAATTTCAAGTGAGTCAAAAGTTTCTGTCACATTACCTTCCTCAGAATTAAAAGACACTTCGACGTATGAACGGCGATTCACTTCCGATGATTACAATTATCCACTGTCAGGTTCAACAAAATACAATGACTTGGTATTACCAAAACCAAGCGATTTATGTAACAAGGTAATGGATCAAAGCCCAAAACATTATGATAGCTCTATAAAAACTGAAAATAGTTCATTTAGTGACTTTTCCCATAGAGTGACTTCGTCTATAAGTTTTACGTGTGAACCATCTGTAGATGATGATTCTCCAATGGGGGCAAAAAGTAATTCTAGTGATACATTATGCCAAATTACTTCGTTAGACCAAATTTCTACACCAATATCGCCAAAAATATTTCCAAATCGGGAAACACCTACATTATCGAGAGACTCTATTGAAATAAGTGATAAAGCTAAAATTGAATCAGACGATACATGCAGTGCGATTACATCTCTTTTAGAAACAGATACGCTCTCGTCACTATCATATCCACGAAGTCCATCCACGGGTTCATACCATCCGTTCCCTACCAGACCAGCGATGCGATTACCTAAAGATCTGGGAGTGCGACTAGGTATGTATCCAAAAGAAACTATTCATTCTCCCCAAAAATGAATGATATGTTAAAAATATTTAATTTTAAATTTAAATATTGTTCAAAGTATAATTTAAACTACTCGTACTTAGTGTCTTATATAATATGTTTGTTATATTTTGGCTTAGTAAATATTTAGATTTAATATAATTTTTTGATGTATTTATTTATATCAATTAATAATGTATTGGAATGGCCAACCAGTTCGCATGTGAAAAATATTATTTCGTCAAATTTTATATATTGTGGCTAAATTGTTAAATGACATAACAATGTGCTTCATCTTTAATTAAAATTAATATATAATACCTAATTGTTATACATCTAAAGCAACTTGAGCTTTATCAAGTAATGTAGAAAATTTAAATGAACACGATGCCTTGATTCCACTTTAATCGTATGAAAAATTTGCGCATAATAAATATTTACAAGTAAATAAATATATGAAATTATTTGAAGTCAATAATTAAAGCAATTAATAATTCATACGAGATTAGAAAGATTATAAAAATTATATCCATGAAAATAAAAA
Source organism: Heliconius himera (assembly GCA_021202915.1). Taxonomy (NCBI): domain Eukaryota; kingdom Metazoa; phylum Arthropoda; class Insecta; order Lepidoptera; family Nymphalidae; genus Heliconius; species Heliconius himera. The sequence continues at coordinate 1,436,948 of JAJHJA010000079.1, read as the reverse complement.
AGAAACTATTATTTAAAAATAATATTTATTCTACGACAATATTGAGAAATTAAATACATTATGTGATCGCAGTAACTGTCTTTTATTAATTACAAACACATTTAAATAATAGCTTAAAGTCTATATACATAAGTTATATATGACATGCCTATATAGGTACGTATGCATATCAAAAATCGTCCAGCACTGGTGGACAAGTGCAAACTAAATGCTTGTCTCCGTACATGTCATCAATCCGGCTTACCGTTGGCCAGATCTTGGTCTGTCCTTTAACGAAGGGCTACAAAAAACATATATAAATCATATATTAATAAAAAAATATATTTATATAATTGAAAATAGTTTCTTTAATATCTTACCGCTGGAAACGCCGCTTGTTGCCTAGTATAGGGACGATTCCAATCCTCATTTATTACTTCTTCCTGTGGATGCGGTGCCATCTGAAGCAAAATTAAGCCGTATTGACATATATTTAGAACAGTGGTATTTCCTAAGCGTAGAATAACATTTTAAAAATTAAAAAATACCATATAGATTTTTAAATTGAAATATTATAAAACCTTACAATTGATTATGGTATATAAAATGTTGTGTACAACTAATGACACAGTTCTAAAGATGACTGATGGAATTGTAGGAGTAAAATATATACGAGTATATATGTAGTAACGTAATAACGTAAATTTTACCTTCAATGGATTAAGTCTTTTATCAATAACGCCATCTTCGATGTCTTTAATTTCTTTTCTTATAGCAATAAGTGCTTCACAAAACCGATCTAATTCCTGAAGGTCTTCCGATTCTGTGGGTTCTATCATGAGTGTTCCGGGCACCGGCCAGGACATTGTAGGAGCGTGGAATCCTAATAAAATATTAATATTTATTCAATTGATAATTAAAAATATAAAAAACATTTATGTATTATGTAAAAGATAAATAAAATTATTTGTATACAAACCAAAGTCCATAAGCCGCTTAGCTATATCACCAGGTTCAATATTAGCTGTTTTCTTAAGATCTCGTACATCTATAATAAATTCGTGTGCGACCAAACCCCTTTCGCCTTTGTACAATGTTTTATAATGACCATCTAACCTCCTAGACATATAATTAGCATTCAAAATTGCCACTTGAGTCGCTCGTTTCAAGCCTTTGGGTCCCATCATCTGCATAAATTATTGCTAGGTTAAAGGTCTATAGCGGTATTTCAAAGAGGAAATTTATAAAGTATTTTGGTATAGTACTAATATATGTTTGTTATAGCACTAAATATCAGAACATTGAGGTAAATAAATTGAAATGGTTTTATCAAATCTTCTACGTTGTTACGATTCCTTATGAAATAAAAAAATAGGCATAACTTAAAATGTGGCATAGACCAACCATCTCGTAATTAAAGTTCGATTTATTTATAAAAAATATATAATATATTGTTACAAAAAAATGAAGGTAATTTTAACTCACTTTTATATAAGCCCAAGAAATTGGTAAAATAGCAGATGATCCAAAAGGCGCCGCGCTGACGGAACCAAAACTGTGCGCCTCGTCGCCGAGATCGGCTAAAGGATTTATAACTGGGTGCGACGGTAGGAATGGCGCTAGGTGGGCTTTACTACAGAATCGTAAAAAAAAATATTGTAAAATAAAAAATATAAAAATAAACGGTCATTTTTGTTTTCTCTTATATTAAAAAAAACTGTAACGTCTAAATTAAATTACATATAATAAAATCGTATTTACGTTACTCTTGCCAAGAAACAAGCACGTATAATTTATATCGATAATAGTTTATACTTATACATATTTTGTAAGATTTAAAACACGAAAATGCTTAAAATAAAAAACTTACACTCCAATCGGTCCCATACCCGGGCCGCCTCCACCATGTGGTATACAGAATGTTTTGTGCAAGTTCAAATGTGACACATCACTGCCATAATCACCTGGACGGCACAGACCGACCTAAAGAAAATTATTATTAGCATTTGTAAAAGAATAAAATACATTAATGTTAAAACTTTTCTTTTAATTTTTATTTACACACAGCACATTTTTTATTATTTCAAGCTGCACCCTTATATAGCAGAGTAGGCAGCGGTAATCTAATGTTCAAAGTTCAAACACTTTTCTTCCAATTTCCGAGCTTTGTTCTGTAAATAAAATGATTAATGGAAATCGAACTTATAACCATCACCATGCCAGCCTCTTGATATTCCTATATAAAATTGCATAAAAAAAAATATAATACTAAAAAATGTAATGCCTGACTTGTAAATGTATACCTGAGCATTCATATTGGCTCCATCCAAGTAGACCTGCCCGCCGTGCGCGTGCACCAGCGCGCACACGTCTGCTGCACGCTCTTCGAATACTCCGAACGTGCTCGGGTAAGTAAGCATGAGACAGGAGATATTCTTACTATGCTCCTCAACCTGTCCAAGAAATGTGAAAGTGGGTCCAAGAAATTGCAGCTTTTTAACATAACTTACAGGTCTATTAATATAAGCATATTTTTGGTTTCAATAAGGTTTTCCTTCTTAAATGACTAGGAATAAAAAGATAACGTTAAGACATTCTACGATTTACATTAATTTTATTATAAACAATATGGAAAGCATTTCATTAAACTTTCTGTAATGTTCTCTTTGAAAGAAAATAATAATATATTTAACCTTATCTTTAAGATGCTCCATGTCAATTTCTCCAGAGGGTGACACTCGTATCGCGCAGACGCGCATGCCGGCCATGTGCGCGGACGCGGGGTTAGTGCCGTGCGCGCTCACGGGTATTAGGCAAATGTTCCTGCCGGTGTCACCTCGGAACTCGTGGTAGCGCTTGATCGTCCTCAGCCCGGCGTATTCCCCTTGAGCTCCACTGTAAATCATGCACACGTGAGACTGCCGATTTGTAAATAAAATAATCGAATTTATCGTTTAGCTTTAGTCTATTAATACCTACATAATATAAATAATTTCTTTCTTAGTCGATTTAGTTAAGGACTCCGTCAGCGTACTTCAAATCGAATCATTTTAAATACGTCAGTTGCGGGCTTTAATTCTCGCTCAAAATTTGGTAGCCTTAATGAACGAAACCTTAAATATTTTTTATACGGATCCTCTTTGCCTTCGATCAAATGGTTATGTACTCAAAAATATACAAAAACTAAAGAGTATCTAACTATTATCGTTTTTAAAATATTACCTGTTAGGTTGAAATGAAACACGGTCATATCCAGTAATAGCACAGAGGTCTCTAGCTAGTTCTTCGAATAAGGTATGATAGCCTTGGCATTGATCGAGCGGAGCGAACGGATGGATATCAGTAAAGTGCTTAAAAGAACATGGCATCATCTCTGTTGTTGAATTCAACTTCATGGTACAAGATCCCTAAAATTTGAAATTTAATTTAAATTACATTAATAAATATGGATAATGGACACGATAAGTTACCGCATTTTCCATTTTTTTATAATATGAAAGAGTCAATTCTAATAAGACAGTTCACATATTAACTCACAGCATTTCAACTTAGTAAACAATACAAAATAATATTAACGATGCATAATTTTGCCATTACTCACCAAAGGTATCATGGAATGGACTAGAGAAATATCCTTGTTCTCTAGTCGTTTCATGTATCTTACTATACTTGTTTCAGAATGGTGCATATTAAATACGGGATGTGTTAAATACGGCGATGTTCGACGGAACGATCCTTTCAATACACTTCGTGATCTCACATCACCACTTTCCATTACCTATATAAAATATTTATTTTAGTGATCACTTTACTCAATCTAAGTGTAATTTCATGACATTATTTAGTGTGAATATGCCCTGAGCCCTGTACGACAAATTAGATAGATATTGACTATTTACATTCAAATTTGATAGATATATTTTGTATAATGATAAGAGACCATCCATATAGGTAGGTACTTATAAGAATACTATGTAACTACTGAATATGTCTATTTTTAAATATAAGTGTTATAAGTGGACATCGACCGACCTCTTTTGGATTAGCAGTCTTACTCACAATACTCTATCTAATGAAACTCTTTAAGGGTTACTACACATACTATTTCAATTCTCAACCACAACATAAGTAGGAATCTTACTTCATTAACTTTATCACAATCAAATATCCATAATAAATCATCGACATCTTCCTTAGTCGTTGTTTCATCTAAAGCCACTCCAACTGCACCATCATCAAAATATCTTAAATTAATCTTCTTTTCTTGCGCACGGGCTTTGATTGCAGATGCGTCGTGCTCCGAGACAGGTATTATATGAAGTGTATCAAAATAAATATCATTAGACTGCTTGTGGCCACGTTTTCTTATTCCTAATAAATTATATTTAATTAAATAAATATTTTTGTATGTAATTAAACTTCTTTAAAAATTAACAATTTAAAGTACATAGATAATTTAATATTTTTTGAACAAACTAATACAATCTTAAAAATCTTGCCAGAGTTTAGCAAAGTCTCATTGAAAATTAAAATTATTTTAAGGTCCCCCAAACTTAAATTTGTTTACCATGATCTAGCACCAAAGTTGCATTGTGGACTCGGGTAGCTATATCTCTTAAGCCCTGGGGACCATGGTATGCTGCGTACATAGCGGACATATTTGCCAAAAGTGCCTGAGCCGTGCAAATATTTGAGGTGGCTTTATCCCGACGTATGTGCTGTTCTCTTGTCTGAAGTGCTAATCTGCAAATTAAATAAAAATAACGTTGACTACTCGAATCTTAAAACAAATAAAAATCGAAATACTAGATGTTTCGCGCACCTATAAGCATCTCGCCCAGCTGCATCTCTAGTGACACCGACCATACGGCCAGGCATCAATCTTACTAATTGATGCTCAGCTGCAAAAAATCCAGCATGGGGTCCCCCGTAGCCTAAAGGTACTCCAAATCTTTGAGAAGTTCCCACAGCCAAAGCCGCACCACATTCCGCTGGTGGACGAAGTAGAGCTAGAGCTAAAAGATCTGTAGCAACTACTACCAGCGTCTAAAACAAAACCGGAAATTTTATTATTATTATTACACCTCTTACTTAAAAACATTTTTAATAGTAAGTTAACCGACCCCGTGTTCCTGAGCGGCAGCAGCTAATCCCGAGTAGTCATACACTAAACCTCTCGTATCTGGACATTGTAATAAAACAGCTGATATGTCTCTTTGTGCAAAGTCTGCTTGCCGCACGTCCGGAACCACATTCACTTCTAATCCCAATGCATCTAATCGCGTTTGGACTACTGCTAACGTTTGGGGATGCAATCTCTCTGATACTACAAATTTTATCCGTTTATTATGTCTGAAATCAAATAACATAGGAATTAGCTATGTTTATATATTTTTAAAAACTTGTAATAATAGTAAAGGTACGGACTCATGTTTACCTGTGACATAGTGATAGGGCTTCTGCTGCCGCCGTGCCTTCATCCAGGAGGGATGCATTTGCTACATCCAATCCTGTTAGATCACTAACCATCGTCTGATAATTCAAGAGACCTTCTAACCGGCCTTGTGCCACTTCTGGTTGATAAGGAGTATATTGTGTTGTCCTAAAGCAATTTATATATAAATAAAACAATCATAAATGCGATTTTATATAAACCGTTTAAAAAAGTACATTATTATTGATTTTTTTAAACTACAATTAAGAACCATACCATCCGGGATTTTCAAACATATTCCTCATTATAGAATGCGGCACACAACAGTTATGGTAGCCCATGCCAATATACGAACGCCATATCTGATTCTTTTCTGCTATTTTGCGCACTCTCTCAATAAGGTCATACTCACCTAAAAATAAAATTTTGACGTATTTTATATTTTTTTTTATATAGCAAGGTATATAGGCATATAGCAAGATAGGTAGGGGAAAGTTATTGACACCACTCCTTTCATACATTTTTTTAAAGTGCTATTCCATAAGTAGGAAAGAAAAATAATTATTTAGAAATCGTATAAAATTTAAACGTAGCGGAATTTGAATTTGCCCCTCTTGGGTTTCCAAGAGGGGCAAATTCAAATTCCGCTCCATCTAAGCGCTCTGACCACTAACCCATATGTTCTCATCAAGTCAAAGAATAATAATCATAATTTTTAAAAAATCTTAAATGTGGAATATTACTTTAGAAAATGTTCAAACTATTTAATAAATAGCATTATTTCTTACCAAATGGTAATTTGAAGCAATTATCTTTGAGTAGTGGTCATTTGTAAAAATCTTCTTATAGATTACATAATAAATAATAAGGGTATAAGAATTTCGACGTAGCTTGATGAGAAAGTATACATTAGCTGTCAGAGCGCTTGGGCGGTTTCACAGAGACGCGGGTTCACATCCCGCTACGTTAAAATTTTTAAACGCTTTCTAAATAGAGCAAGTACCTATAACATTCCGTTTCTCGTTTTACACCCAAATTCGAGGCATTGCATATTAATCAGACGAAGATCAAACCCACAACCCTTCCATCAGACGCTATACGACTTTGCCACAATGTACTGAATAGCGCGATGGCTGATCTTTAAGTTATTTTAAAAAATATGATATATATTAATCGATACTTACTTATGGGCTCGCCAATTTCCATAAGGCTGTTAAACTGAATTTGCTTAGGAACAGCATCATTCGTTAGTTGATCTAAACTCTAAAATTAAAAGGTATTCCGTATAAATTTAGTTATAAAACTGACCTTGTACTTTATTTTACTTTGTAATTTAAATATATAATTATATGATTTGGGTATTTTATACCACCTAATGAGGATTAATAATAAAAACTTGTAACGATACATTAAGTACAAATTTAAAGGTCAGTTATAAAATTATCCTAAATAATTTGAAAAGTTGGCATACTCTTAGATAAATAGGATTTCTTTCAAAATTTTATTCCTATATATGGATATAAATAAATAAAAAAGTCGCACAATTAAAATAAAAAATACCTTATAGCCCAATAAATCTAGCATAGTCACAATGTCCTGATCCCTCGGTCCTATGTGGCGTTGAGGAAAATCAACTCTTTCGGGAAATAAATTATCCGATTTTGAACTTTGTGTAGTAACACATCGTATTTCGCATTTGAAAATCTTTTTATGTACATTTTGTTGGACATTTTTATAATTATTGTAATTTTTTAAATAACCTCCACGTTGAAGTAATCTAAACATTTTTATAATTTAATTATTCATATCACAGCCCAACGAACAAAAGAGACGAATAAAGACTGATAGAAAGGTCAGATCTGTTGCAAGAATTCTCTTTCAACGATAAGAGAGTTCAATAACAAAATAATATTAAGCTTATTCAAATAGTTAATTAGATACTGTGTAAACAATTTTCAACTTTGATCTTTTATCATTATCATACATCATATAGTAAAATCGAAAAATTCACTTTCATTATGTAATTATTTATTAATATAGTTATATGTACTTAAGTAGTACACACCTATCAACTATATTACTTGCTTATTCTGTATGTCATATTTCTTAAAATTGAATAAGAAACAAAAAATATTTTGTGCTGTGATGATAAATATAAAACCGTCTAAGTGCAAATCGGACTCCTGATCACGAAAACGATGCATGAATGCTCGTATCTTTAGATTTCGGTGAAGCTTGATTTTTTCTGTCCTTCAAGGGCCGTGTACCTGAATACTTTGTATTCATTTCAGCTAGGTATGCGATCTCGAGGTAAGAAGTCAACAGACGAAAAGGTGGACAACAAAGTGACATGAGTGGAAGTTCTGTTTTTAGGGTTTCGAAATAAAAATGTAAAAATGGAACCATTATAGGATCACTCGTATATCAATTTGTACGTCTGTCAAGCATATTTATCTCGAGATCACGTCTAGGTATTATATGGTATTTCAGCATTGTTTTCGCTGTATTTTGTATAAAACTGCCGCAGTCGCACAACATACAGTTATGAAATTTGGCACGAAAGAACAACTTACAATACAAATAAAGAAAGGAAGGAAAGTGAAAAATTATAATTATTTAACAGAAAAAAATTAGAAAATTATACTTGTAGGTTATTTAATAAAAATTAAGTACATATACCCTCAATCTTAACTTTTTAAATTTTTATAAGTTGTACTTCTCGTTGATCTGTAGGTAATCCTGAAATTGTTACGGAACCATTGGTGGACGAGCCTACCTTGCCCTTAATCGGATTTTTTTATGTTTTAAGCAATGATTTATTTATTTTTTCCTTTTTAGAGTATAAAATCCTGAAAATAAATGTATAAATTTTTTTTTATAAAATAGAAATATATATATGTTTATATCGGAATCGTTTAAAAATAATTAAAGAGAAGAGAATTTCTATCCTAATCCATCCATCGTCATCGTCACCTGTCCTCCTTTCTCCTTCGTTCATCGATCAACCAACACTAACATTTAAAATAACGGTCTCTGCATACCTCTTTCGCCTCGTCCACTGTCATCAACTTCTTCATACATGCACTCCTTATGTTTTCTATGTGACCTTCCCCCAGTATTTTTGTTACTGTGTTTTCGAAGACCAACTGAGGTCACCCCGATCGATCTTTTATTTCTTCATTACGAATTCAACGCATCTCCAAAGTATTCATCTTTTTTTATTCTTCTGTAATACCTACGTTTCGCTGCCGTATAACAGCGTCGGTACGCGCAACTGTGTTGCTGACGTTTCGCCGTTGCATCAATGTAGCTAAGGCACCGTTAATACTGTTACCGGCAGCAATACACCTTTCCACATCCATCTCGTATCTTCCATCTCTACTGAACTTACGTCCCAGATATACCACTTAAAATGTCTAACTGAAAATTTTATATTAAACATTAATATATTCTTAATGAGGATATTATACTGCTATGAAAATACAGATTGTGATTATGGTAATATATTAAAAATTAAAATATAAAAATTTAAAGTTAAATTCTTCGTGGAGACAGATATAGCTTTCGATTTTTTAGAAATGTACTTTGGGTTTTTTCGGGACTTATTATTTTTTTAAACATAATTGACACTATATTTAAAAAAATACTACTTCCATTTTTTCAAAATTAGCGTACGGCAATAAACACGAAGAAACTTGTTTCGATCGACCAAATTTACATGCCATTCCAACCTAGTTATTAATTCTTCTTACTGGTTTAAATAACAATTATACATTTTGATCGAGGTTAAAAGCTTTGCAGAATACGAGCAGTATTATCAACAATAAAATAATCTATTTAAACCATTGAGTATGCTTATTTCTGTTTTGAAAAATAACACAAATATGTTATTAACAATAGAGTCCATAGAGACTTGTTTTTAAGTGTATTAAAATACTATTAGTTTGATTGAGGGTATTTACCCATCAGAGTAAAATAATTTAACCACTGGCAACTCTAAGATTAGTAATGGCATTAACTGTTAAGTCACATAAGCCATACAAGGAACAATATATAAATAAACAATTTTCCACATACTGCATAATATTAACCTTTTTTATATTTTTAATATTATTTCCGTTTAAATATGGTGAATAATATAGTGTGATTTAACATTTTTAGTAGATTTTGCTGTTTAATAATTATGACTCTATCAGAATATACAAAAATAAAAGATCAAGTAATTCGTAGTGTAGCAAACAATGAGAAGTACGGTAATATATTAAAAAAATTAAAAGCCTTTTATCGTGCTGATATAGATTCAGACAGAAAATTTGAGAAGATAACTTCCATAGGTCAATTATTAAATATTCTTGAAAAAAGAGATGTAGTGTCGGAAGACAACCTTGGGCCTTTAAAGGATATATGTTGGAGACTTCAAGATCAAGAATTAATAAAACAAATAAGCGACTTTGAAAATAGACATATTCCTAGAGAATATATAAATTTTTATGGTAAGTGAATTCAATACTAAATATTCTTTGTTTTAATGACAGTATCTAATTTTACTCATATTATTGCAGCACAAAATGATGAAGAAAACAAAACAATTCCAAAACAGGTAAAGAAAGTGGACGAAACAAACGAACAACATCAAAATTATCATCCACTTTCTTTACATACTGTAAACAAAACAGAAAGGAAAGATAGGATGATAGAAACACTCAAAGAAGAAATTGGTTGTTTTTGGAGAGATCTTGGCAGAAATCTTAACATACAGGAATGTAAAATTCAAGAGATTGATGAAAAATATAACAATACTCCTGATAAAGTTGAAGAATTGATGATTGTTTTTGAGAAAAAAGTAGACAGACAGAGATGGTTTTTGATATTGTGTAATGCATTAGAAAAATCTCGCAGAAAAGATTTAAGCAAATCTCTTAATGAAATTATGACAATGAACTTATAATCTAATTAAAACTTGTGTTATTTTATTCTTCTCTTAATAAGCAACAACCGCTACTATGATATTTTGTTTACAGCCAGTATTTTTCTTTAAAATAATAATAAAAAAATATGAAACTTGTAGTGATCTGGCATAAACCCAAGATCTGTAGAGAATTGTTGTTTTATCCTCTGCTTTTTGCTTTCATTAAGTGGTAAAGTGTAGTAGTGTAGTAAAATAGGAAAGCCCACTCACAAGCTCTTTGTGATGATGAAACATGTGCATACATTTCATTATCCTTAGTTGACAAAGCTGTTTTGTGTAGGCACATTACAACACAGTAAGTGACAACTTACCATTTGCCAATTATTAAATTTGAGGTTTTTTAAATATTTATTAGTAATAAATGGCCTAACCCTAACAGATATATGCGTTTATAAATGTTGTTATTGGCCCCTCTGCAAATCTTTTGTATTTTAATGGCCATCCCATCATTCATTAACTTATTATTGCTTTAAACTCGACGAAACGGTTGTGGAAACGATTCCAGCTAATAATGGTGGTCGAACCCAAAAACAATCATATTTCATTTTTTAGCTTTAGTTAGAGACAAAACGCGGCGTTTAGTTCTGGTTCTCAACATGCAATGTTTCAAAAATAACCAATCAGCCACCTTACATCGAGGAATGTAGATAGGTAGTCTTTATACCAGGTACTGCCTGCTATAGAAACAAAAAATAAGGTACAATAAAATTTCAATGTTAGACAAAAATTATATTTTTAAAATCTTACAAAAAGAAATTTTAGCTATTTCTTACCGGCAATCTGTATAATTCATATAGAATACCTGGCGCATCTAATACATGAAATTGGAATTTATTTAAGAAATATATATTTTTATATAAACAATGTTTACAAATCCCTATCAAGACCTTTGTCTTGAAAGGTCAGTAAAGATATATATTCACAGACAAATATACATACATATATTGTTGGAATGTAATTACATGGTCCCACAAAAAGGAAACTCAGTAAAAATATGTGTAATAAACCTGTACATTCACATTTTACTTACAATATAAATGCATTATAAAATAACTAAAATTAATTATTTAAAAAAATAGCATTTAAAAATAAACATAGACAATTAAAACATCTATATGACTATAAAAAATAACTAGTTCTATATTTTAACTTGAGATTTACATCATTGTTGAGATGCCCAAATATAAATATTCTGGTCTGGATTAATCTATCACAGGAAGTGACACTTGAGGAAGATAAAATTATGAATAATTTAACTGAGTTTTCAAACAGAAAACTACAATTAATTATAAAGAATAGCCTATAACATTAAACAATATAATAAAATGTAAACAATTGCAAATATTTGATAAATCTAAAAAAAACATAAATTTCCGTATTACACATAAAATGTAAATATAAAAAAATTCTACAATTTAAGATAGTATATCTTGTTATTGTTGAGATGCCCAAACATAAGCATTCTGGAAGAGTCTAAGCCACGGGGAAGCAACACTTGAGGGTGAAGATGAAACAATAGGAACAGGGCTCTGCCAACGCAACACGCATCGTTCAGGGTGCGGCATCATGGCTAAATGACGTCCGTCCACAGAACGCAGTCCGGCTATACCATCTGTTGATAAAACATTACATATTATTTATGTATTTGAAAAAACTACCCAAAAATGTAGACACTAAGATTTTTTTAGCAGGGTACGGCGTAAAGTTTACGTTCCCCACTTTTCGCCAAATTCTGAAGGCATTGCATCTTAAGTGGTTAAGTGGTACGCCGTGCTTTGCCTCGTTAGAAGAGCCAACAAATAAAAATATTAAATATTTCCTTTGCTCAAGTGGGAATCGAACCCTATTACAAATACAGTCGCAAGACCGACTAGCTGAAGTGGCCTTTTTTTAAAATTTATGCAAAAAATTACATAATGCATCATTTGATATAAAAGAACTGGTAAGATAAATGGTGAAATGATTTTTGTTAATTTTCTCCATGAAACAAAGATCAAAAATGCACAATGCAGACGTGAAAAGAATACTTTTTAATAAAATGCCTAGTAGCATTTAAAGCTATAAATTTTATTCTTGTTGAATAATGTTTAATTTACGATATTTCATGGACACTATAATTAGCGTACAATTGAGTACAAACATGTAACGTTTTACAGTATGATCGATGTGTCGTGGCCGCACTCACTGGGGAAGAAATAATAAAAAGTCAAGAAATTCTATAATCAAAATTTTTATATATTAAGTTTATGTTATATGCTAAGGTCATGTTAAATTCAGCGCGACCACGACTCGTCGAAAGAATAGTGTAGTCGCTTAACAAACCACTCACCAGGACTGCCGTTGGGGTTCATCGGGTAAGCCTCAGTGGGCGCGCCGTCGTCGTCTACATATTGCATGGCCACCTGCCTATTAGCGTGCAGTTGGGCGAGGACCTGTGGCTTGGACGTTGTAAATCGTCCTTCACCGTGAGCGACCCATATTCCGAGCACACTACCGCCCATGCCTCGGAACCATACGTCTTGTGGACGTTCATTAATTGATACAGCGTTCCAGCGGCATTCAAACCTGTTATAGTCATCAATCATTATTTATTTGAAAAAATACATGTTCACAATATGCGGCAAGATAAGCAAAGGGAACCTAGTGTAAAGAGATTCCGTACAAACGGTCGTTGCCTGGCAGAATCCAACGCCGCGTTTAGTCTTGTTACCAGAACAAGGAAATGAAAATAGAAATAATTCAACGTCACGACGTTCTTATTTATACTTAGTATTAAATTGTAATATAATTTAAAAAAATACCTTTCTGAAAGATTATGATCAAGAACGACTTCCGGATTATCGGCTTTATTAGGATCGATCCAGCCTAGAAGCGCCATTAACTGGCATCCATTACACACTCCCAAGGAGAATGTGTCGCTACGGTTCTTGAAATGAGCGAACTGAGAACTAAGGGAATTATTGAACAATATACCCGCTGCCCAACCTTTGGCCGATCCGAGAGTATCTGCAATATTTATATTTACTTAGTAACGAGACATTAGTTTGCACCCAGATTAGAAAATTAATAAAATTTTATTATCAGCGATTGTACCCAAAACATAGTGACGCTTAAAATTGTTAACACATCTTTCTTTCACGAAATCAACGCTTTAAAGATGGATACAAAAATTGGTTCTCATAGAATATAAATACGCAAAGATTTTTTAGTTTTATGGTTCCATTATACTATGGTGTGGTAAAGAAAGTCTAGTCTAGTCTCAAGACACTGTTTCATATTTTCCACTCTTGAAATTATACGTCATGTTTTGTGTTACCAGGATAAAAAAAATCTTTATTTAAAGGTGCCAACTGAGATAAGTATACCACATATATTTTATAAAATAATATTAGTACAATTTAACATGTTATAATTTCATATTATACCAGCATAACTGAATCCACCGGGGAAAACTAAGCCCTGGAAGGCATCGAGTGTTATTTTGTTAGCTTGCAAATCACTCATGGTAACATCGAAGACATCGAAGTTGGCCATCATTAGAGACGCGATCATTTCACGATCGCCGTTTGTACCTATGAAATAAAAATAAAGTAATTAAAAAATTAAGGTAAGAAAATAAGTATTCGCTGGTGTGTCAAGTGGCGACGAGTGCGGCGTTGAGGACTCCCACCCAACACGCCATGTTCGAAACGGCGGGAGGTGGAGGACAGTGCTACAAATAGCTACGTGGACTGTAAGAGAAGGTATGGAATAAAAAATGAATGAATTATGAGAGGTTTTGGATGAGAGAGATTTGGATGTTGTTTGTGTGACTGAGATCAAGCGAAAGTGCAATGGCACGATCGATTTACCGGGCAGTCGGGCCGCTTTCTGGGCCGGCGTACCAGCGAGCGAGCGGGCTGCCAAGGTGTAGGTGTGTTATTGTCCTCTAGGTTGGTTAGTGCAGCGGTAGAATACAAGGTGATCTGCTTTGGGTTCGCTTCAGACTGAGGATAACAAGAGTATTCTTGTTAGCGGCGTAGTATACATCAGCTCCATTAGGCGAACTCCAGAAGTTTTGGGAAAGTATCAGGGATGTTCTACGTAGTGTTAAAGAGAATGAAAAAATAATAATAAGTGGTGAATTGAATGGATGGATCAGAACTGAGCGAAGTAGGTGCTAGGGAGTGCGAGGTCAGTATGGTGACTATATAAATGAGGCTGGAAAGCTTATATTTTATATTTGCATGAATAGGAATTCGTTTGTGGTAAACATTATGTTTGACCACAAACAAATTCACATTAACGAACCTCGTGTTAAATAAAACACTGTTAGATATATTCTGTGATTTTTCTTACGTCTTGAGTGGCGGAGCTCAACGCCGTGCTTTGCGTTGTAATCGAAGAAATTAAAATATTCAATATTTCATCCAGGAAATCGAACCCACAACTGTCTCGTTTACAGTCGGGCCGTTATGCTACTGAGCCTAACTCATTATTATGACTAGCATACCTTCTTCACGCAGTACAGCTACTCTGATAGATTTACTCTTAATAACAGCTGCCGAAGGATCAAATGTCACTTTGTATGATACACCTTTGCGCCTTTCAAGACCTGGAAACATATTTTTTTAATTTGATAGACATTAAAACATTTTTGTTATTTTTTTTTAGTTTCACACTGTACCCCACTTATATATGTATAGCAGGGTAGGCAGAAAGAACCTGTTGTTAGGACACTTCGTTCTTCACTTTCCACCAAATTCTAGAGTAGCGGAACGCAACTCTCCTATTTGCCTTACCAGATTAAAAATAATTAATTCCCCTCGAGTGATAATTAAAACCACAACCGTCGCGTTTGCAGTCAGACGATGTTGCAACAGCCACAATATTTTAGTTATATAAGAAATTAAACAAAAATGGATGCTTACCTTCCCATTCTTGTTTTACACAAGCGGAATTAGCTTGGCGTAGCTCTAATTGGTAGCTAGTTTCTTCCCACATTCTGAAGACCTTAATGAGTTTTGTATCGAGAACCAAGTTGCCATTTACTTTAACTTTTACCTACAACACAAAAATATTTTAAACAAAATTTCATAAAATATTTTAGTACAATAGTAAATCAATACACTATAAATATCCTATAAAAAATGTATATGGTGGAAATCGATATAACAAACAAACGTCTGTCATATATTTACTAATTTCCTTTGTCTACTTCTGTATATGAGACACATTTACATATAGCATATCCTAAACAACTGACACTGTATCTTACAACGACAGAAATGTAATAATAATGCAACTATCATTAAAAAAACACGAATAGTGCAGATTCGAATCACTATAGAATAAAAATTGCCTTTTTTCCCCATTTTCCGTTGAAATTTTGAAAAATTGCGTGTTGAGTCGCATAATTTAACGTTGCCCTTTGTCTTGTTACCAGAGCGAGGAAATGAGAATATTAAATAATTTATCTCCCCAAGTGGGAATTGAACCCACAACTGCCACGCTTACAGTGACACGATGTGCCACAACATCACAACGGTCTCAAATAATATTATTATAATATAGTTTATAATGATCTTACCTCAGAGTTCATTCCGTATTTTCCACTTTTGCCTACCACCTTGGCCTTAACACCTTGTTTGTTATATTCACTAAGGACATATTCCACATTACTTTGAGCAACTTCTACTATAATGCCCAATTCTTCATTGAATAGCGCTTCAATGGCGGACACATTGTTTTCAACTTGCAAATCTAATTCGAGTCCCCGTAAACCACCTATACCCATTTCTAGGACTGTAGTTATAAATCCTCCTTCGCTTACATCATGACCAGAGAGAAGTTTTTTGTCTACAACAAAATAAATTGTATATAAAATTGAAAAAAATATGTATTTTTAATGTAATCGTATAAAAATATGATATAATTAATATAAATATTTTAATATTCGTCTGATACTAGTCTACTATGGTTAAAACTTATATGAAATAGTTTTTAATTTAGATTACTAAATGTTCTCTTTGGGAGTTTGTATAAAACTTTAAAATAGGTAACGTCGGCTCAGAGTTTAAACCTGCTAGATCCGTTTTTTGTCCTTCATCGATTATCATGCCATTCGAAAGTGTACAAAAAAAAAAGAAAATCGACCTTTATGTTATTTAATTTAGTAGAGAATAAAATCAAAATTTCGAAATTGTAAATGCATTCTAATAATATACTCATCTTTTTTTAGGAACTTGTTTTGTCTCTTCTGAGAATTTTCTTAGTAATCTTTTAGGTTTTTACTCTAAAACGAAGATAATGCTTACCTTTAAGAAGCTTCTGTGTCACGTTGAACAAAGCTTTGAGTACATCAGGGTCATCCAAGTCTGGTGGATTGTCTCCGAGCTGGTTATAGCATTGCGCTAAAGATGTTCCACCAACCCTTTCATAATAAGTAGACATTTTTGTAATCACCGATTTTTTTTATTATAAAGCAATATTTCTTATATATAAAATTATAAAATAATTGACAATTATATTAAATTTATATTTGGCCCTCGACACTAAAAGTTCTAATAAGTAAACAAATAACTGGAAGAAATGATAATATTCAATCGGCTTAACATATTTTCTTGATTGGCCTCTTTTGGCCTTGGAATCTTTCAAACAAAAAACTAAATCCAAACCAACCGATTTAATATATTCGTCCGTTTGGAAGATACGATGCCACAGACATGTTCCCGCTGGGGGTAAAAAAATTACAATGTACTACTATAAAATACCTGTATTTCCCTGGACAAACTGGTACGTGAATAAGGGCTGATCCTTCTTCAAGCAATGCTGGTTCAATCTTAACAGTAATATCAGGGCAAGGGGCGTATGTTGATATTACTAGAGTTCCCGGTGACTTAACTGTAATATAAGAAAATTAATTACTTGAATGAGAATAATTTTGATATACAGTGAAATCTGGCTAACAAGGATTTTAAGGCACCAATCTTGATTGTGATGTTTGCATTTATTCAAATTTTCAACTATACGGTTTAAATTTATAATTGTCCCAATTAAGAGAGAGGCATGCTTACGTATTACGTAACAAATTAAATTTCACATTTGCACAGGGAATTAAGCAACTGAGTCCCAATTATATATGTAAACAGCGACAAAATCGTTTCTACGAAGTATTATAGAGGTATTTCGATGACAAGTGCCGAGACCTCATTGGAATTCTTAATAATAAAAGTTTCTCACTTATACATGTACCAATTAACCAGATTACACTGTAATTACTTTATGTGTATTTTAGTACTCCAGTCTCGAACATGCATCTATTGTGTATACAGAGATTGTTCCACATTGTCACGATAGTTTCATTCATATTGTATTATTTTTATAGTACTTTAATTTTATTTTAACTGGTGGATCTAAATTAAATTCCTATTTTATTACTATACATTAAACAACAGTCAGTCATCAGTAGCAAGGTCTAAGATAAGCCTTGCTTTAGTGTGAGTGCTTTTTGATAACCAGCCTACATCTCTTGTACTCATAGCAGCGTAACACGAGCGTTTAATTCTTAATATTTTATTTTTGTGTTCAAGTGTTCATATAAAGTTCAAGTTCATATAAAGTTGACAGTGGAAAAATATGTGTAACAAGCAGTAAAAAAGGAAAACGTGGCCACAACGCTGTTCTTGTTGATACGACTGATAATTTTATTCAATGATTTTAAAAAAATATTATAGAAATAAAACTTAGTCCAAAATTTTATTTTTATAGGTTGTATTTGTTTCTACTTTTATAATCACTTTCTTAACTGTAACTCATCGCTGCCTATACATGGAATATATATGAGATATTGTATATTAATTTAATAGAACGTAACACAATTTTTTTTTGTCTCTACGTTTGTTTACGCTAAATGCAGTTTGCATTATTGTATTTTGGCAAATGTCCCACTCACATTTAATGTTTTTTTGACATTAATCGTTTCCTAAAAAAAATGTAATGTCAATATAATATATTGTATGCAACAATATTGCTAGAAAATAAGCTATGTAATTGGTTGAAAGTTGAGCTATCAACATCCTTTTAAGATGTTAATCTCGATTACCATCATTAAAGGTTTTTAGCTATGAGGCCGTAAACTGAAACGTCTATCTGCTAAGTGTTGCCGGCTATACAAACCCGGCGTGCCCGCCACGTTGGCGCACATGGACAGCGAGTCCTTGCCGCCGTCGACGGCGACGCCGAGGCGGCGCATGGCGGCGCACAGCGCGCCGCACGCCGTCACCAGCGCCGCGCCCTCCGCGCCCGTCTTGCCAGCCCACATCCAGTTGCCCGAGCACTTCACGTCCGCCAGCTCGGTGATACCGGCGAATACCTGTACAATTACAATTTATATTTCCATTTCTTCACTCTGGTGTCGAGGCAAAAGTGCGGCGTTGCCACTTAACACGCAATACCTCCAGAATTCGGCAGAAAGTGGGGTCTTTCACTAAGTTCCCTCTTTCTACCCTGCTGTGTGCGGGATACAGCGTGAAGCTGATTTATTTTTGATTTATTTTAATTACAATTTTATATATTTTTGTGAGAAAGAGCACGCACCACCCATTTTACGAAATAACGGAGTTGAATTGAACTACGTTAAGTAACGGAGCTCAACGCAGCGCTTTGTCTTTTTACCAGAGCAAGAAAAAGAGTATCCTGTTGCATATACATACGCACGACGAAGACTAGAACATAAATCCTAACTAAAAAGTGTAAAATAAAAAAATACTATTAAATATTATAAAAAAACTAAAGCCCATAGTAATTTCTTCACTTCACTACATAAACTTTGACTTGAACACGTTTATAAAATTGAATTCAGTGTTTTATAAGAACAAACAAGATACTTTTTTATTAAGTAGGTATATTAGTATTTTTTTCTTTACATAATGTAAAAAATCCTATATCTAATTTAATGCCAATTTTTTTTATAATTTTCAATATTTTTTATAAATGTTATGTAATTTAAAAATGTCGTTATTATATTTGAAATACAAGCATTATGAGTATGTTCTACAGAAAGATAATAATGAGATGAGATATAATACATTATTTATGAACGGACGTCACTATTGATAATGAAAAATAATTTATTACCATCACAATTTAAAAACGTGCACACATAGTATATAAAACTTAATATCACGTGAATATAATTTTCTTTTAAATAGCTTTTAATTTAGCCAAGTAGATTTTGAATGGGTATTTTAATTTCTTTTTCTTACAAATTTTTATCCCGCACATAGCAGGTTAGGTAGAGGGGCCTTAGTGTTAAGACACTCCGTTCCTATTAAACCAATTCGGTTCATAATTAACCACCGAATTATGGACGTATTGCGTGTTGAGTGGCGCTCAATGAAAGTCAGCGCCGCAATGTATTATAAAAGTATTACATAATTACATTTGGCTTACCTATTCTTAGATTATTTTAATATAGGTTTTAAGCATATAATATAGCATTTAAAATATTGTTTATGCATATGACATAACATAATTTTTTATAGCTACGTATTATTAATGTAAATTATTACAAACTACTATCATAAAATTACATCACTAGAAACTAGATAACCTGTCACCTTATTTCTTTTTCGCCTTTAAGCAGTATCAGGTTTTTTTTTCAGAATACATAATCGGTGTTTCACTAACATTATTTATTAAATTACAAATGTTTGAAATCGTAGTTAAGTATCTGTTTTGCAATGTCTCTTAACATAAAATAAATAAAATGAAATGATGAGTACGCGTGGTGCAGGGACATATGCATACGATTGTAAATGCGAAGGTTGAGAGTTCCAATTCAACTCGGGGGATTAAAATATATAATATTTTCATTTCTTTGCTCTGTTAACGAGGCGCAGCGCGGTGTTGAGTTCCACCACTCAACACGTAATGTATCGAAAATTTGGCAGAAAGTGGGGAACGGAAGTGTCATAACACTAGGTTGCCTCTGCCTACCCTGCTAGCGTGAAGATAAAGAAAAACAAAAAATTAAACATAAAAAAATACTTAAATCGCTATTACAACTAAGTAGACAAAAAATACTCACCAAATTAGTCAACGCTTCACCCAACGACAATCTTGCCCCCGCCGCAGGGTCCAGTAGTCCTTTAACATTTTGCGTGCCAATGGAGGTCGCGGAGCCCACCAGCTCGTGGAACGACAGCGCCACCACCGCGCAGTCCGCCAGCGGCGTGTGCAGCGGCCCCACGCACTGCTGCTGCGCCACTAGGCCCGACACGCAACGGTCTACCTGTGGAACATATATAGATTGTAACTCTTGGTACGAGAGGCCAGTGACCACAAAATTGGGATTAACTTGCGTCGTTACCTTACGCATTGTTATTAGATAACTAAACCTAAAAAGAAACTTGAAGCTGTTGTATTAAGACAAATTCAGAGTTTAGTTATGCAAATCTGAAAAGGAGTCAGTCAACAGAAACTGAAGAATATTATACATACCTCTATTAGGGATAACCAAACCATACAGGAGATGCGTGAAAGTAAAAAAAGATGAAAAAAATATAGTATTCATGTATTTGTAAAAGAATATACAGCTTTAATCGTGTCGTAATTGTGTAATATATTAATGAACAAATGATACATAGTTATGCTGAGATTAATTTGTTGAGTAATAAAAAAGTCAATAGTAATCATTGAATCTTGCAATACACTTTTTTAAATGTATGTAATTTTACATTCCATAAAAATATCTCAATTATTAACTGCTAATAAAGTTCCAGGTTTTCAGTGGAATAGTTTATAATACTTGAAGTATCAAAAAAACTAAAACATAAAACTAAAATCACAGATTTTTTTAGTTTGTAAAATTATATGTTACTTAGTTAAATATGAAGAAATTGATTAATAATATAGTATAATGTGTTGTGATTTGGAGTTTACTTTATTGTTTATAAATACAACATGGTCAATTACCTTATTTGTCAAATATCTCTTGCTGGCAACATTAACAAGTCTCAGTACTCTATCTAAGGCCTTTTCCACAGTAACATCGCTAGGCAGCGACAAGGGCAGTCTAGTTCGTTTGTCCAGTTTAAAATCAAATGTTTTCCGTGGCATATTACCTGTAATAATAATAATCAATCAGCTTCACACTGTAGGGAACATAGTTTTAAGACACTCCATTCCACACTTTCCACCGAGTTCTGGAGGCATTGCGTGTTGAGTCGCGGAACTCAAAACCGCGCTCTGCCTCGACACTAGAGCGAAGAAATGGCACAATAATGGAACCCACAACCAGTCGATTTTACAATCATACTTTGTGCCCCTACGGCACAATTGGCCGCAATACTATTAATAAAATATTATTAAAACTACATTTATAAGAAAATACAAATAATAATAATAATATTCTAATTATCAGCCTTATTATAAATCAAATATTTTTAGTAATAGAAAACTACAATATTTAAAAAGCACCTTAAAAAAAACTTAATTAATTGGAACTGGTCAAAATAGGGTAATTTTTCAATACAATATCAACTTCATTTGAAAAGTGTCTCAATTCTATCCTAAGATCCTATATAAACTACTATAAAATATAAAACATTTATTTAACTCCAAAATCCAGTAAGTAAGCATGTTGTTCTGCTGTGAGATCTGTTGGTCTTGTAAGCAAATTCACTGATATTCTTTATAAATTACTTTAATTTCAATTACTTATAAATAAGTTAAAACCAACTTACCAAGTACTGCTTCTAAATGTAAATCATAAGGCAACTTTGACTGGACTTCGGGCTTTAATCTGTCAGATCTGCTTAAATAGGAATCTTTATAACTATCTTCAACTAAACTCATGAATCCATCCCCCGTTACTTCGCCTACAAATGATACCGGGCATCTCTCACGGCGACAAATTTCTAAAGAAATAAGAATATCGTGTTATATTAATATGATTGAGATTATTTAGTCAATACCTCATTATCTACCAGATGAAGTAAATGAAAATTATTTAAATATAATCCCCCACTCCCAACAGGGAACCCACACCCATTGCATTTGCACCACAATTGGTTCAAATATACAATCAATCATAACTATAGCTTAGTTACCTTCCAAAATATTCCTATTCTCTTTAGAACATAGTAATGCATCATTTTCCTGGTATTCAGCCCCCCATAGTTCTAAAGTCGTGATAGTTGGGTCTCCCAATTGGAACTCCTTAGTGAAGACAACCGCTCCCTCAGGTTCCACAAGCTCTTTGAGTACATTGCCATTACCACCTGCACCTTGGTCGTGGATGGCTGTAAAAATATTTTTATATATAATTAAAAAATAACATTTCACTTTATTAATCTAAACTTAAGTATGCATGTAATATTTTAAATGTTAATTTTACATATAAATAAAAATAATTTACTTACATTCAATTGGATTATGATCTGACTCTAAACACGCCCGAACAACTCTATTCAAGCGATTGCCCATTTCAGCATCACCTGTAAAAACAAAAGGAGTACATTACAATTTGCTTGTTTTATATAAATTATATGATCATTAAATATCAAATATTGGCTTGGCCTATTTTAATAAAAAAAATATATATATTTTGAAGGTTGTTCTGCACATAGCAGGGTAGGCAGAGGAAACCTGGGAACCCAATGGTAAGACTCTCCGTAAATCACTTTCCGCTGAATTCCTGAGGAAATGCGCGTTGAGTGGCGAGGTTACTAGAGCGAGGAAATGAAAATATTTTATTCCCCTGACTGGGAATCAAATCCATAACCATTGCTTTAACAGTCACACACTTGTGCCTATGCGCCACGAAGATCTTCAATTTATTTATTTTAATAAAATAAAGCTGTATACCTCTTTGTACAGCTCCAAAGTCAAGTGCGTTGTCTCTAGAGTCATCTCCCTGGACGGCTACGGATGACGCTGCGCCTCCACCCACACCAATACGGTAAACGGGACCACCAACTTTTACTAGTAACATACCTGAATGAACAAATAAATAATTAGTAAAGTAAAAGTAAAGTAAAATACTCTTTGTTGTACAAATTATACATATGGAACATTAAAATATAATAAATTAGATAGCAGTGTATAAGTGAGCGATCTCTTCCAGGTAACCTTGGGGTAGAGGAGAGAATAAATTAGTTACATGCAAAGGGACAAAGGGATGTACTGAGTGCTAGATAATAATTTCATTGTTTTTGCAAAAATACATATATACAATATCCATATATACATACTCATATAAACATTATACATACATACATAATTAAACCTAATTAGTTTTCTATTAAACCAATGTTTATTTATAAATTGAAAATTTTATCTTCACACTGTATATAGAGGGAACCTAGTGTTAAGGTATGTAAGGCAATATTCTAAACACAATGTGTTGAGTAACGGAACTTAACGCCGTGCATTGTTTTCTTATCAGAGCGACATGAAAATAATTAATTTCATAGAGTAAAATCGAACCGACGACCGTCATTCTTACGATCAGACGCTGTACCGCTGCGCCACGATGGACTCATCTATCTATATATATAAAAGGACTTGTGCTGACTGACTGAGGTAAGACGCACGCAGAGCCGTAACCGCTGATGGTAGAAACGTGAAATTTGGGCAAATGTTTATTTTCATATTCTGGACATCCACTAAGAAAGGATTTTGAAGAATTTTAACCTTAAAGGGATGAAATAGGGGTTGAAAGTTTGTATGGATTTTTTTTTAAATCGCCACCGATTTTTATAAAATTTGAAATTCAGATTCTTAAAAACATTTCATTGAACACGTGTTTCATGGTTTTTTAGAATTCACCCCCTAAGGGTGCAAATAAGGGGTTGAAAGTTTGTATGGAAAAATCTTTAAATCACCACCGATTTTTATAAAAAAAAAATAATTCAGACTGTTAAAAATATTTTATTGAACATGTGTTTCGTGGTTTTTTTAGAATTCACCCCTAAGTGTCCAAATAAGCGGGCGAAGCCGCGCGCGCCCACTAGTTGTTCATATAAGAATCTTATAAATCACGCTAGGATTACTGCTTGCGTTCTTTTGTTTATTTATATAAACAATAGCTATATTAAAGAGATGTCTAATAAATTTGTTATATGTACATGCGCATTACATACTATATGACGAAATAAGGGAAGTAAAATGTTTATTTTTTTTACATTTTTAGTGACAATACCTGAAGTATTATTGTTAAATTTTGTTATTCTAACTTTTCTTGGGAAATCGTTTACAAATCTGCTATGTTCAAATTGTCATATGTTTTATAAAAAAATATTATTACAATAGTTTAAAAAATTAAAAAAAGCGTAAAAATATCTTCTTTATGCTATCCTGGTTTTATGTTAAAATTACAGACAAACACTAATTTTATAGGTTTAGATACAGTGAAGCTATTAAGTGTGTTAATATAATACCTTCACTGGGTTTGTTCTTTTTAATCATACTATGAGGCATATATCCAATTCCACCGCTGAACATAATTGGCTTCACAAATTCCTCTCTCACATTATCAGCATTCTTGAGACCATATGATTGCACAAAACCTGTTCAAAAAGTAAATTAAATGTAATTAAGAGCTCATAAATATATAAAAGTATTATATGCAAAGGTGGGAATGGCAATCTTATAATAAAATACCAATCATGTAAAATTTTTATAGTATAATTAACAAAACCTCTGTCCTTCTTCAAAGAGAAAGAAGAGAAGAAGCAAGCATAAAAAATATCTCTTTGAAGGATAATGGTGTATTATTTTATATGTTACAGTATTTATAATAATGTATATAATATATATTCTAAATCGAACAAATATATTCTTTTAACATACCTGTAATGACTGGTTCTCCAAATTTATTACCATAGTCTGATGCACCATTACTGGCATCTATGATTATTTGGAGTGGACTGGCAAAATTGTTTGGATACTGCCAGTTTTTGTCTTCCCAAGGTAAATCATAACCTGTGATAAAAATTATGCATTTGAAATGTTTTGTAAAGTCAAATGTACTATGACTTTTTTATTTTGTCCTTCATTCAGAGGTAATAACTTTATTTCTATATAATATCAATACATTAAATAATTTTAAGTAAGTGGTAATGTACACTATCAAAAAGTGTGGACCATAATGAATGAAATAAAAGATAATATATTTAAAATATTATAACCTACTTACTATCTTAGTAAAAGTTCATATAGTAATCTTATATATATTCTTACTAAGTAATAAAACTCTCATTTAAAAACTAACCTGGTATATGTAAGTTGCCAACACTGTATCCAGCAGTTCCACCAACAGTGTGGCCACCGCGACCAACACCCTGCACATCTCTTATACGGCCACCAGTTCCTGTTGTAGCACCACTGAATGGGGCTACAGCTGTGGGCATGTTATGTGTTTCAGCTGTAAATATTATATCAGACTCAGTAATTTCTTCAATCATCTGAGATGGCACTTTTATGTTGCTTGGCTTCAGTTTTGTATGCTTAAAACCTTTTATTGCACTGAAAGGAAACATTTTGTTAATTATAATTATTATTTCTTACTAATTTTGAATTCATTAGAAATATGAATATGAAAATCAACTACCTGCTGTTATCACCAAATTTAATAACATTATTATCATTAGAAGTTTTTTGTGTTGAAGCAACCATGTCAATTAGAGACTCATTTATTTCTTCGCCATCTAAAATTATTTTGCCCTAAAAGCAATATTATAATTAATATTAAAAAAGTCATTGAGGATAACAAATTCTTAAAGAACATAATTTTTACTTTACCTTAAAGAACCAATGTCTTGAATGTTCACTATTACTCTGTGCCAGATCGAATAATTCAACACTTGTAGGATCCCGCTTCAGTTTATTAACAAATAAATCCATATAAAACTCCATATCCCATGAATCAAAAGCCAAACCTAAAAATATATTAAGTTGTAGAATTTCGATATAGTAAATGAATATCATTGTCAAATAAATAGTTTGCTAATAAATAAATACTTTTACATTTAATATACTACTATAATAAATAAAACTGACCACTGCAAAAAAAAACAGTATAATGTAATATGAGAAATACAGTAAAAATATTTGCCACCAAATTTGAATAGATAAATTCTCAAAAAATATATTCATTCAACCTAATTCTTATTAATTCTATAGTGGTAATAGTGCTAAAAGTATAGTACTCTTTGCTATAATGCAAGGAATGAGATGAGTTATAGATTGCTATAATGAATAAAATATTACCTAATTTTTTATTAACCCTTTCCATAGCCGCCATTCCTTCTAATTGTAAAGGTACTACAAACCATGGTTCCAAATCTCTTGGCAGACCTTCATTAAAGCTTTGACGTGGCAGATTCTCTTTAGTATAAACACATTGGGTCATCCTATCATGTAGTGGTGCAGCCAAATCCTCATATAATTTTTTGCTGACATTTTTGGACTTTTTAAATGTAATGAGGTACCGAGTAGAGGTTTCAAGACGGACAACATCATATAGCCCAACACTTTGGCAGATCTGAACTGAATTACTTGAATCAGCTGTTGAAAAGTTAAACCTACAATATACAAAGAAAATTATTATTTGAAGATCTAACTTATTTTTATTTGTCAAATTTTTTCATTACTTACCTGGGCCCAATTTCGATTATGGCTTGGTTCTCATTCACAAATTTAAAAACGGATTCATTTTTTAATGCATGTGGCTGAAGAGGGGAACTAAGAAGCCACTGCAATATTTTTATTTGATTTATGTTTAAATAATTACAACCTTCGGCAAGTTCCACATGGTAGCAAAACTCCGTTGACAACTCTTGCACGTCTGAATCAACTAATTGTAGTTTTAAAAGAATTTCTTTAGTTTTATTAGCACTGAAAACTTCATGACTAAAAAATCTTAAAATACACATGTTCACTACAATATGAATCTAGCGGAGTTCATTCACGAATCAAGAAGATCTCAAGACAAATATCAAACTTAATGAGGTATTTCATCAATTGATATCTTGCATCAATGTCAAAGTTCAGGCCATATCACTTGTAGCTAGACGAAAATAAGTTAATAGCATAACATAAGCTTACGCAATTGTATACTTAAATAATTCTAAATAACTGGACGAAAACAACAAGCAAACACTACGTTAGCGTGCAATAGGAAAAGTTATTAAAATGCCTTCTTTGTAATGACTTAAGACAACTTTATAAGTAATTGTCTGAGACAAAACATTTTGTAAGATATTTATTTTTCCTAAGTGTGGAATAACACTTTAAAAATGTTATAATATTTTGTAAGATATCTTCAACAATTGGATTGGATTTTTGGACTGTGTTGGATTTTTAAAGAATTATAATTTGTAAATATAAAATAACAATTCAACGAAGTTAAGACATTGGCATTTACCAATTAACTCAAATTTCAAAATTGTAATCAACAATGCAATCCAATTTAGAATTCTAGAATTGTATTACTTAGGTAGGGTATGATAATTATTAACTCTTTAAAAATGATCATGTGTAGAAGTGCATTTCATTATTTAAAATTTAAATAATCAAAGTAAACGATAGCGCATATATTATATTTATGATATAATAAGATGAGAATATATTATGTCGTTCAATGGTAGAGAATGTCGATGAGAAAAGAATAATATCCTTAAAACTGAATATATTTGTGATGCCTCAAAACAAAAAACGGAACCCTTGTAATTTGTATGGTATGGTATAACTCTTTGATTATTATGCCACTCTTTGATTATATAGTGCCAGTTGAGCACATGACGTTGTGTGGAGAAGACACGAAGGAGATTGTACGGTAAACCGTTACATGACCATGTTGTCCGTCTATCAAAACCATTCATCGCGACATCGCGTGGGGGTATTAAACTGAAATTAATGTCAAATATTCTTGACCATAGCCCCTTCGAGCAGAGAAAAATATAAAGCTTCTAAATCAACGCAATCAAAAGACACAAGCGTTTATGCATCGTTATTACTGAAAAAAATCAAACCAGCTTCACGCCGCCGAAATCTGGAGGCATTGCGCGCTTTGTGGCGAAGGTCAACGCTGCGCTTTGCCTAGACACCAAAGCGAAGAAATAGAAATATGAATTTAAATAAATATTTCATTTCCCTGAGTGGGGATTGAACCTACGACCAGTCGTGTTTACAGTCACACTTTGTGCCCTTGCGTCACGACTTCTAATTAAAACCGTAAACTAGCAACTTTTATGTATTTCCTGTAATTGATATGAAGCCCTTGGTATACGAGTCCGACTCGCATTTGACCGGTTTTATTTCCTTGTGGCGATGACCTGTCGATGTGATTGGATAGTCACTGATGGAACCCTGGAAAGTCTATTGAAAAATTTCTGAAGTTTTAATTGGATTTATCTTAAAGAAAAAATAGCGTGTTTTTAGTTTAGTTTAGCCTAGATGCAAAGATATGTGTTGTAAATTTGACGTCTGTCTGTCCCAACGTGGATGGACGGATGGACATGGTATGGTATTTTCATTCGAAAGCCAGTTTCCTTGCTGCAGTGTTTAGTTATGTTTGGGAAAATATGGTCTAACAGTTTGAAAAGTATCAGTTCCCCTTCTTCCCGGCATTAATCCCGGTTATTGCCAGGATCTGCCCTCCTACTCAACCTACTCCACTTTGCACGGTCTTTAACGTGCTCGATGGTTACACCATTGGCTCTCATATCCTGCATCACGACATCCTAACAGTTCCTCCTTGGGCGTCCGGGAGGTCTCACTCCAGGGTCAGATATAGTAAGGCACTTGCACCCGACATAGTTAACGGCGCGTAACGTGGCCAAACCATTTCGGGTGACGCTCTTCGAGCTTATCCGCTACGTTACAGACTCCAAGACTACCTTGGATGCATGTGTTACGCTAACCGCATAGGTTAGACTGCGTTACGCCGCATATCCACCTCAGCATCTTCATTTCTGTGACGTGAAGCTCCTGAGTGTGCCGAGATAGTGCTGGCCTGCATTCGCTGCCGTATAAAAGAAACGGTCAGCTGATGCGCTTGTATATCAGATCCTTGAGCTTGGGAGGTATCTTGCTATCGCAGACCACACCAATGACCTCCCGCCATTTAGCCCAACCAGTTTTTATCCAGATATAGATAGACATCGTGATCGATGCCTCCAGACTCGTGCATGACGGATCCAAGGTACCTGAACGTTTCTGACTCAACGGTTGGTTCAGGACCAATATGGATAGTGCTCGAGTCTGGGCTCCCGCAGGCCATGTACTCGGTCTTCGACACATTTATTTTAAGATCACCAAGTTGTTAAATAGCTAGTCGAGAGGGAGTCAGCATAATGTCACTATTTAGCGGGTATATAAATAGAAAGCAATCGAGTTGCAACAGAGAAATTGCAGAAGATAGGAATTTGCAGTTCGAGTGGCCATTTGTGCTCGCATTTTATCGGAGACGAAAATTGTCCAATGTAGTTTCATATTCAGTTGAATAATTCAGCTTCCGCTTCACGCATATTCCTGTGTTCCGAGAAATTAAGTAAAGTAAGATTATCTTTCCACTTCTGCCACACTTTTGAATCGATTAGGATTTAGAACGCAATTCTACTATAGATACTCAATTGAAATTTTTAGTTCCGTATATAGTAGTAGTTTTATTATATTTTTAGTTCCGTATATAGTAGTAGGTATTGAATATTTGTAACGATATTTTATATTACTTTATTTTACTACAATTTCATGTGGGAAGATTTTTATTAGATTGATCTTTTTAAAATTAATTTTAGTAATCTTATTTAAAATTACTAAAAAACACTATTTACAGGAGAGATTTTTCAAATCATCACATCATTTTATTTATATAAAACTTATATACACTTATATAAAAATACACAAAAAAATAGAAAAGAAACATTGCGATTTTTTGACAGCAATCGCAGTAAATTTTTAATTCCAATTCCGATTATAATTTTTTATTATTATTTAATCATACATTTTTAACTTTTGAATAACATATACATAGTTATTTTGGAGTTAATTTCATAAAAATAAATGTATATCTAAAATATATATATAATAAAATCATATTTTTTATATATACATTTATTTTAATAATATCTACAAAGTCGATTATAATCTATGTGAAGAATCGATTTCAATGTCATTTTCAAGCTTAATTATTCATCGTATCGCCATCTTGTTTTAGACATGGCGGTTGATCACGTTGATTCGTAATTTGTAGATATAGCGTCGTGGTAAACTATAAATATTCATCTAAAATGGATAATGAATTATCTTCAATACATTACAGTTCTTAAATATTTCGAAAAGTGTTATATTTTCTGAAACATTAATTTTGTTCTTTGTTGTGTATTGTTCATATATATAGAGTAGGCGTTTATACGCCTATACGGGCTTAACCCAAGCCGCTTACTTTATTATATTGATTTTTATCGTTCAATGCTCAAATATGATGATGTATACGGTAAGATGATTCTTCTATATAATATTAACATTACCAATTATGTTTTATCAGTAACTTATTAGAGTATGATGTTCCTTGGTCAATAGTTTGCAGTTTATTAAATTAAAAATGCCATTTTTATTTTAACATAAAGATATATATTACTAACGTTTATGTATTATATAACCATAAAAGGTTTTTAATAGTAATTTTATTTTGAATTAATAATATATTTTTAATATTAACTGCAAACTTATATTAAAATCTTTATAGGTTATGTTTATTGTTAAAATATGCTATGCTTGTATTGCTTTTTGCAACTGCAACTAAAACTTTATTTTGATACCTTTAAGCTTCGTAAGATATGTATTTTATATAATATTAATACAAAATATGTTGTTATGTAGAAAAACAGAATAGCAACAGCCTAGCCTAATTAAAGCTATATTTTCGCTGATAATAAGCTTAATATAAATAATATATTCACAGCATAGATTTAATTATATTCATTACATTTTTTAAATATTTCATAACTAGGGTACAAGCACGGAGCAGGACACTCGCTTCAGTGACAAAGAGAAAAAGCTAATGAAACAAATGAAGTTTGGAGATTGTTTGACACAACAGGTAAAATATTCTTAGAAATCTATGTGTATCTGTATTCTGCTCATATTTAAGACAAACCTTGATAAGTGTTAAAAGTAAAGGCCCATTTGTAACTGTTGCTGTGGTCTGGCAAGATCAGAGTGGAGCAAAGAAAATTATTTTCTGTAGTGAAGATTGTACTGCGACTATTGCATTTATAATTTAGATACTTTGCCACTGAGCCATAAATGACCTTTGGTGGCAATAGCAATATGATATGTACAATATTGTTTTATGTCTTGTTGTTAATCAATAGTTAGTCATTTATCAAAAAAAAACTTCCATTTTTATTTGCATGTGCTTTACTGCCAACCATTTAGAAAATTTATTTATGGTGCCAATCATTTAGAAAATTTATTTAAACTATACCACTTCACAACTGATAAGTTTAATGCTACATACAAATTATACTGAAAAAACATTATTTTATGCCTGCAGCAATTGGTAAAAAAAAATCTATATTTTAATATTACTATTACATATATCATATTCTTTACAGGAGGCAAATAAAACTGAACTTTTGTATCTTAAATATGAAAGTTATTTTTATCTAAATTACTAATTTAGATAATATATTAATCATATATAAATATGATTTAAGGTGGACATGTCGAAGGTAAAACTGGATGTACTGAAGCCATGGATCACCCAAAAAATCACCGAGATCTTGAAGATGGAAGATGATGTGGTCATTGATTATGTGAACAATCAGCTTGAAGAAAAGGTGACTAATATTTCTACACTGTTACATAAATATTTCTAAAACAATGTAATCATTGCAGTTTCCTTTCATAAAAATAAAAAAATACATATATATAAAATAATTAATATATTATAATTAATATAAAAAGGAAACTGCAATTGAAGTATATAATTAATAAATGTATATTGATTGGCTATGGCTATTTTTATGGTCCCCATCGGTTAGCGCGCCGCCATCGCCGCCAGCCGCAGCCGCCCGCCGTCGCCGCGCGTCCCGCTCTTCTTATGGAGGCCCTTAGCATTCTGAATCGGTATTTACGGGGAAATTAAATACTTAAATGCTACTTCAATAATGAGTTCATATATGATGACTCCGAGGTGCTCAGAGATAGATTTGACTCGGGGTAGGGAAGTTTCGTTGTTAGGCTTTGCGGTCAACATAATGTGGTTGTGTTCGCAACACAGTTACAGATGCAAGAAGATTGGATATGGCGTCCGCCGAGCGTCGTATCGGCGGCGGCGGCGAGGCGCTCCCCAGCCGGCGCCTGCGCGACGGCACTGTGCGTCTCGCCTGGAAACCGAAGCCGCACCGTCTTCAAATTTTAATATGTACCTCATGTAATTATTTTCGCTTCCCTACCCGAGTCACTTCTGTCGTTCATATGTTTGCGCGTGCAGTAAGACACTCTGAACGCCTCCTCGAGTCCATTTTTTTCTCCGAACCGACTTGTAACGTAACTACTGGTAAAGCGCTCTACTGAACGGTGTTTACTGCGCTCGTGTCAATAGATGATTAATTGTGTGATATTTTCTTCCCGCTCCGCTTCCTTCGTCTCCCAGTTCCCTTGTCCAAAGAAAATGCAGATCAACTTGACTGGATTTCTGAATGGGAAGAACGCGAGGCTGTTTATGGGTGAACTTTGGGAGCTGCTGCTGAGCGCGCAGGCCAGCGAGAACGGCATCCCTGAGTCCTTCACACAACAGAAGAAAGAGGAAATTAAGAAACGCATGGTAAATTTTTATTTGTTTACTTTAAATTCTGAATGTTATAAGTAGAATAATAGAGCAATGGTTATGGTTTCATTTCTCGGGCAAGGCAATTAATAATTTCTTGGCTAAAGAATAGTGAATTATTTACTAGGTCCCCTAGCTCTGGCACGGCAAATGCAATGCAAGGCAATTCTTCAGTGCTGCCATTTAAAAATTGAGACAATTGTTAAATATACAGGCAAAAAGCAAAAAATGAAGTGTCTTAATGTGTTATAAGATTATTTATGTTCATTTTATTTCTGAGTTTATCAACTGAAATAGTTTAAATACTCGTAAGTGATTTATTTTATTTTATAAATGTTGTCATTTTAGTAATACTAGTCATAATTATATTCTAACTATATAGGAAGAACAGCAAAAGGACAAGGACAAAGACAAGGACAGGCGCAGGTCCCGGTCGCGCTCCAGGCGGCGCTCGCGTGAACGTCGCCGGTCTCGCACCAGATCACGTGATAGATCTTCTGACAGGAAGTAAATATTGATATATTATATTTAGTATTATAGTACATTACATACATCACCTAGGTAATAAATATAGAGATCGTAGTAGAGAGCCCTTAAAATATGTTGGTAATGTATGTAATATGTAGATTATGTATTTAATGCTTTGAATACATTTTCTATACAATACCGAATGCATAGACTACCAGGTAATATAGAGTGCCGGTAACATATATAAAACTAAGTAGGTTAACAGGGCAGGCAGAGTGCACCTAGTACAAAGACACTCCATTCAAAATGTAGCGCAATTTTGGAAACATTCAAGGTTGTCGTTTGGCAGCCGCAAAGCGTCTGGCCGTAAACGCGACGGCAGTGAGTTCAATTTCTATTCAACGCGCAATGTCTCGAAAATTGACCAGAAAGTAAAAATGGATCTTCAGTTAAGGTTCACTTGCACTTTCACTCTATCCACTGAAGCTAAAATATATTGTATTTTTTTAATAGCCGTCGTCGCAGCGGTGGCAGCCCGCGGCGGTCGCGGCGTCGCAGCCGAGACAAGGTGAGCCAGTCGAAGCCTCACGTAGATGACATCAAGCTACCTGAACCTAAAGGTTAGTATAGTAAAAGTTATTTATGTTTTAGCTTCTTACTATATTGCGCATATAGCGGGGTAATGCGCATTCCGCGGACATTGCGTATTGCGTCGTGTAGCTTTACTAGATTCAGGAAATACAAATTATTCATTTTGACGAGTGGTCATCGAATCCACAACCGATCCATGTACATTCAGACGCTGTGCTGCTGCGTATGATTATTTATATAATTTTTATATAATTACAATTGTTACCAAAAAAAAAACCGACTTCCACCGGATCCCATAACCAGAACTTAACCAAATTTTCATCAAACTAACCTTGATGTGTGCGTATCCTTTCCAATAAAAAAAGAATCTTCGAAATCGGTTGGCGCAATATTGCGTTGTTCGTCCATTTGTCGAGCACATTCTTAATGCAAATTAAAAACTTATGTGATTTTCTCATGGATAACATGGTCAAAAATGGACCAATAAAAAAAATGCAGTCAAATTGATAACCTCCTCCTTACGGAAATCCGTTAAAAAATAAAGCCTATTAAAAGATTTAAGAATGATCTTAGAAAATTGATATATCTGTAAAGATATTTTAGTAAAATATAATAATAAGTTATATACATGCTATATTCAAAAGATCCATTCTTGCTATTCAACAAAGTTTTCCATACTATCTTATCCTTTGCAACAAATGTCTATTCAGGTCCAGTTATCTTTTTAAAAACATCTTCCCAATGTATACCTGGTTTACTATTATGCTGGTTCCATTCAGTTCATAGATGTGTCCACTTCTCTGTCCCTTCCCTTAGCAGTAAAATGTACATTATTTTATTATAATTATGTTTTATGCAGAAAATGGAAAATCACCTGAGAATAAAGAAGAAAAGGATGTTGAAGTAAAGGAAGAGGAAAATCACATCTCAATTGACTCCATCAAAGAAGATGATAATCCAGAGACTGTTGAGAAGGAAGAGAAGAATGAGCCAGAACCAAAATCAAGATCTGCTTCACCTAACATGTACGCCCATTACAATAAAAAAAGACCAATTTTTTAAAGCTTTATGCTGTATTTCACATCTAACTTGGTAGACAGAGGGAACTCGTGATAAAATACTCCATTTGCCACTTATGTTTTTTAAATGGCAAAACTCAATGTATGGGGCATTGTTTTTTTCATTGTCTTGTTGCCAGCATGAGGATATGAAAATAATCCACTCCCCCGAATAATAAAGAAATAAAACGTAACGTAAAAAAAATATTTAATATATATTTATATATAATTATATAATAATTATTTAAATTGATTGTCTTGTCAGATCTGCTGTTGAGAAAGAAGAGGAAAAACCTGTGGAAAAAGTACGCCACTCGTCCAGTGAACGACGGTCTTCATCTGCTTCTTCTCGTAAGTTAATTAACACTTTAATTTAATCTTTTTAAATTATAATGAAATATTTTTTTTTGTGTATTGTTTTGTTTCAATGACAGAATAAATATAGATTGGATAACTATTATACCTGATATTATATTACATTGATTAAATACTTTACAAATCTTGATAATTATAGAAATGGTTACTACTTTCTTAATTGACATTAATTAAAATAGTCCATAAAAATCATAATTTGAAAGGTAACGACTACTAAGAATTAACAAAGGACTGATTAGGAATATTTTTTAATTTGTATCTAGACTAGGTGTGAAAGATATAACTGAAATCTCTAGCACTAGTAGAATCATTTCGAATTTGGTATTGGTAGAGGGAGGAACTTGGACAGTGGAGGTGAGCGTTAATACGCAAAGGAGAAGACTCTTAAGCCTAGATTTGCATCACAAGTCCCAAGCACTGAGCTCCTCATTCTCCTAGCGATGATGGGCTCGGTACCCGCGCGGTGAATTCTTAAATTTTTTGCTGCACGCTGTATCCCGCAAAAAGGGATAGGGATCATAGTGCTAGGACATTTAATTTTAACATTTCAGGCATTGCGCGTTGAGTGCGCGAAACCCAACGCTTTTTGCCTCATTACCAGAGCAAGAAAATGAAAATATTAAACATTTCATTCACCTGAGTAGGAATCAAACCCACAACCGTTCTATTTATAATCGAACACTCGTTTCATTGCGCCACGACGTCCTCTATGGCGCCAAGTATTTCATTCATTAGTAATTCAGTGCCAAGTATTATAGTTTACAAGTATTTTTTATTTCATTTATATAGATGGCAGTGCCAAGAAGAGGTCGTCTCATAAAAAACGCCAGTATCGTTCAAATCGTGACTCTTCAACAAGTGTCAGTCCAAGGCGGAGTTCGCGTCGAGAAAGGTAAAACCAGTTTTTTTACAGAATATGTCTAAAAAAATTATGAACTTGATAATACATTCTATATTTATAATTGACACCAAAATAAATCTTAACAATGTAAAAGACTCAGAATGCTCATGACAATCATTGTCATGTTATTTTATATTTATCTACTTACTATGTCTTATTATTTCCACGGTGTTTTTTCTGGTCAGCAGTATTTAGACCAGAGAAAAATTTAAAAAAAATGCTGTGTCTTTAGTAAACAAAAAAAAAAAACAAAAATAATAGCAATAAACTTAGACCAATGTAAATTACGGTTGTTTGTCTGATCTCTACTTGGAGGAATGAGTTATTTTCATTCCTTTACTCTGGTAAGACAATTCGCGTTGTTGAGATCCGCCACTTAATACGCGATGTCTCGAAAATTGGGCGGTACGTGGGAAGGGATTTTATTAAAATACTGTTCCCTCTACCTACCCTGCAATGCAAGATGCAGCAGATCATGTTTTTTTTATTTGTAGAAGCAAGTCCCGTCGCCGCAGCAGCCGCCGCCGCTCCGTGGAGCGTCGTGACCGCGAGCGGGAGCGCGAGAGGGAGAGGGAGAGAGAGCGCGAGCGGGAGCGACGTCGCCGCGAGAGGGAGAGAAGGGAGAGGTACGCCAACTAAGGGCCACCCGTTAATTACGGCACACGAATTTCAATTCTTGACCCTCCCCCGTCCTTTCTATGTCTGGGGACACATTTATCTAGGACAATAACTAGTGAACTGGTGGTAAATTATTTGACGTTCAAAAAATTATCAAGTATCTTCTTATTTTGAATAAAATTATTTGACTTTAATTTTCACTCAAAGAAATTAAATATTTAATATTTTCTTTTCCCCGCTCTGGTAAGGTCTACTTGATATGCAATGCCTAAGAATACAATGAACGGTCTTAAAGGGACCAAGAAGTCTAATTGACACTAGGTTCTCAGCGTGCGGGCGTGCTACATACCCTGCGTGCGGGCGGATTACAACGTGAATTAAAAAAACTAAATATTTAAAAATGTGTCTAAAATAAAAAAAAAATGGTAATATTTAAATATGATGTCACACGTAGATCGTATCGTAAATCCCTCCCCTTCTCTGACGTGTGGCGTGGTTTATGTATGGATGGATAGAGTAGTCATCAACTTATCGGCATCAGATGCTGACAACAGTTCCTTTCCGTCTTTAACGTAACGGCCTGTGTCCAACGTGCCCTAATAGAATGTGCAATAATTAGTATAAAATGAAAATGGTATGATTTAATAGATTTAGATACATCATTCCCTCCCTGAAAATTCTGTGAGTTTTGGCAATCTGAGAGCTGAGTTATTATAAATTTGGCAAAAATGAGTTTAGGTTCACAGCAGAACTTATATAAAATAACCTCTATAAAATAGTTACTATATATAGAGTGAATACTATATATAGAGTATTACTATCAAAATAGATTTCTTTTTGTTTTTCAGTAATTAATTGACATTTTGTTTGTTTATCTTCTCTTATAATTAAATATACGTACTAATAATTAGTAGTTAATATTCTTAGATATAATTAGAATGAACAAATATTTCATTTACATACTACTGTAGTCGATTATTTATATCAATTACTAATCTTAAACTATTTTTCTAATTATAGTCCGCTTCCAGATTTTCAGTTGAGCTGATTTTTGGTATTCTAAATTAAAAAAAAATTACAAATATTTTAGACCATATCTCAACTCTACATTTGGGCCCACGATTTTCCGTCTCCTTTCATAATTAGGCAGTGGACCTGAATACTATTTATATATACATAATACATTGTTATACATAATTATGGTTACAGAACCAATGTAAAACTAAGCAAAATTTTAAATAGAACTTTAAGCTTAGGTTTTATTATTTTAATTTTTTTAAAGCAATTAGTGTTTTTTTTTAGTTGATGATATCTTTAAAGTAGTTATAATATTTATTATTTATTCATTTGTATATAAGATTTTTTATATTTTTTACTATTTATAGTTGTTTTAAATTAAGTTAATCATTTATGTATTTTAACCCATCTATAATAATTTATTTCCTACTTAGTTAACTAATTTAGAAGAAACTATTTAACTGGATTAATTGGGTATATTTTGTATTTATTGTACATTTTTGTAAAACCAATATTTGGAAAACTTTATAGTAGTCCATGTCTACCCATGACCACAAACTATTGTAAAGTTCGAAACGTCGGGTTAGCAAAACACTAAATATATGCGATTAATCCGGTTAAATATTTCCATATAAAATGTGCAATGATTGCGAAGTTCAAAGATCTAATTAACTAGTTTAGAAGTTGTCGTTTTGCTGGTTTGTATGCTGTATTAGATTTGTATATACACTAAGTAAATAGAATACTTAAAATTCGGTGTTACGGTATTATACTTTATAAACTTCTTAAAACTATTTGGAACTTTTAAATGACATGTGTATTATTTAATTATATTATTGAATAAAAAATCAATATTAAAATTATAGTTATGCTAACGAATGTTTATTAACAGAAATTAACTTACATAAATTTAAAAAAATCCTAAAACAAAAAGAAAACGTTGTGAAACAATAAATTTCTATGAGTACTGACTATTATTCATAAAAGTAATATAGATCCAACTTGATAAATTAAAATAAGAAATAATAATGCTGATAATATTCACAAGCAAGAGAATATAAGGAGCTTACACTGTAAACTTTGACATATTAGCTTCACACAATATCACGCATATCAGGGTAGCCAAAGAGAATGTAGTGTTAAGATACTCCCTACATTGAAAACTCAACGTCGCACTAAAGCAAGTTTTTGTCTTGTCTCTAAAGAGAGCCAATGAAAATAATTTATTCTCTTGAGTGGGAATCGAATCCAATCCAATTTATTATATTATATTATTATATACTTTTTTAACATATAAAGTTATGCATGCCAGGTCGCGTGAACGTCGCCGATCGCTTGAAAGACGTACTAGACGCACGCGTTCACGCTCTCGACGACGTTCAAAGGAAAGGTAATTTTTATTTTTGTTATTTTTGCTTCAGTTATTATTTTGTTTATTTGTTGTGTTTATTTTATTATATTTTTATTTATTTTGTATTGTGCTTTATTGTTCTTAGTGCATTTGTTTATATTTTTTTTAATTAGTTGTGGTAGGTTAATTTTACGAATATTTAAATTTGGTCTTAAAATTTTCATGGTTACTTTGTATGATATGAGTCACCTTAATGATAATTATGTGAACAAGTTACCATATAGTGAATATTTTTTTGAACACCAGGTCTCGTGATCGTCGCCGGTCGCGATCCCGCCGCCGCTCCCGCTCGCAGCGCCGCTCCGGCCGACGGTCCCGCGACCGCCGCTCCAGAGACCGCAGGTCTAGAGAACGCCGATCCCGGGAGAGATCTAGGTATTGTTATTTATTTTTTATGTCTTTTGCACCGGCGTGGCGCAGTGGCACAGCGTTTGATTGTAAACGCGACAGTTGTGGGTTCGATACTCACTTGGGCGAATGAATTATTTAGTCTTTTCATTTCCTAGGTCTGGTATCATGTTGAGTTCCGACATTCGACAATGGCTCGAAAATTCAGCGGGAAGTTGAGAACGGAGTGTCTTAACACTCGGTATCTTCTCCCTACCCTGTTACACGGGATACAGCGTAAAGCTTTATTTTTAACTTAATGATGATGAATATTTTGAAACTTTTACTAACTGAAATTTTTCATAGGGAGAAGAGATCGAGGGACAGATCGGGCAAAGATAGAAGGTCTAGAGAAAGAAAATCCCGTGAAAGAAGATCCAGCGACTTGATCAAAGAACGTTTGGAAAAATCTGTATCCATACCACGTAAAGGTGAGGTTTTAGTTTTAACATATTAGAGTTATTTATTTCCATTTCCATATTTATAACACATTTTTAACTTCTTACAGAAAACGTGGAAAAACTGAGTAAAAAGTCACTTGAACGAGTGTCACTACCTAGGGAGCGGTCTAAGGGGCATGCGTCGAGTACAAGCAGAGAGTCGTCCGTGGTAAATGAAACTAGAGATAAACCCGTTCCACAAAACGATAGTCAGGTTAAGACAGTGCAATCATCAGACGACGAAGATAGAGATGACTTCATCACAGTACCAGTATTACGTGAATATTCTAAGAGTCTCTCTCGCACTCCTTCGCCTTTCTTAAGAAAACATGAGATGGAAAGTAAGAAATCAGAAAGATCGGGTGACGACGCGTCAGGGAAAGAACATAATGAAGAAAACACTAGTAAGGTTCAGGAGACTAAGAAAAACAAACGTAAAAGCAAGCAGTCTGAATCAGAAAGTGAGAGTAGTGAGGAGGTGTCTAAATCTAAGAGCAAATCAAAACTTAAACGCAAAGAGAAACCAAGCTCTAAGAGATCAAAAAGGGCTAAGAAAGAGAGTTCCTCTAGTGAAAGTGATTCTGAAGATTCTTCTTCAAGCGATTCGGAGGAAGATAGGAAAAAGAAGAGTAAGAAGAATGCTAAGAAAAAACTAGCAAAGAAAGCGCGTAAGAAGAGGACACGTTCATCCAGTTCCGAGTCCAGTTCTGAGGAGGAAGTAAAACATAAGAGTTCCAAAAGCAAACAAAAGAACATTCCAGAGGAATCTGATAACGATAAAAAGTCCAAGAAACGAGGAAAAGAAACAAACGTTGACCGCGCTAAGATAGAAAAGGCTGAGAAACAAATCAAGCCAAAGAAAGTTGATTCTGAAGATTCACGTGAAGATAGTTCAGATAGTGATGAGAAATCGAATAAGAAGAAAACAAAACATGATTCAACTTCCTCAGAAAAAGAAGTGAAGCGTAAAAAAGGAGATGCTATAAAAGAGAAAATTGCTTCGCCAGAAACTGTAAAATCTAAAAAGGATGAAAAACCATCGAAAGTCAAGCATGCGGATGAAATAAAGTCCAAAGTAAAGGAAGATGGTGAAAAAAAGGCAAAGAAAAGAGAAAAAGAAGAGTCGTCTTCAGACAGCGATCAGGTTTCGAAGAAGAAAGCTAGAAAGAAGATATCAGAATCCGATTCTGACTCCGACAGCGATGAACCCAAAAAATCAAAAAAGGCTAAAAAGCACAAGAAACATTCGAAAAAACATAAGAAACACAAAAAACACAAGAAAGCATCCAAACGAAAAGATGATTCTTCAGACAGCGATGATGCAGAGGAAGAGGAAGAGGACAGCAAAGTAAATAATGAGGACTTGGAAAAAAAACTTCGGGAGAGGGCGTTAAAGTCCATGAAAAAGCAAACTAGCGCTTCCGGGTCCGATTAGCAGTCACTTAATAGGGATTTGAGGAAGTCACGCTTAAACAAAATAAAGACAAAAAAACATGTGAAATGAAATGAGTAATTTTTGTCCTTAATTTGTGTCCTTGTGGTGATTTCCAATGAGTCTCTAATTTAGTACTTTGCAGTAACTTTGTCTAATTTTACGCTATGTAACTACAATTTTAATGACGTAGGAAAAATGATTTAAGATTACGTGTATGTCCTTTGTTAGTAATAAAATTTGCTAAATATACTGTATTCTTTTATTATTTAACTATTTCTTAATTAAAGGTTGCGAACATTAAAATAACACACATTGTTTCTATAATTTATTCTATAGTATTTTATATAATCATAATTTAAAATAATATGAAAGTTATTTTAAAAATTGTGTAATTTCTTTGGTATACTTTAACATTTTTACATATTTTATTAAATCTATTACTGCATGGTAAAAACATCCTTTTAGATTGGTGATTTTATACTATTTTTATAAATAAAATTGAACTCATA
Organism: Heliconius himera; assembly: GCA_021202915.1. Lineage (NCBI taxonomy): Eukaryota > Metazoa > Arthropoda > Insecta > Lepidoptera > Nymphalidae > Heliconius > Heliconius himera. The sequence goes on along the minus strand of JAJHJA010000079.1, from coordinate 1,394,534 downwards.
TCGTGTACATTATTGTTGGGATAATTTCAAACTGTAGACTTAACATTTTTGGTAATCTGGAACGACACTTAAATATACTGTAATAAAAAATTATAATAAAATGGTTTTAACCATATTTATAATTACAATTATTTGTCTATATGTAAATATTTCTCGTATTTAGCCTCGGTAGCTTAAACCTAACAATACATAAAGATTGCTTATAGAATATCTAATTATCGTAACAAAGGTAAAAGCTTATCGCCTTGTATATCCTCTGTAACCAGTTACTAAGTTTGGTGTGACACCATTATTATATATATTTCCCTTGTAATACCCATATCCCAGATGTCCTCCGCCTACATATTTAGGGTTATTGTAACCATAGTAAGAGTCTAGACCGCCGTTGCCACCAAAACCACCGTATCCGCCATTACCGTGACCGTGGTCGAATCCTTTTTGTACAGGACCTAAACTATTTGTAATATATCCGGTGTTGCCGTATCCGGAGTCATATCCACTGCTGGGGTAACCTCTGGCCTCGTATCCATTCCCGCCATAACCACTTCCGCCATAACCACTACTGCCATAGCCACTAGCACCATACCCGTTGGTGCCGTATCCGCTGCCGCTATATCCGCCTGCACCATGTGCACCAGGACCTATATTATTAGAACCATAATATCCCTTATATCCGGCTCCTTCGTAGCCTATGGCATTATGAGCGCTATAACCTGTACTTTTTAAAGAGTTATCGTAACCACTAAATCCTTTATAATTAGGCTTATTTGAATAATCATCTATAATTCCAAATCCTGTCACTGAAAACCCATATCCTCCAGGGTAACTTCCTCCCCAATCAGCGTATTGACTAGAATCTGCAAAATAAAGAAATGCCAACAAAGTTTTAAAATTGTGAAATTCTTCACTTATACTTTATACCACTCCACTACACTACCACTTAAACATATACGATACATACAATATAGCACATATATTACATACTAGCGGCCCGCCCACGGCTTCGCCCGCTTAAAATACATGATTATTGATTTAAGCAGAATTGATTGACAACTATAATAAAATAAAATAAATAAATAAATCAGCTTCACGCTGTATCCCGCACACAGCAATGTAGGCAGAGGGAACCTAGTGTTAAGACACTCCGTTCCCCACTTTCTGCCGAATTCTGGTGGCATTGCGTGTTGAGTGGCAGAACTCAACGCCGCGCTTAACCTCGACATCAGAGCGAAGAAATGGAAATATAAATTTAAGTAAATATTTCATCTCCTCGAGTTTGGATCGAACCCACAACCAGTCGGTTTTGCAGTCACACCTCGTGCCGCTGCGCCACGACTGGCCTCACACCCTATAATAGAATGACAAACAAATATAAAGACAACATACAACAACATATATAATATAAAGACAACTATAATGACTTCTAATATGATTTTTTGTTACTTTAATCTGTAATATTCTATTATGATTTTTTTACGACATTATCGTAACTTCTGTAAGAATTTTTGATTGTTTCGAACTAAAAAATATGACCAATGTCGATATTTGATATTCATAAAATATACATAAAGCTAATTATTTATTATATATATACATATATATATATATATATATATATATATATATATATATATATATATATATATATATATATATATATATATATATATATATATATATATATATATATATTTGTAACATTACGTTCTTTTTACCTATGTTATGTTTTTTAAAGCTCTGTTAAATGTGCTGATGTCACTTAATAATTGTACTGCTTCAGAAACAGTCTTAAATGTAAAATTATTAATTTGGTTAAGGATTCATAATATTCTTTGTAAAATAACTGTAATGTTTGCATATTAACTCCTGTTTGCATATTATTAGATAAATGAATAATTAGTAAATATGTAGTTATTACAGAGTACACGTAGAAAGGATGTTTTTAGGCATTTTTATATAGATTTATTTCAAACGAACGAACGAACCAAAAAAACTATGTATTTACTTGATATTTCTTTGAAGATCAAATCGTTCTTTATCTCTGTGTTGAATTAATTACGATTTAAACTTTACTGTTATGATTTATGAAGGTAATCTCTACTAACAATTCAATTTTGTTTACTTAAAATAAATAAATCAGCTTCACGCTGTATCCCGCACATAGCAGGGTAGACAGAGGGAACCTAGTGTTGAGACACTCCGTTCCCCACTTTCTGCCGAATTCTGGAGGCATTGCTTGTTGAGTGGCAGAACACAACGCCGCGCTTAACCTCGCCACCAGAACGAAGAAATGGAAATATAAATTTAAGTTAATATTTCATCTCCTCGAGTGGGGATCGAACCCACAACCAGTTGGTTTTACAGTCACACTTCTTGCCGCTGCGCCACGACTGGCCTTGTTTACTTTATTGTATAAAATATTGTATAATAGTGCTTCAAAAATATATATTTTTATCAACAGTCATATAATCAAGACGTTTCGAATGTCATTCTTTAGCCAGGGTCATACCACCGCGATTTCTATATAACATTCGCTGGCAAGCTAATGCCTTGAGTTCATTCAAATGACGATAACTTTTTTTTTAATGAACCGATTTTGATGAACCAAACTTTAGAACCTAAATTGAGTTAAAACAAAGCAATTGGTGAAATTTTCAAGTAAATCGGTTCAGTAGTTTCAGAGAAAAATGCGGACAACAATATGTCGACAGACAGACAGACAGACAGACAGACAGACAGACAGACAGACAGACAAGAAATTCAAAAAAAATCTTTTTGCTTTCTATTAGTCTTTTTAAGTGTCCCTCTATCCATTTCAGTCAAAATTACTAAATGTACAGACAAAATATTTTTACTGTCTTCTCTATATATAATAAGACAGTAAAAATATTTTGTCTGTACATTTAGTAATTTTGACTGAAATGGATAGAGGGACACTTAAAAAGACTAATAGAAAGCAAAAAGATTTTTTTTGAATTTCTTGTCTGTCTGTCTGTCTGTCTGTCTGTCTGTCTGTCTGTCGACATATTGTTGTCCGCATTTTTCTTTGAAACTACTGAACCGATTTACTTGAAAATTTCACCAATTGCTTTGTTTTAACTCAATTTAGGTTCTAAAGTTTGGTTCATCAAAATCGGTTCATTAAAAAAAAAGTTATCGTCATTTGAATGAACTCAAGGCATTAGCTTGCCAGCGAATGTTATATAGAAATCGCGCTGGTATGACCCTGGCTAAAGAATGACGTTCGAAACGTCTGGGTTATATGATTGTTGATAAAAATATATATTTTTGAAGCACTATTATATAATATTTTATACAATAAAGTAAACAAAATTGAATTGTTAGTGGAGATTATTTTCATTAATCATAACAGTTAAGTTTAAGTCGTAATTAATTCAACACAGAGATAAAAAACGATCTTGAAAGTAATATCAAGTAAATACAAAGATATTTTGGTTGGTTCGTTCATATAATATATGTAACTAATTTAAAAACTGTACAGGAGTTAATATGCAATTAATACAGTTATTTTACAAAGAATATTATGAATCCTACAACCTAAATTAAACTATTCACTGACATCAGCACATTTAACAGAGTTTTAGAATTATGATGAGACGTATATTATATAGGTAAAAAGAACATAAAGTTACAAAAATATATACGTGTAATACATAATTAGCTTTATGTATATTTTATAAATATCAGATATCAACAATGGTCGTATTTTTTTATTTAAAACAATCAAAAATTATTTGACGATAATGTCGTAAAAAAATCATATTAGAAGTCATTATAGTTGTCAATCAATTCTGCTTATTAAATCAATAATCATGTATTTTAAGCGGGCGAAGCCGTGGGCGAGCCGCTAGTATTATATATAGAGATAATAGGCGTAGGAAGGGGGGGAGCCGTGTAGGCCGTACCCACTTCACAAATTTTATTTACAACTCAAGTTTATTCAAATTATTGTAATAAGAATATGAATTAATAATCTCTTTTAATTTTTTAAACAGAAGTATGCTCTCTACTTACAAGAACTGCTTGCAGTTTTGAGATCACCAGTAGTTAATATTGCTTTTTTGAGATCATTTTCTTTATCACCAGGCGCTGGCGCTGCATATGTCGACGCCGAAATGAGTAGAATTAAAACGAATTTGCCGATTGCCATCTGTAAGCAAAAAAAAATATATATATTCAAAACAAAAAATAAATACACACAATATGTTTTATATACACAAATTTGCGTAATATAATTACGATATTTTAATTAATTGTTTGTATAATATTGAAAATATGCATTGTTATGTAAATTTTACAAACGGTAATGTATAATACGGCTCGCGGCTCACCACACTTCCTTGGTGGCTCAAGGTATCAACTGCTGAGATAATGACATACTTAGTGAACATTTATATAGTAAATTAACATGAGTAGGTAATAATTACAACACGAAGGTAACGCTTAATATTCTGACCCTCGACACAATAATGGAATAACTGTTGGAGAATACTCGCAGTTAACATAAACCTATTCATTTTTAAAGGTTATATCTAAAGTTGTGTATTTTTTCCTACTCCGCCTAAAATATTGTTATTTTGATACTAAGATCTATTGAGTGGTGAAGTAAACTTATTATTATGTTCCAAAATGATAGGAACAAACGTTTTTAGTTCTCATTAATATTGTTACAATAATCAGATTCACGCTGTATCCCGCACACAGCAGGGTAGGCAGAGGGAACATAGTGTTAAGGCGCTCCGTTCCCCACTTTGCGCCGAATACTGGAGACATTGCGTGTTGAGTGGTGGAACTTCACGCCGGGTTTTGCCTCTACGCCTGAGCGGATAAAGGGAAATATAAATTTAAATAAATATTCCATTTAATATTTCCATAATTTTAAATTTACTTTGTGAATAAAAGAGACCATACAAAATAGGACTTCTACAAATCTATTATTTATTACTGGTTTTTTTTACAAATAAAATAATGTAAGATACAGAATACCCAGTGCTCAGACAATGGAGGATTCTGGATGCATTGCGTGTTGAGTGGCAGAACTCAACGCCGCGCTTAACCTCGACACACGAACGAAGAAATGGAAAGATTTCAAAACAATTTAAGTTAGCGCTAAGACTAAGACACTCCATAATCCGCTTTAGAGGATTATGGAGTGTCTTAGTCTTAGCGCTAACTTAAATTGTTTCGAAATCTTTCTGTAAATGCCGGCCACTGTGATTATAATATAATCTTGAGACTCTATTGTCTTCTCTATTTGGTATGCGTCGTTAAATGAATCGTACTCAACTAGTAACTACGTTTAAAAATAAAAATATAATAAACAGAGCTGATTTCAAAGAAACAACGCAGTGACATAGCGTGTGTCTGTAAATGTGACGGTTGTGGGTTTGACTCCCACTCGGGAAAATTTATTATTTGTTTATTTAAAAAAAACAGCTTCACCCTGTATCCCGCACATAGAAGAGTAGGCATAGGGAACCTAGGGTTAAGACACTCTGTTCTCCATTTTCCGCCGATTTTTTCAAGGCATTGCGTGTTGAGTGGCGGAACTCAATAATTGGGCTTTTGTTTTGGTGCCACAGCGAAGAAATGAAAATATTAATAAATAATAATTCCCCGGAGTGGAAATTGAACCCAGAACCGTCGCTTTACATTTATTCTTGTAGGCCTAGTTTTAGTGTCAAGATAAAGTGCTGATTTGAGTTCCACCACTCAATCCGCAATGTCTTAAAAATCAGCGGAGAGTGGGGTTCACTCTCCTGCCTTTCCTATTATATGCGAGATACAGTGGAAATCTAAAAAAAAAAAACATTAAATATGTTTTAATTTCAAAAATTATAACATTTTGTTTAGTTAAAATTATTGTTTAAAGGGTGTGTGTATGTAAATGTGTTTAGATTTTTTCCAGACTAGACCAGACTTAATAAATCTATTTTACTTATTGTTTTTTATTATAAAAAAAAATACTGCCAATAAATAATAATTTATGAAAAAGCTCACTTGATGCATACATAAAAAAAAATCATAACAATCAAACCGAAACCTATAATAATTTATTAAAATATTACATTTAAATTTGACTTACATTGTAATGTAATGTCCCTCGATTTCGTAACACAGAGCACTAGTATTGCGGATGAGCTTAGACGCTCTGAGTGCGTACGCATACGTACATACCTTTATAAACCGTGGGAGTTTTTTGTCTTATAATTGACAATGGTCACTGAGAGGTAATGAGTTCGTTTGTAGTCAGTCCGTCCTTCTGCAGAGATGCAATGACGCAGACTAATTTTAGCATGACACAATGTGTCATTCCTCACTAGCCATAAAATCTCCGGAACGTACCTTTAATAGCTGAGGCCGATACTATATTTGCATAGTTTATTACTTGATTTTTTTCCGGACTAAGTCAATTTATTAGGTACTTCAAGACCGTTGATTGTACTTGTAATTTAAGTATCTAGAGTAATTGAGAAAGCAATTAGTAAAATAAAAATAATAAAAAAGTTGATTCTCTTAATTTAATTATGCAGATTTATTTATTATTTATTATTATTATTGAGGCCAGTCGTGGCGCAGCGGCACGAGGTGTGACTGTAAAACCGACTGGTTGTGGGTTCGATCCCCACTCGAGGAGATGAAATATTTACTTAAATTTATATTTCCATTTCTTCGCTCTGGTGTCGAGCTTAAGCGCGGCGTTGAGTTCTGCCACTCAACACGCAATGCCTACAGAATTCGGCAGAAAGTGGGGAACGAAGTGTCTTAACACTAGGTTCCCTCTGCCTGCCCTGCTGTGTGCGGGATACAGCGTGAAGCTGATTTATTTATTTATTACCCGGAGATTCACTATGGCTTTGGTAGACTGCGGTAGTCTGTTATTGTTAGGTGCAGATTAAATATAATTTTCAGAAAAAATAAATATGAGAAAAATATCTTAAGATTTGTATTGATAATTCATAAAGTTTGTTTCTTTTCTTAGGTACATATAGATATAGAAAACGGTATAATAACTTGTAATGAATACAATATAAAACCAATCAAAGTATTTATTGATTTTAAAAATTATTTGATGATTTCTACATTGTCGCCTGCAGATGCAGAAGATGTTAGTAAATGTAATGAGGAATCATATATTATTGATACAGAAAATGGAAATGATACTACTGATCGCTTTTTATATTTAAGTACATTATTATAACATATATAATTTGATACCAAGTGTTTCACATTGTAAGTTCCGACATACACTATAGTGTACTTAACATATTTTCCCTAACATAAATATGTAATAGGGTACCCAGGTACCTAGTATTACCTAGTTAGATGCTCTCCCAATTATTGATATAATATAGCGTAACTCAACGCCGGCAATGCTCAAATGCTAATTTACGATGTATCAAGCTCAAATTGGTGAAATGACGAATAACGTTTTGTTCTTACGCTTGGCTGCGTAGAGGACGTCGTCACAAGGCCGCTAATAGTGATTGCATTCAATTTTAAGAATAGATTACAATTAAATGTGTAAGAACGTTGTCGTCTTAAATTTTGAAGATCTCAAGATAAGTATATGACAATGTGCAGCATATCTTTTACTCTTTAATAGCTGAAAGTATAAATAATTATAAGTCTTTTCTTCATTTTACCTTTACTTAAGTCCTCCTTTTTTATAGAAATTAAGTTTTTCCTACACTATATATTAAACAAATATTTAAGAGTAAATGTACTACTGGTTTGAAAATTTATTTGAAAATGTTGCTTATTTCAAAATATAATGTAAATTTGCACTTTATAATTTTGTTTTTCAAATGTAGCCTTAGATCACTGTTTGTTCTAAGACAGCTTAAACCTATTGTAGGACTTTATAAAACAACAATATTATTTTTAAATATGTATTTTATTGTATTAAATATAAAATAGTATACAAGATTTAATATGATGTATACAAAGAGTATGACTAAAAATATGAATACCATTATGAATACAAGTTACAAATGTAAATATTACATACTTGTGGCGGGAGTTGATGATTCGATAGATGTATATATTAAAATTATTTATATATTTATAATTATATATATAAATATATAAATTTCTGATTTAATCAGATAATAAATATTAAACATCAACTATAAAAATTTCGAAATCGTCTAAGATAACGTCAGACGTTTTCAAAATTATTTTCCCTTTAACACTTACACTGAATACTTAAAATTATGACATATTTTACGCTTTCGTTTGTTTTTTCGCTTTTTTATCATTAGTTACATCGTCAAGGACCCTTGGGTGAACCGCTATTCTTCTCAAACTTTTTCTTGGAGGCTTTATTTGATCTTTTAATAAACTCTCTAGTTCCGATAAGGACTTAATTTCCTTCAAATCCTTAAGATCTACACTACGGCCACCGTTTACTCTGCCAAAGTATCGATAGATATCTCTGTTTGCTTGGCATTGAGCGCAATTATATGGCACTGGTACTGCGTTCGGGAAACTCTGTTGCGCAGTTTGCATCTCAGAGTCGTTTCCTGGGCAATTAGGTACAAATACAACCGGAATAAATCCAATAATACCATACGGACTATAAGCTTGATTGTAATTGCTTTGAATATTTTGTGTTTGGGAAACAGCGGTCGAGGTATTTTGACCAGGATTTAAAAGATAACACGGACACGATCCCGGGCTTGGCACTATTGGCAAAGGATACGGAATGACATAAATGGGGAATGGTGGCATTTGACTCGAAGGCGGATACATTGGGGGCTGGACACCAGTTCCTGTTGGCTGCCCAAGTGAATCTCCACCTGTACAAGAAATAAAAGGGAATTATTTTCTAATAGTGTAAATGGTTCCTTTGAGGCCGTCGTGAAGCAGTCGCACAACGAAAACATAAACATGACATGCTTATATGTTCGGTTCCTCCTTGAGTAAAAGGAATTATTTCCATTTCGCTTGCACGTTGTACAAAACGCAATGATAAAAAAAAATGTTTTCAAAAATATCATAATTTAAGTGAAAATACACGTACCGTTAGAACCTGGGTATCCTGGTTGTCCAGGCTGGCCTGGCTGTCCTGGGTATCCGGGTTGGCCTGGCTGTCCTGATTGTCCTGGCTGTCCTGGTTGGCCTGGCTGTCCTGGGTATCCTGGCTGTCCTGGTTGGCCTTGTTCACCAGGACCGCCTTGTTGTCCTGATTGTCCTGGCTGGCCTGGTTCTCCTGGTAGTCCGGGTTGACCTGGCTGCCCTGGGTATCCTGGCTGTCCTGGTTGCCCTGGCTTGCCTGGTTGTCCGGGTTGTCCTGGATATCCAGGTTGACCTTGTTGTCCTGGGTATCCTGGCTGTCCTGGTTGGCTTGGCTTGCCTGGTTGTCCGGGTTGGCCTGGATATCCAGATTGACCTTGTTGTCCTGGGTATCCTGGCTGTCCTGGTTGGCCTGGCTTGCCTGGTTGTCCGGGTTGGCCTGGCTGTCCTGGGTATCCTGGTTGGCCTTGTTCACCAGGACCACCTTGTTGTCCTGGCTGTCCTGGTTGTCCTGGCTTGCCTGGTTGTCCGGGTTGACCTGGCTGTTCTGGGTATCCTGGCTGTCCGGGTTGACCTTGTTGACCTGGTTTGCCTGGCTGTCCGGGTTGACCTGGCTGTCCTGGGTAGCCTGGTTGGCCTTGTTCACCAGGACCACCTTGTTGTCCTGGCTTGCCTGGTTGTCCTGGGTATCCAGGCTGTCCTAGCTGTCCTGGTTGTCCTGGGTATCCTGGCTGTCCAGGTTGACCTTGTTGACCGGGTTTGCCTGGTTGACCTGGCTGTCCACCTTGTTGTCCTGGGTATCCTGGCTGGCCTGGCTTGCCTGGTTGACCTAGCTGTCCTGGGTATCCGGGTTGGCCTGGCTGTCCTGGGTGTCCGGGTTGACCTGGCTGTCCTGGATATCCTGGTTGGCCTTGTTCACCAGGACCACTTTGTTGTCCTGGCTGTCCTGGGTATCCTGGCTGTCCTGGCTTGCCTGGTTGTCCGGGTTGACCTGGCTGTCCTGGGTATCCTGGCTGTCCTGGTTGTCCTGGTTGTCCGGGATGGCCTGGTTGTCCGGGTTGACCTGGCTGTCCTGGGTATCCGGGTTGGCCTGGCTGTCCTGGTTGTCCTGGGTATCCTGGCTGTCCAGGTTGACCTTGTATGCCTGGTTGTCCGGGTTGACCTGGCTGTCCTGACTGTCCTGGTTGTCCTGGGTATCCTGGTTGGCCTGGCTGTCCTGGTTGTCCTGGCTGGCCTGGCTGTCCTGGGTATCCGGTCTGTCCTGGCTTGCCTGGTTGTCCTGGGTATCCAGGTTGGCCTGGCTGTCCTGGGTATCCGGGTTGACCTTGTTCACCAGGACCACCTTGTTGTCCTGGCTGTCCTGGGTATCCTGGCTGTCCTGGTTGTCCTGGCTTTCCTGGTTGTCCGGGTTGACCTGGCTGTCCTGGGTATCCTGGCTGTTCTGGTTGCCCGGGCTGGCCTGGCTTGCCTGGTTGTCCGGGTTGACCTGGCTGTCCTGGGTATCCGGGTTGACCTGGCTGTCCTGGTTGTCCTGGGTATCCAGGTTGACCTGGCTGTCCTGGGTATCCTGGCTGCCCTGATTGTCCGGGCTGGCCTGGCTTGCCTGGTTGTCCAGGTTGACCTGGCTGTCCTGGGTATCCGGGTTGACCTGGCTGTCCTTGTTCACCAGGACCACCTTGTTGTCCTGGCTGTCCTGGTTGTCCTGGCTGGCCTGGCTTGCCTGGTTGTCCGGGTTGACCTGGCTGTCCTGGGTATCCGGGTTGGCCTGGCTGGCCTGGCTGTCCTGGGTATCCGGGTTGACCTGGCTGTCCAGGTTGTCCTGGGTATCCTGGTTGGCCTTGTTCACCAGGACCACCTTGTTGTCCTGGCTGTCCTGGTTGTCCTGGCTGGCTTGGCTTGCCTGGTTGTCCGGGTTGACCTGGCTGTCCTGGGTATCCGGGTTGGCCTGGCTGGCCTGGCTGTCCTGGGTATCCGGGTTGACCTGGCTGTCCAGGTTGTCCTGGGTATCCAGGTTGACCTGGCTGTCCTGGGTATCCTGGTTGGCCTTGTTCACCAGGACCACCTTGTTGTCCTGGCTGTCCTGGTTGTCCTGGCTGGCCTGGCTTGCCTGGTTGTCCGGGTTGACCTGGCTGTCCGGGTTGGCTTGGCTGTCCGGGTTGGCTTGGCTGTCCTGGTTTGCCTGGTTGTCCAGGTTGGCCTGGCTGTCCTGGATGGCCTGGCTGACCTGGCTGGCCTGGTTGTCCTGGGTATCCGGGTTGGCCGGGTTGGCCTGGCTGTCCTGGGTATCCGGGTTGACCTGGCTGTCCTGGTTGTCCTGGGTATCCTGGTTGGCCAGATTGACCTTGTTGTCCTGGGTATCCTGGCTGCCCTGGTTGCCCGGGCTGGCCTGGCTTGCCTGGTTGTCCGGGTTGACCTGGCTGACCTGGGTATCCTGGTTGGCCTGGCTGGCCTGGCTGTCCTGGGTAACCTGGCTGTCCGGGTTGTCCTGGTTGGCCTGGATTTCCGGGTTGACCTAGCTGTCCTGGGTATCCTGGCTGTCCTGGCTGGCCTGGCTTGCCTGGTTGTCCGGGTTGACCTGGCTGTCCTGGGTATCCAGGTTGGCCGGGTTGGCCGGGTTTGCCTGGCTGTCCTGGGTATCCGGGTTGGCCTGGCTGTCCTGGGTATCCGGGTTGACCTGGCTGTCCTGGTTGTCCTGGGTATCCTGGTTGGCCTTGTTCACCAGGACCACCTTGTTGTCCGGGTTGACCTGGCTGACCTGGGTATCCTGGTTGGCCTGGCTGGCCTGGCTGTCCTGGGTAACCTGGCTGTCCGGGTTGTCCTGGTTGGCCTGGTTTTCCAGGTTGACCTAGCTGTCCTGGGTATCCTGGCTGTCCTGGCTGGCCTGGCTTGCCTGGTTGTCCGGGTTGACCTGGCTGTCCTGGGTATCCAGGTTGGCCGGGTTGGCCGGGTTTGCCTGGCTGTCCTGGGTATCCGGGTTGGCCTGGCTGTCCTGGGTATCCGGGTTGACCTGGCTGTCCTGGTTGTCCTGGGTATCCTGGTTGGCCTTGTTCACCAGGACCACCTTGTTGTCCTGGCTGTCCTGGTTGTCCTAGGTGGCCTGGCTTGCCTGGTTGTCCGGGTTGACCTGGCTGTCCTGGGTATCCAGGTTGGCCGGGTTGGCCGGGTTTGCCTGGCTGTCCTGGGTATCCGGGTTGGCCTGGCTGTCCTGGGTATCCGGGTTGACCTGGCTGTCCTGGTTGTCCTGGGTATCCTGGTTGGCCTTGTTCACCAGGACCACCTTGTTGTCCGGGCTGTCCTGGTTGTCCTGGCTGGCCTGGCTTGCCTGGTTGTCCGGGTTGACCTGGCTGACCTGGGTATCCTGGTTGGCCTGGCTGTCCTGGGTAACCTGGCTGTCCGGGTTGTCCTGGTTGGCCTGGATTTCCGGGTTGACCTAGCTGTCCTGGGTATCCTGGCTGTCCTGGCTGGCCTGGCTTGCCTGGTTGTCCGGGTTGACCTGGCTGTCCTGGGTATCCAGGTTGGCCGGGTTGGCCGGGTTTGCCTGGCTGTCCTGGGTATCCGGGTTGGCCTGGCTGTCCTGGGTATCCGGGTTGACCTGGCTGTCCTGGTTGTCCTGGGTATCCTGGTTGGCCTTGTTCACCAGGACCACCTTGTTGTCCTGGCTGTCCTGGTTGTCCTAGGTGGCCTGGCTTGCCTGGTTGTCCGGGTTGACCTGGCTGTCCTGGGTATCCAGGTTGGCCGGGTTGGCCGGGTTTGCCTGGCTGTCCTGGGTATCCGGGTTGGCCTGGCTGTCCTGGGTATCCGGGTTGTCCGGGCTGTCCTGGTTGTCCTGGCTGGCCTGGCTTGCCTGGTTGTCCGGGTTGACCTGGCTGACCTGGGTATCCTGGTTGGCCTGGCTGTCCTGGGTATCCAGGTTGGCCGGGTTGGCCGGGTTTGCCTGGCTGTCCTGGGTATCCGGGTTGGCCTGGCTGTCCTGGGTATCCGGGTTGACCTGGGTATCCTGGTTGGCCTTGTTCACCAGGACCACCTTGTTGTCCGGGTTGACCTGGCTGACCTGGGTATCCTGGTTGGCCTGGCTGGCCTGGCTGTCCTGGGTAACCTGGCTGTCCGGGTTGTCCTGGTTGGCCTGGTTTTCCGGGTTGACCTAGCTGTCCTGGGTATCCTGGCTGTCCTGGCTGGCCTGGCTTGCCTGGTTGTCCGGGTTGACCTGGCTGTCCTGGGTATCCAGGTTGGCCGGGTTGGCCGGGTTTGCCTGGCTGTCCTGGGTATCCGGGTTGGCCTGGCTGTCCTGGGTATCCGGGTTGACCTGGCTGTCCTGGTTGTCCTGGGTATCCTGGTTGGCCTTGTTCACCAGGACCACCTTGCTGTCCGGGCTGTCCTGGTTGTCCTGGCTGGCCTGGCTTGCCTGGTTGTCCGGGTTGACCTGGCTGTCCTGGGTATCCGGGTTGGCTTGGCTGTCCTGGTTTTCCTGGGTATCCTGGTTGGCCTTGTTCACCAGGACCACCTTGTTGTCCGGGCTGTCCTGGTTGTCCTGGCTGGCCTGGCTTGCCTGGTTGTCCGGGTTGACCTGGCTGACCTGGGTATCCTGGTTGGCCTGGCTGTCCTGGGTATCCAGGTTGGCCGGGTTTGCCTGGCTGTCCTGGGTATCCGGGTTGGCCTGGCTGTCCTGGGTATCCGGGTTGACCTGGCTGTCCTGGTTGTCCTGGGTATCCTGGTTGGCCTTGTTCACCAGGACCACCTTGTTGTCCGGGTTGACCTGGCTGACCTGGGTATCCTGGTTGGCCTGGCTGGCCTGGCTGTCCTAGGTAACCTGGCTGTCCGGGTTGTCCTGGTTGGCCTGGTTTTCCGGGTTGACCTAGCTGTCCTGGGTATCCTAGCTGTCCTGGCTGGCCTGGCTTGCCTGGTTGTCCGGGTTGACCTGGCTGTCCTGGGTATCCAGGTTGGCCGGGTTGGCCGGGTTTGCCTGGCTGTCCTGGGTATCCGGGTTGGCCTGGCTGTCCTGGGTATCCGGGTTGACCTGGCTGTCCTGGGTAACCTGGCTGTCCGGGTTGTCCTGGTTGGCCTGGATTTCCGGGTTGACCTGGCTGTCCTGGGTATCCAGGTTGGCCGGGTTGGCCGGGTTTGCCTGGCTGTCCTGGGTATCCGGGTTGGCCTGGCTGTCCTGGCTGTCCTGGGTAACCTGGCTGTCCGGGTTGTCCTGGTTGGCCTGGTTTTCCGGGTTGACCTAGCTGTCCTGGGTATCCTAGCTGTCCTGGCTGGCCTGGCTTGCCTGGTTGTCCGGGTTGACCTGGCTGTCCTGGGTATCCAGGTTGGCCGGGTTGGCCGGGTTTGCCTGGCTGTCCTGGGTATCCGGGTTGGCCTGGCTGTCCTGGGTATCCGGGTTGGCCTGGCTGTCCTGGGTATCCGGGTTGACCTGGCTGTCCTGGGTAACCTGGCTGTCCGGGTTGTCCTGGTTGGCCTGGATTTCCGGGTTGACCTGGCTGTCCTGGGTATCCAGGTTGGCCGGGTTGGCCGGGTTTGCCTGGCTGTCCTGGGTATCCGGGTTGGCCTGGCTGTCCTGGGTATCCGGGTTGACCTGGCTGTCCTGGTTGTCCTGGGTATCCTGGTTGGCCTTGTTCACCAGGACCACCTTGTTGTCCTGGCTGTCCTGGTTGTCCTAGGTGGCCTGGCTGGCCTGGTTGTCCGGGTTGACCTGGCTGTCCTGGGTATCCAGGTTGGCCGGGTTGGCCGGGTTTGCCTGGCTGTCCTGGGTATCCGGGTTGGCCTGGCTGTCCTGGGTATCCGGGTTGACCTGGCTGTCCTGGGTAACCTGGCTGTCCGGGTTGTCCTGGTTGGCCTGGATTTCCGGGTTGACCTAGCTGTCCTGGGTATCCTGGCTGTCCTGGCTGGCCTGGCTTGCCTGGTTGTCCGGGTTGACCTGGCTGTCCTGGGTATCCAGGTTGGCCTGGCTGTCCTGGGTATCCGGGTTGACCTGCCTGTCCTGGTTGTCCTGGGTATCCTGGTTGGCCTTGTTCACCAGGACCACCTTGTTGTCCGGGTTGACCTGGCTGACCTGGGTATCCTGGTTGGCCTGGCTGGCCTGGCTGTCCTGGGTAACCTGGCTGTCCGGGTTGTCCTGGTTGGCCTGGTTTTCCGGGTTGACCTAGCTGTCCTGGGTATCCTGGCTGTCCTGGCTGGCCTGGCTTGCCTGGTTGTCCGGGTTGACCTGGCTGTCCTGGGTATCCAGGTTGGCCGGGTTGGCCGGGTTTGCCTGGCTGTCCTGGGTATCCGGGTTGGCCTGGCTGTCCTGGGTATCCGGGTTGACCTGGCTGTCCTGGTTGTCCTGGGTATCCTGGTTGGCCTTGTTCACCAGGACCACCTTGTTGTCCTGGCTGTCCTGGCTGTCCTGGATATCCTGGCTGTCCGGGTTGACCTGGTTGTCCGGGGTATCCGGGTTGACCTGGTTGTCCTGGCTGACCTGGCTGACTTGGGTATCCGGGTTGACCTGGTTGTCCTGGCTGGCCTGGCTGTCCTGGGTATCCGGGTTGACCTGGCTGTCCTGGGTATCCTGGTTGGCCTTGTTCACCAGGACCACCTTGTTGTCCTGGCTGTCCTGGCTGTTCTGGATATCCTGGCTGTCCGGGTTGACCTGGTTGTCCGGGGTATCCGGGTTGACCTGGTTGTCCTGGCTGGCCTGGCTGTCCTGGGTATCCTGGTTGGCCTTGTTCACCAGGACCACCTTGTTGTCCTGGTTGTCCTGGCTTGCCTGGCTGTCCGGGTTGACCTGGCTGTCCTGGATATCCTGGCTGTCCTGGTTGACCTGGTTGTCCAGGGTATCCGGGTTGACCTGGCTGTCCTGGGTATCCTGGTTGGCCTTGTTCACCAGGACCACCTTGTTGTCCTGGCTGTCCTGGATATCCTGGCTGTCCGGGTTGACCTGGTTGTCCGGGGTATCCGGGTTGACCTGGTTGTCCTGGCTGTCCTGGGTATCCTGGTTGGCCTTGTTCACCAGCACCACCTTGTTGTCCTGGTTGTCCTGGCTTGCCTGGCTGTCCGGGTTGACCTGTTTGTCCGGGGTATCCGGGTTGACCTGGTTGTCCGGGGTATCCGGGTTGACCTGGTTGTCCTGGCTGGCCTGGCTGTCCTGGGTATCCTGGTTGGCTTTGTTCACCAGGACCACCTTGTTGTCCTGGCTGTCCTGGTTTGCCTGGTTGTCCGGGTTGACCTGGCTGTCCTGGATATCCTGGCTGTCCTGGTTGACCTGGTTGTCCGGGGTATCCGGGTTGACCTGGTTGTCCTGCCTGGCTCGGCTGTCCTGGGTATCCGGGTTGGCCTGGCTGTCCTGGGTATCCTGGTTGGCCTTGTTCACCAGGACCACCTTGTTGTCCTGGCTTGCCTGGTTGTTCTGGGTACCCTGGCTGTCCTGGTTGTCCTGGCTGGCCTGGCTGTCCTGGTTGTCCTGGATATCCTGGCTGTCCAGGTTGGCCTTGTTGTCCTGGTTTGCCTAGATGTCCAGGTTGGCCTGACTGTCCTGGGTATTCTGGCTGTCCGGGTTGACCTGGTTGTCCGGGGTATCCCGGTTGACCAGGCTGACCTTGTTGTCCTGGGTATCCTGGTTCTCCTGGCTGTCCTGGGTATCCTGGTTGGCCTGGCTTTTCTGGATATCCTGGCTGTCCTAAT
The DNA here is from genome assembly GCA_021202915.1 of Heliconius himera. NCBI lineage: Eukaryota > Metazoa > Arthropoda > Insecta > Lepidoptera > Nymphalidae > Heliconius > Heliconius himera. The sequence goes on along the minus strand of JAJHJA010000079.1, from coordinate 1,377,839 downwards.
TGGCCTGGCTTACCTGGTTGTCCACCTGTTTGTCCTGGCTGGCCTGTCTGTCCTGGGTATCCGGGAGAATTGACATTGTATTATTGTTAAACATACATAACATTATATTATTTTGTTGTTGCACTAATAACTATATGATTAATCAATCAATTATGGTAATATCGTTATATATGGCAACAAAATAAGTTTTCTACTTTGTCTATTAAAGATTAGGTTATAGTTATTTATCAAAGCTTAATGTTTTTTGTAAATGCATAGAATAAATTCATTAATATACGCTCTCTTTGCTCCTGCTTTTTAAAGTAACGTATTTTAAAATCAAAGTTTGGTATGTAATATTTACATATTACATTAAGATGCATATTCAGTGGATAGTGGTAACTGCCTCAGAAAGAATTTCAATCATCAAATCGTGATAATTTTCTCAATTATGTTTTTTTTTATATTTAAGCAATAACAATAGTTTTAAGTACCTGGGTAATATCCTCCATTAGACCCTTCCGTACCAGCATTGTCGGGACTTCCGTTATTGCCTGGACCGCCAGGACCACCAGGACCACCAGGACCACCAGGTCCACCAGGTCCACCTGGCCCTCCTGGGCCACCTGGAGATCCAGGACTACCTGGTGTCCCAGGTATGCCTGGATAGTAACCACCTTAAATGTATGTATAAGTTTAGTAAAAAATTATATTAGAAGTAGCTCAATAATTAGTAAACAAAAAAGGAAAAATATTAATTACTTAATTTTATTTAAAATTTGATCATGTTATTTATAAATTTACCTGGTCCATTGGGTCCACTAGGTCCATTAGGTCCATTAGGTCCACTAGGTCCATTAGATCCATTAGGTTGATTAGGTCCATTAGCTCCGCTTGGTTCATGTCCTGCGTTTAAAGTTTATGTGAAATAATAAGTTAGTAGTAATCTTCCTGTATACATAACGTGATCATTTTCCGGTTGGCTGAAAACGGGGCTCTGGAGACTATTGTTTTTTTAGAGATGTGCTTTCGTGTTTTTAGAGTTGTGCTTTTGTGTGTTTTAGGGTGGTTTTTGCTTTTAGAGAAATGTTTTCGTTTTTTTTAAGTATATTTGACACTTTAATAAATACTTTAAAACTTCCGCGTTTTGAAAGCTAGCCTACTGCGATTATCACGAAGAAACTGTTCCAATCGACCAATTTTGTATGCCATTTCAAAAAAAGTCCTATTTTTTTTGGTATGGCAACTTACTACGCCCCAGTAGCACGTTACGGGATACCGGAACACACGGAAACGAAACGAAAAACGGGACAGCCTCATTTAAAACGGGACGTCTGGTCACATTATGTTTACATGAGGTTTTAGGCGCAAATACTATTCAAATTTCAAATTGTTTTGTTTTGCTCGGCCTCATTTTCCCTGTTTTGTAACATATGATTTAATTTCATCTCACAAAGGTTTATCGACACAGATTTCTACTACATGCATATATGTTATAAAAGCACATGAAATGTACTCTTTCTAATAAGCATTCTATAAATATTATTTTCATATAAAAAATATTTCATTACTGTACTGTATGTCAAAATATTTTTCTGATAGTAAATAATGTTTCGTTGTGTTTACCTTGTCCGGGATAATTTTCTCCATTTGCTACTGGAGGACCACCAGGGCTGCCGGGACCACCAGGCCCGCCGGGACCGCCAGGACCACCAGGCCCCCCTGGGCCACCTGGAGATCCAGGGGTGCCTGGTGATCCAGGTGCACCAGGGTAGTAACCACCTTAAAATTTTAATAATTTTAATTATAATCACTAATGTACGGCAAGCAACAACTAAACTAATTTAGAAAACATATTTTACACAAAATTAAATACGCTGTGAAATTACCTGATTCATTAGGCCCATTTGGACCACTAGGTCCATTAGGTCCATAGGGTCCATTGGGTCCAATGGGACCATTAGGCCCACTCGGTTTATTTCCTATATATGAAAAAATATTTATTAATAACAATTATTTGAGATATAATATATTTATACTAATGAAATGTACATAAAACACTTCACCATAAGTAATTATTAACTACTTATTTTATAATTTGAATTTCTGATCCAGGGCTACCTGGAGATCCAGGTGCACCTGGATAGTATCCATCTGGAGTTTAAAAATAATAATATTAATTTATTGTATACACAAGAAAAGATACAGAAATACATTAAATATAATTATTCTATAAAAGACGGTCTAATGCTTGATATCAATCTCTACTATACAAAGGAAGTAGCAAATTAAGAAATATATAATGTGGTACATAAGGTAATAAAATATACACCAATACCTCGCTTTGCGTCGGGGCTACGTTCCAAAAAAACACGACGCAAAGTGAAAATAGATTTTCTATAGCAAACCATTTAATGATCGTATATAGGTTCCAGGCTTACGAAAATACTACCTTTTAAAAATAAAATTGAACTAATTTTGTTTCCAAGCTGATATTTTTTTTTAGTATTTTTGACAATTCCACCAGCAGCGAACTTTTCCCTCATATTTAAGTAAAAAGACTACGAATTTATGTAAAAAAGAATATAACTCTGCCAATAAATAAATTGGGGAAATATTTTTCTTTTGTGTAAACAAAAACACCTCGTAAAACTTTATATATGTAAATTAATTATTCTCTCTTTAAAAAAGAACAACACACTACATTACCTCACTACGTAAATAAACTGAACTCTAAAACAAGCCAAACAAAGTGAAAATAAAATTGTATTAAATTTGCTTAGATTTTTTGTTAGAAAGGGACTCCCCAAATTTTGATGGCATGGCGCAATTAAAAACAAAGGTGTTGCCATATTTTAGGAGAAAAAATTAAAGACTCGAATCCAAAACAACGCAACTTCGAAAATCTAACGGCGCACAGTGAAAATCAGTAAGAACTAAGCTCGAACAATGATCAGAAACCACAATTCTATCGGCGTGATATTCAGATATGATTTTACTATAAAAATAAATAAACACTCTGACAACGTTTACAATTATACTTTAAAAGAGTCACCCGCGACGATGAAATTAATTTCTATTAACGCGTTTTTATTACTTTTTGTTTGTGTTGTTATGTATTTCTGTAATGGAAACTTTAAAAGTGATTTTGAATAACTCTGAACGTCCCATTAATTTGACACTTTGTATACTTATCAAGGACTAATGACAATGCAATTATATATAAAATATAATAATAATTAAAAATAAATAATACTAAAAAAACTTTTTTTTATGAAAAATCTAACAGCAAAATAAAAAAAAAAAATTAAAAAACCTGGTTTTGTGAGAAAAATAACTAAAAGGTCAAAACTAAAAAGTTATTTCTTATTAGTAATAGAGCTCTACGTAAACTTAATTTAGTGTAAACGTAAACGTATATGGTTATATACTCGTGCATACCTTGGCCAGGGTAATTTTGTCCATCTGATCCTGGAAGACCAACAGAACCGCCAGGGCCGCCAGGGCCGCCAGGACCACCAGGACCACCAGGTCCTCCTGGACCACCAGGAGAGCCAGGACTACCGGGAGATCCAGGTTTACCAGGATAATATCCACCTGGGATTTAATTTTATATTTTTATTATGTACATATGTATTACATGTCATGTTTATAGCTAACACTACGTTAACGTAGTGTTAGCTATAAACATGACATGTAAGATTCCTTAACGTTTATTATGAATATACAACTTTATATGCAGTTAAATTACCTGATTCAATAGGACCACTAGGTGCGTTGGGTCCACTTGGTCCACTAGGTCCATTAGGTCCACTAGGTCCATTGGGTCCACTAGGCCCATTGGGTCCACTAGGTCCATTGGGTCCACTAGGTCCATTAGGTCCACTAGGTCCATTGGGTCCACTAGGCCCATTGGGTCCACTAGGTCCATTGGGTCCATTTGGTCCATTAGGGCCACCTGGTTTATATCCTACGTAGCAAAAACCACAACCAAGAAATAAATTATTAATATGATAATAATAGAATACGTATTTACGTATAAGCAACATTACTTTTATAAAAAAAATATGAAAATTTATTAAAAGAATGCCTACTATGTCATAGTAACTGCACCTATTATAATATTCGTGCAAATAATAATAGTTTTTGTTTCATCAAAATTGGATCAGGATTTCCAAAGTTGCGTTGTAAAGTTTCGCAACTTTTTTAAATTTGAGTTCCTTCGCAAGCTACTGAGTGACGTCACACGGCATTTCTTTAGAGATTATTCTTATTTAATAAGCATAGTACCTAATAGCTTTATTTCATCAAAGCCTTATTTATTCACCGATGACTTGAAGATTGGCCGAACTATAAAATTTTAAGCTGATATTGTCACGTTGCAGCACGATTTAGACAGGTTATGTTATTGGTGTCGTGTTAGTAGAATGGAACTAAATGTAGATAAATGTTTCTTTATAAAATTTACACTCAAACATCGCACAATTAGATCGATTATCGACGGTAAGGCACTTCAAGAAGTAGACAACATTAGGGACCTAGGAATAATATTGGACAGAAAATTAACTTTTGTGCCTCATATAGATCATATTGCTAAGCGTTCATCTAAAATGTTAGGTTTTATCACTAGAAATAGCATAATTTTTAAAAGATCACAGATACATATTAACTTGTATAACGCCTTAGTTCGCAGTCAATTAGAATATTGTACTGGTTGTATGGAGGCCTCACTACGCTACCATACATAAGAGGCCAAAAACGATTTTTATGGCACTTATCATGTTTTGAAAAAATAAGAAAGAAAAAGTTATCATACAACAAAATTATGAAAAGCTAAAGTATTTTATACTATCTTCTTTGAGAAAGCGTAGAACATTTTTGGAGCTTATATTTAATGTATATAATTTTTAACAATCTTATTGACTGCCCCCAGCTTCTCAAACTTTTAAAATTTAAGATACCATATAGGATTACCCGTCACCCTATTCCTATATTTCAACCACCCTTCCGTTGCACTGAATTTGGTAAAAATCGCCGATACCTCGCATGTGTATAGCACATTTAACAAATGGCTCACTAATGACCCTAAAGATATTTTCTCCCTAAAACTCTGTCAGTTTCGTGCATTCTTGATTGATAAAATTCCCAATTAGATGTGGGTCGTAATTGTTTGTCTCTACTGTCTAGTGTATAATTATTAATTAAACCACACTAGTTTTATATAATAAATATATATCTTACACATAGATTTTGTACATCCAGTACCGTTGTTTCCCACTCGTATTTTTTTTTCTCTATAGCTCAAGAGTACTTTACCATTTGTATCATGTCGTTGTTTAAGACTGTCGGTTTATAAATCTTGGAAATAACATCAAAACAAAAATCCTTTTTAAGTAACCAATATTTTATTAAAAAATGCCAAGGGATATAGCGAAAAAATAATTGTGGTCATTTTTTTCCAGAAAGAATTTTAAAACTACTGGTATTTGTGTAAAATAATTTCTCAGGCGTAGCTGAATGACAACATGTTGAAAATGTATCCGAATCATGAAACAGTAAAAAATTGTTATTCTTATTATGAGAATTAACTGCATTTAAATAGATTTTATAAGGTTTATTGGTAGATTTGCTTAGATTTTTTAAAGTATTTAATAGATTTACGTAAGTGTTTGCATTTCTCACCAGTCTAATATAATCAGACAATGTTTGTAGAGTACAAATGATTTAATATTGTAAAGGTATCCTAGCACGGGCCGTGAATTGGATAATACTCTTCGGTGGTGGTTAGAAATTTAAATCTGATTCTTGAAGAAATAAATCAATTGGCAAATACAGCCCGACTGTTGGGTGTGCATTCAATAATAGGCCTAAGCCTTTCTTATCGTACACTAATTAAAACCTGTTGGTCTGTAAATCTACGAAATTACATCAAAATAATAATAATAATAATTGTAGTTTTTAAAATAGACGGTACAAAAATTTACTTGTGAAATATTTTTTCCACAGACTGAAACTTAATATTAACCACCACAAGTACATCATATAGATAGAGTTTAGAGAATCAGTTATACTTGGCATATATTTTTACCTGATCCTTGGTTTACTGGACCTCCTTGGCCACCAGGTCTCCCAGGACTGCCAGGGCTGCCAGGGCTACCGGGACTACCTGGGCTTCCAGGGCTGCCGGGACTACCAGGGCTACCAGGAGTACCTGGAGATCCTGGATAATATCCTCCTTGTCCTGAAAAATAAAATATACGTTTTATGTAATATCTGCGGGACACAGCTTGAAACTAAAAAAAATCATAGATTCGGCATAGAGTACCGAAAGTGAAAAATCGCAAATGTTTTAATCCCTCTTTTATACTACTAAGAAGTGTAGTTTTAATGATTTTTTTCAAAATTTCAAAAGTTATTTATGCGTTTGCGTGTATGCAATCGAAAACAATCCTAAGAATCAAAAAGTGCGATAAAAGATACTTGCAGAGTTTTTCACTTTTGATACTTTACCTAGGGACCGTATATAACAAAAGTTCTACGAACCTGGATAAATAACAGGTTTGGGATTGCTGGTTTGGCTAGCGCTGTCCACGGGAGGTCGGGGTGGTTTCGGTAAAGGTTTTGGTAATGGAGGTGGCCTTGGAGGGACTCCACCTGGCGTTCTTCCACATCCATTTGGTAGATATAGTTTGTTCCAGGGTACTAATTTACCTGGTATGTTATTTGGCGCTAACGAACTAGAATAAAAAAATGTAATATAATAATAAAAAAATGATTTTTAATTGTCTTGATATTTTTTTGCCTTACTTTTTGTAAATAAAAATAATATATATTTATGACCTCTGACACGGAGGGCAAGGAGGGCTTAAAATTAATTTTAAATCGATTCTATCGGAAAGTGGGAAAAAAGTACTTTGTGTGTTGGTTAATTACTTGTATATGATTTTTCTTAAGTGTCGCTGCAATTCCAGAAATTAATGACACGACCATGCATAGCTAAAAATATAAATGATAAGTTTAAGTATTATTAATAAAAACATAGAACATAAAACAACTATTTATTCTTTCCCGCTTAATATATTTTCCGTCCAAAACTCGGTTTTTAACTGGATTTTTACGAAGCCGTCGTAAACGAGTTTTGCTAAACTTACTTTTCATCATATTCGTGATTTTCGTCGGGGAAAACTTCTACTGCTTTTCCAGGTTCAATAACTCTATATCCGTGAGTATCAGCTACGTAGTGTGTCACCCGCAGGTATCCATCGGGGTCGACGTAGCCGTAGCATCCGTAAGTCACACCGTCGGGACCTCTGTTTTCATGGTGAAACTGACCATTTGGACCGACATCGTAACCAAAACCATATGCATCTGTAATTATAAAAAATTGCGTAACAATAAACTTTTGATAAAAATTTTACATAATTAATATTCATAATTTTTAAACTATTATTTTAATTTACATTTAAACTTTTTATGTCAGCGTCGCCAGATGCTCCTATTTTGGCGGGACGTCCCGATTTTAAAACCAAAAATTAAATGGCCCGATCGGGACAGGCTTTGTCCCGCTTTTCACGGATTATTCCACGTACTGTGAGAAACCTTTTTTTATTATGTTAAGATTTCAACTAGTTACTTAAAAAAATAATTGAAATACAAATAAGTATATTCGCAAGTTACGTATAATTCAAAAGACTTAAATGCCTTACATATGGTAAAACAAGACTATATCGTTTAAGTATAGTGACGTTTTTCAATTAAAAACATTTTATATTTATATCTATCACCATTGAAAGCTATATTTAAAGCTCAAATAAATGGATACATAAACAATTAAATCCTCATAACTATTTATCCTGCTTTTGGCAAAAGAATATTTACTTAAAATGTATGTGATTCTATTTTAATAGTTTATGTTTATTTAGTTCGTTAAACTGATGTTAACATAAGGAGTAATATAGGATATAGATATATTGAATTCTAAAATAATAGTTGCATGCAATATTAAAAATTTTTTGTTCTATTATAATATCATAATCAAGGACGTGCTTAGAATTCTAACGAAACATAAACTAGTACATTACTTGTATCATAATTGGTTTCATAGTATTGTTTCTTCTCATCGTCTTCGATGTCGACCACAATTTCTTTGCTGTTATCACCATAGCCGTATTGTCGAGCTTCTTGAGCATCAGCCTGGATTAACGCCCTTGTCTCTGTCGCATCTTCACTAGCCTTTGATAAGACTAGTAAAGCCTGAAAAAATACATAATATACTGAATGAATAGTTTTATGGATGGATGCCTAGGAAATATTTATTTACAGCTTTATAAATTTGCGGTACATAAAATAATTACTAATAATTTTTATTATTAGTATATTAAGTAGATGTATCAACTAATGTAAAACTAAAGTTATAGCGAAAATGTAATAATTAAATAGCGACCCGCTCGCGGTTTCGCCCGTACAGGCGGGCTGTTTACACGATTATTAACTATTAGACAAGACAGTATCGATACATTGAAAGCTAAAGTTTTAGCCAATTCAATGAAACATTTATTTTGTAGCAATATTGTAGCATGCAATAGTTTATATTGACATAATAATAAAACATAACAAAACTGCATTTAGATTGGTTAAGCCGTTTCTGAGATTAGCGTGCACAAACGTACGTAAACGTACGTAACGTGCAAATAAACCGACAAATAGACAAAAAATTAGAAAATCATTGTATTGTACTACATTAATAAATGCCCTCAATAATATATTTTCTCGAATATCTTCCATACACAGATAGCGATGACTTAGTTTTATTATACTTAATACGTAGGTATAGATGTCATAGACAAAAAAAAATGCTTTTATAGTTTTTATTGTCGTGATGGATCTTTTTAACGAACAGGTATTACAATACGTTGTCAGCACTTGCGAAATGGATTGCTAAATAATGTCTTCAGGCACTTCTAAATGACGTTATAAATTTTCAACTAAGTTGCAACTGAAGACGCTAATCATTTTATTTGATGCCTAAATATCAACGATTTACTATTGATTCAAATGTACATACTCGTATGTGCATTGTGCAAACGATTTTGGTGGCGAGTTTTAAGCAGTTTCATGTGTTTATAGAAGACATACATACTTCTATGCCACCAGATAAATATATGATTTTTTTTTTGAGTTCAATATAAAACTATCAATATACTATATTATAAATAGTCACAAGCAATAATGACCAGCATACATATAAGATTATTAAAAGACATCAATTGTTGAATACCAAATATTCAAACTTGTCCTTGGGGTTTTGCATATAGTAATGGGAAACAAACTTAAAGATATTTCCCAAGACGTAACATTTCATCAAATCTACGACGTTATATTGATCTTGCTAAAATATTATAAGGCTATACTATTTTTAAGTATCTTTATCGGAACAAAGCCGATTGAATGTTGTTTATTTATGAGAAATATTCAGGTAGCTATTAAATTATAGCGTTCATTATTAACTTATGCGCCATATTTTTACTCACTTACTATTAAAATATAGAAATTGTATTTAAATAAATAAAAGCGAGCAAGAGAGATTTATATTTATAAAAACAAAAACAATACGCGGCGGGTTCTTCATGTAAAGTAAATAATCACACACTATTTGGATCCAGTAACAGAAAATGTAAAACAAAATCACAATTCATTTCAAAGAAGAACGGAGTGATTTATTATATTTTATTGTTTATTGTAGATTATTTAAATTACACTTCCAAACAACAAAATTAAAGTCAACGATTTCTTCTTTTTAATATACCTATCTTCAAACCTAGGCCTAGGCCAAACCATATTTAAATTACCACTAGTTTCGTCTGCGCGTTGTCTGTATTAGGTGTGAAATAGTATTACTTAACAATATTAAATCAATAAATGTAATCATAGCTTTTTTCTACATGTTAAATTTATGTATAAGAATTATTATAAATATTTCTGGCACAAAGTAAACACTACACACACGGTATTTTAGAAAAAAAGCAAAATTTCGAAAAGGTGAATATCTAAAATTTATAAAAAATCCTGCCCTGCTTATCCTTACACGAAAACTGTAAAAACGGACCTATAGAGATTTCGGTCAGGTCAACCACGATAATAGCGATTCGTGTCATATACATATATCTTTTTAAAAATCCGACCACGCGCGGCTTATATTTTAGCAATGTCCATGGTGTTCGTGACCGTAACCTTACCAGACGCTGTCAACTTATCGCCTTAAGTTTAGGCACACGTACAACTGACAAGGATCAAGAAATGGTTTATAATTCGCAAAATAATCCATTCAAAAGGCGTTTCCAACCATGATATACAAGCACACAAAAAATATATCTTTGACATAGTTGTGAACATGTTTAAATAACAGTCAAATGGCACAAATACTTGGCATGTAATGCATACAGTACTTTCGCAATTCTTAAAAAGATTAAGGCCTTTGTTTTATGTTTGCGGAGATACTGACACGAGGGCACGCTGCGAAGATGAATCGATGCCGTAATAGTAATCAATATAAATACATTTTATTCTTGAACGCTTATCATTCGCTCTACTGGATTGGATTTAATGTTATCGATGATATTTTTCCCAAGAGTTTCATAATGTATCCGGTAGTAAAATATGAGACATACACATGTATAAAGAATTAGTCATTGTTATGGTAGAAGAACTCCAAATCGATTTATATTTAGTAATATTTTCTTGACTGTTGTATATAAAATGATATGGCCAGAATGTTTATTCAAATATTAAGCAAATTAAAATTCTTAACTTATGTATTATTCGATATAAATAAAAATAATTATTTACAAATTGTTTGTCATAAATATTTTATTTTATATTTCATAACATATACATATGAATATATTATGAATATTATGAGATCCGGTTGAATAATAGCATCATAATACATTATATTGTGTGTGCGTTGTCGCATTATTTCTACGTTTTATGGGTAACAGCTTAGTCATGTGTGGCTTCATCAAAGGTTCTGATTTGACTTGGATGCCCTTGCCCATTGCTATTTAACGTTTATTCAATTGTAAGAACGACGATGACGATATGGCTAACCTACTTTGTTTTTATCTACTGCATATATAGTGAATAACAATAAAGTAATTTAAAAATGTATTTGTTAACTTTTTAATATAAATTTCTTCACGCTATACCTCGCACACAGGAGGGTGGGCCGAATTCTGAAGGCATTGCGAGTTGAAGTAGAAGAAACTCAACGCCGCTTAATATTTGGCATATTTTAACATATATACGACGGAGGGAATATAATGTTATGGCACTCAGTTCTCGACTTTCCACCGAATTTTTCGGGGCATTGCGTGTTGAGTGGCGGAACTAAACGCCTTTTGCCTTGGTGCGAGAGCGAAGAAATGAAAATAAATAATAATTTATTTCCTCGAGTGGGGATCGAACCCACAACCCTCGCGTTACAGTCACAGCCTATTGCCCCCGTGCCAAAACGGCCTAAGCATCTAAACTTAATAACATGTCTCTTTATAAGATAAACAACATTCATATTTCAATGGTATCTATTATTTTTTAATGTTACACGATAGCTCCTAATAGTCAAGGTCTGGTTAACATTTCGCAATACATAAATTTAATCGAATACTTAAATCCTATTTCCGTAAAAAATATATTTATAGAACCTTCATTAAGTAATGCTTCGTCATGTTCTGTTTTTAAAGATTTAAAAAAAATATATGTACTATAACAAACATTATTTTAATATATTGTGTCAAGAAATATTTAACGTCTACAAAAGTTTGCACAGAACTCAAAAATATTATTAATGCAAAAGACCACAATTACTTTGTCATAATAAACAATTTTAAAATTCATGTTCTTACTGTCGCGTTCCTTTGTTATAATTTTGAAGATTTTCGTGTTTAGTTTCGTAAAAAATATGCATGTTTTAAACTACGGGATTTTTTTTCTTTTCTCTTTCTTTAGCTTCACGCTGTATCCCGCACACAGAGGGTAGGCAGAGAGAACCTAGTGTTAAGACACTCCGTTCTCCACTTTCCACTAACTTCTGGAGGCATTGCGTGTTGAGTGGCGGAAATCAACGCCGCTCCTTGCCTTGAAACCAGAGGGAAGAAATGAAAACATAAATGTAGATAAATATTTTATTTCCTCGAGTGGGGATCGAAGCCACAACCAGTCGATTTTAAGGTCACACTTTGTGCTCCTGCGCCACGACTGGCCTCGGCCTCCTGGAAGTGTTTTTAAAATTTAATAAAATAAAAAAATATTATTGTGTCAAGGTAAATTGATGACGCCACTGTGTTATGTCATGCGTTCTCCTATGTTTGGACGGCAATTTAGGCGCTAAGTAGCTGTTTAAACTGTTGAAGGTCGCTTGCATCCGGCACTCACTAGGAATCAATCAGACTACGTACTGGTGAAAGTGAATTTTGTAGAGCTTTTTCCAATAGTTAATAGTAGAGCAAATAATACAAGCTATATAAAATTAATATGTTACTTGATGGAGTTAAAGTTTTTTCCCAACATCATATCTATTAATACTAAAATTATTCAATAAAACATTTGTTTTCCTTATTATAAAATGATTAGAATCAACACATTTTGAGACAATATGTACGCTAACAATACTTAAATAATATTTTTGAGTATCTGATAAGCATTTAGTTCCTGGGATGCCACTGTTGCTAGTATTTACGTTAGCCAATGTCGTTAGCACACTAAATACTAATATACTCACTGCTTATGTATTGACAGTAAGTTGGTAATGAATAAAGAGGTATGTTGGGACATCAATATGTCGAGGTTGACTAGAATTTTGATTGCATTAAAATAGTAAATTCAATAAGACAAAAATATAAAGATGTTGATGTTAAAATATTATTTCTTTTTATTAATATTATTCTTTATTGCATTCAACATAAAAAAAGAACATTTAACAGAAAAAAAGTTAGTTATTTATTATATTTGGTTTAAATCTTTTCGTGAATACATGTAATATGTATTTGGTTTATAGAGATTTCTTTATTCGCCAAAATTTTTGTATTATAGACCAGTGAAAGAGCTGTGAACAGATAATAGCGATCTTAAGTCTTCAATAAAAATATGGCTTAATAAATCCTGAATTCAATCGCTGAAAACATTATTGTTCCATGATGGCCCTTAGACTTTTTTTTGCTTTTCCATACGCTTTTACTTTTATTATATATTTTTACAATTTCAATACACGACAATATATATACATAGTAATTATTAGACCGTATAATAATGTTGGAAACAGCAGGACGTAAAACCTCGCCACCTTGGATATTTTATTCAACTAAGTGTTAACTTGTATATTAGTTATTTAAACATAAATTAGATGTTCACTGTATACATTAATTGTTTGAATAATATTTGTCATTAAGTAAAAAATCTTTAAAAATATTTGACCTTTAGATTATGTGATAAAACACACTGTGACGACGTTAGATAGTGGAAATATTTCAAAGTCTTAGCAAATGTAAATTTAACAATTTTATTACAAATATAAATAGAAGGCAGTATTATTGTAGTTTTAGTTTAAAAAAGTAGAAAAATTGAATTAAAATTATTTACATTTTAAATTTAAATTCTTTACCTACTCGTATACCTGTTTCAAAAGCAGCACGGTGGCTTCTTGAGCTTACGTCATTGTATAGACCGCTGTACCGTGTTTATGCCTGTCAGAGGTGAGCTAGTCGCACCCTCAACCTTTAAACTATTCTAATCTCAAATTTACATGCCGTTACCAAATAATGAGTTCGACTTTTCACAAAAAAAGAGATGATTCATTTAACTTATTTTAAATTATTATTTCAAGTCATCATCATTAAAATTGTCATCCAATCATCATGGAAATTGAAAATTTCTAAATAAAATCAGCTTCACGCTGTATATCGCACAGCAGGGTAGGCAGAGGGAACCTAGTGTTGAGATAGAACACAACTCAACGCCGCGCTTAACCTCGACACCAGAGCGAAGAAATGGAAATATAAATTTAAGTGAATATTTCATCTCCTCGAGTGGGGATCGAACACACAACCAGTCGGTTTTACAGTCACACTTCGTGCCGCTGCGCCACGACTGGCCCTTGAAATTTTAAATATTTAATAATAGGTATATTTTCTTTAAACAAGTGAGTCGGTTCTTGCAGAATGTACTTCTTCTATAATAATGGCAAATGTATTAAAATCACATTGATAACTACAATTGAGTGGCATATAACTATTTTCTTTATAATCAAAGGTCAGAAGAGTGCCACTATTTCTTTGTTTTGCGTCGTAAGAGAAAGTGTATAAGATAAAAAAAATATTTATTTATTTATGCTTGCAAAACCAACAACAGGTCAGTAAGTTATTGTTAAGCTCTCGGAAGATATTTCAAAAGAATATCCGAATAATATTAAAAATTACCCAATTACAAAACTTAATGTAGTTTACCGATATAGTAAAGAATTATAAATATTTTATGAGATATTTGTCCGAAAGCTGGTTAGGTAATCGACCAAAATATAGTCACAGGTCATATCAAAGTTGAACTCTATGTATTGATCTTTTATATATATAAATATTTATTTGTAAGATTTTAAAAATTAAGAAATACTTGAATATAACATTTTAAGAAAATCTAATTTAGTCATATTTTATTTTCACTAAAAGGGACATAAAAAATCTATACACGTATCCTTCACAATGTACAGAACGGACAACGGACTCTTAACTGTGAGTTTTGAGTTGAGATAGTTCATTGTCAAGTTCGGCAAATTTTATTTTTCCCGCCTACCACATTTCCGATTCAACATCACTGGCGAGATGAAATGATTGATTGACAGTACAATAAGCGAAAGAACTAAAGGCGTCCGTCAAACCCATTGAAAGATTCGATGTCGTTGTCCTATTATGTTCATCCTTGCATCACGAACGGTCACAACAGGTTGCAATATTAATACACAAACGGTGTCGATAAGAAAGATTAAAAGTTTCATAATTCACAATTGCTTTTCCAACTTTAATAAGTTGACTATTGTTACCTTTCTTAATGAGGCGTCCATTGGTGCGTTATATAACTGTGCTATAAGTTATGAAAATAAACACGGACAACTTTTATTATGTCATAAATCGGCCGCTCAATATTACTCAATAATTATTTCATTTTCATAACTTTCTTATAAAATATTTTGCCGCTAATACATTGGTATTTTGTGATTTGATCTTATGACATTGTTTTAAAATATTCAATTGTTTTTTTTAATTATTATTTAAAAAAAATGCTATCTGGCCAGAGTTTTTGATAGTTGCTTTCGGAGACATGTTCCTAACGGTCTTAGTGTATTCTAAACTGTATTATCCTTCAAAACAATATATGAATGGGTTTTATTTATTATGTCTCTATTGTAAAGACGACCTGGATTTTTTCATCAACTAATTTGCTATCCATCAATGTTTGTATCATTGCAAAGACAAAAACATCTTCCCCCTCTTCAAGACGAGAAACGATTGTTTTAAGTTATTATATTTTTTCCCGATTTATTTAAATATATTTATAACGTTTATAAACGCGTGGGAAGCTTTAGCCGTTTTTGGATTCATCAAAACTTTTATAACAGTATTTATATACCTTTTGATAATAAACGAGGTCGTTCAACTTTAAATTAATACAACAATAAAGTATAATGTTATGTTATGCACAATTAAATATTGGGTTGAATTAAAAATATATATATATTAGTTTTTTTTTTAAATTTAGTATTGTCAGGAAATATGACACCGCGGTTTAACCTTTGACAATTTGCTTAAATTATAATATAACATAGTAAATAAAAATTAAATTATATTATTTACTAGAGGGCGCGCGCGGCTTCGCCCGCTTATTAGGAGTGAATTCTAAAAAAACCACGAAACACGTGTTCAATAAAATATTTTTAACTGTCTGAATTTAAATTTTTATAAAAATTAGTGGCAATTTCAAGATTTTTCCATATAAACTTTCAACCCCTTATTCGAACCCTTAGGGGGTGAAATCTTAAAAACCATGAAACACGTGTTCAATGAAATATTTTTAAGAGTCTGAATTTCAAATTTTATAAAAATCGGTACAGATTAAAAAAAAAATCCATACAAACTTTCAACCCCTATTTCATCCCTTTAGGGTTAAAATTTTTCAAAATCCATTCTTAGTGGATGTCCAGAATATGAAAATAAACATCTGCCCAAATTTCACGTTTCTACCATCAGCGGTTACGGCTCTGCGTGCGTCTTACCTCAGTCAGTCAGCACAAGTCCTTTTATATATATAGATTATATACTTAAATTATAGTATAACATAACTTAGTTAACATTTAAAATGTATGCTTAAAAATCAAGAAGCCATAATTAATAGTCAAGTCCAAGGATGTCGTGTCTTTACATTATTGAAATACTTAGATTCTTGTTTAGAATTTATCAATATTTTTCTTAAACAACTATTATTCTTGTTATTTAATACATTAAGGAAATTTGTTCTCTTATAGGGAGATTTTTTGTTTTAATATTAAAAATATTTTAATGTTAAGATGAAACATAATACTTCCTATTATCATTTTTACGATAACTTTTTTATTTTGAAAGCGTCGACTCCTTACTATAATGCATTATTTATCGAGCGTGATTAATAGCTTTTAAGATATTTATCATATGCTGTAACTGAGACTAAGCCTTATACTTCACTTATTATTAAATTTGAATAGATTTTTTTTCATTTCCTCGCTCTGGCACCAAGGCCTGGCGTTAAGTTCCGCCACTCAACATGTAATGCCTCGAAAAATTCGGCGGAAAGTGGAGAATGGAGTGTCTTAACACAAAGATTCCCTCTGTCTATCCTGCTATAAACGGGATGCGTGAAGTTGATAAATAGAATATTAGTTAAGATAACTAAATATTTTAACATAATGAGATCCTAATAAGACATGATTTTTTTACTTTCAACTTAAAAAAACTATTTTTAGTAATAAAAACTATAGATTGAATTGAATTGCGAATTGTTTTATACATAAAAAAATTATCATCATGTCTCTTTTATCGTAATGTTAGTCATTGAATTATGATAATTTTAAAAAAGATGAATTCTTTATGAGCCTTGCTTTAAGTATATGTCAAGTAGAAGTTCGATATTCAAATTCAAAATATTCTTCAATCAAATGGAATTTTGCAAGCACGTTAGTCGAGAACTATCACCAGTTTGGAGGGCAGTTATTGAGAAGAGCTAGCAATAAACTCAACAGTACAAATATATGTTTATTTCTATGTTAAATTTCGTTGAATATATTTTTCGGCTACTTAAATTATATACTTATAGGTTAACCTTACTTAATATGAATAACATTATTTAACAAGATTACAAAACAACCACAAGGCGTTTTGAATAGTAAACCGAACGAGGAGACAATTTAATTTTATAACGTCAAATAAGTATAGTAGGCTTTATGAAAAACTTATAGGGAGAAAATATAAAGATTTTCGATTTATTTCACAAATCCAACAGTCATTTTGTTGTTTAAAGCTTTTACAAGCTTTGATTATATGTATGTATTGCGTTTTTATGTTGAATTCTCTATTTATTTTAAAAGTCATAAGAAGTTTTAAATGTAATCTAAATTATAGATATGTGCAAATAATATATTTTTATAGCATTCCAAAGTATAAAGTTATTAACTTAGTATGTACCTTCACGTGTTATTTTTTGACACATACTGGTATAACAGGCTTTCGGTCCATTAAATATATAATCTTGTATACTCTTCTTGTACTTGTTTAGTAAGAAATAAATAACGACTATTACTAGAAATATATTAAATATTGCTATAAATTTTTAAGTTGCACGATTTTAAATACTAGTCTAGTTTATTAGCAAAGTAATAAATTAAAAATAACTGATAATATAAATTTAATAATAATCAACGCAAGTATGACTCACTCGACGTTAAGCGTCAAGAAAAGGTCAAGGTTATTATAGGTAATATCACATTTTTCCATCATATAAATATTTAAAATAACGAATAACCGTAGGTATATTACATCTAGTTATAGAAATTCAATAAATTTAATTTAATAGTAATAGAAAAAAATGAAGGATATTTTGCATGTATATTAAGACATAGGTACGTATTTTTAATGTCGATCGTAACTTTTTTATCGATTAAAATATATTGTAATAAAAACATGGAAAAAACCTCAAAATTATAAGACATACGATTACCTACAGTTAATATTAATGTGTATGTTATTAAATATAATATATCTAATAAAAATATTACAGACAAAACTTACCAAAAGGTAAAAAAGTATTCCCGGCGCCATGGCACGGGGGATGGCCAGCCGGCCTCTCCTCTGGGTCCGGTCCAATTATACAACACAAGCCTTACGATACAGCCTCACGCCGGCTAACTCCCAGCTTAATTCGCTAACATGTCCCGCTCTCCAGCGGTCGGCTTTTAAAACTAAATTGTGCAAACTCGAAGATGCGCCTCTTATATTACCTCTTACGTTAACGTCGAACACCGCAACGTATTTGGCATATAGGTGTTTTGGCATGTGTGGGTGTATTTTGGAGACGGTTTTGCAGGTATGTGTGACTTTGACATGTGATCATCTCTGTGTGTGTGTGTCAAATGTTATCTGTGTCCTTTTACCATATATCTTTCTAAGCTTTATAAATCTTTATCAAAAATGTATTTTAAAAAATCATTTCAGAATATAATTCATCACCAATTCCCATTAAGTTAATCAAAGCTATTTTTTAAGTGAATCTTTTATTTTGTTTCGGTTTTTCAAATGAAAACGGATTGAATATTTATTAATATAATGTAGCTAACAATTTATTTGGATGTTTTTTTTTATATTTACTTGGCTGAGATCTACTAAGTCTAAAGCGTAAGTTAAAATATTATATATTTTTACTCTACTATTAAGCAGAAAATGAGGAACAGAGTGCCTTAACACTAGGTTCCCAGGTTCCCTTTGCCTATCCTGCTAAAAAACAATAATATTATAAGTTATAAAATATTCGATTTCGTAGAAAATCTTAATGCATTCAATTTATTATATGAAATCAAATTCTTTTATTCATGCACTAAGTATAGAAATATTTTAAATTAATAAAATTATAAGGTAACTTTAATTAATATAATATTTTTAATTGTTGAATAATATATAATATAGTTAAGTTTCTTTTGTTTTAGAGTTTTTTTGCTTATAAAGTAACATGAAGAGTAAAAACAAGTTTTTTTTTAATTTTTAAAAATAATATAGAATGTATGTATTGTATGATGGAGTTTGCAGGTACTGAAGCGTATGTATACCGTATGAATATGAAAATTTTACATGTATTATTTATCACTAACTTAGCTTAAGTATATTTTAAAAATCTTCACGAGTCATCTTTACATATAGTAGACAGACAAAACATAGTGTTTAGAAAGCACTGACACTGCCTTAATTCGCAACGTTTTTGTTAGGCAGCGTAACTTAACGCCGTGCTATGTATTATTACTGTGAAAAAAAAAATTGTAAAAATAAGTTTGTAATTTCTTCAGGGGTGGAAATTGAATCCACAACTAATACACTTTCAGTCAGATACTGTGTTCTGCGCCTCAACAGTGTCACATATTTTTGTCTCCTATTTATTTCTTATGAGAAACTATTTCAATAATTATTATTACATTAAAATATTAAAAAAATATTTTAGATAAATTCTAATGCTGTGCCATGAGTAGGTTAATAGACCCATTATAATATATTTCGATGGTTTATTTGGTGTTTGGGGTTAATGTTGTTAAAATTCAAATGATACTCGTGATTTTCGCGAGCTTTACGAATTAAATCATGAAACCAGTTCAACCGTTCATTGTACGCATATGGTAAAGAGTTCCGTAGCCTTGATTTAAAAGAAATGAATTTTGTTTTTTAATTGTAAAATTAATATAATTAATACATTACAGGAGACCGTCGTGGTGATT
The DNA here is from genome assembly GCA_021202915.1 of Heliconius himera. NCBI lineage: Eukaryota > Metazoa > Arthropoda > Insecta > Lepidoptera > Nymphalidae > Heliconius > Heliconius himera. Next base: position 1,357,813 of record JAJHJA010000079.1, on the reverse strand, counting down.
TTTTCGTTTTGCTTCTTTTTTGTAACGTATAAAACCTTGCGTTGTATCTGAGGAGTAAACTTATAAACGCAAGTAAAAGCTTTTTAATTTTTACTCTAACTTTTATATAACGTGTTAGATTTCAATACAGACTTTATTTTACTTTTTAACCGATTGCAGTAAAAGGAGAAGGTTAAATACTTATTTAGAAAACGTATAAAAATTTTAACGTAGCGGGACTCGAAGCCGTGCCTCCTGGCAAGCGACCAGGCGCTCTGACCACTAAGCCATACGTTCTCATCAAACGTCGAAATTTTTATGCGCTTATCAATTCTGTTTTTTGTTTGGCTGTTTTTTATGTTTCTTACCTTTAATTGGGTGAATTGAGTTTGATAATTCTTTTTTATTTGAAACTAAGGAAAGCGCTACCTTTCCGTGTAGTCTCATTTTAATTTGGTCTGTTTCTGTCAATGTGAAAAAATTACAAGTCTTAAGTATAAGGAAATAATTCCTCCGAATAGTTGTCGGGGAATGATATTTTTTAGCTTAACGCTGTTATAAAATTTGTTACATTTAAACATTTCAAAGTAGGCATTATGATGATAATGTATGACTTAATGATCAGAAGTTTCCAAGAAGTGTGGGAACAAAATTCTGCTACATTAATTTATTTATTTGTTTTCTTAAAAAATGATTTTCCTTTTCTAGTGTATAATAACAACTAACATTTTAAGATTCCCTTTCGACCATGTTTACAGTAAGATGCTATCACATTACGATACAAGAGCCACTATACATACATATGTATGTATGTAGTTACAAAAATTGTTGAAATAGTTCAAAAACCTAGGTTTTGCACATTACTAAACGGAACTCTAATATTAAAACAATATTATGTAAGTTGTCGAACACGGCGCCAGATTAATGTTTTCTATGAAAAATGAAACACATGTTATTTTCTATGCATGTTATTTATTTTTTGTGTGTCATTAAGAATTTATATATATTATTATATTTTTGCAGTATTTTTAGTATGAATAAAAAACCTTCAATATTTAATACATTTTTACCTTTTTGCCTAGTGCTTACATAGTTATCTTGTTTTTTTATTCAATATTTAAATTGATTTAGAATAATTTGCATAGAAATTTTATTGGAATACTTTAAATTAAATCTTTTAGAGTTCCGTACTAGAAATTGATAATGTCAACCTTGTAACAGTTGTATATATTTCCTCCTCATCTTATTTTGGTTTATATTGGAATTTTCATATCATTAATAATGGCATATCAGTAATAATGGCGACTACCATCATATTGTAAAAAAACCGTAAATCTTCATTATATTAAAAGTTGCTCGGGATTCCTGTATGAGAAGTTGTCTCGTCTGTTGTAAGTTTTTCGTTTTGATTGAGGTGTATGTAGGTACAATAAAAGTCTTCATTGTATAAATTAATAACAACTTCTTAAAAAAAAAACAGAATTATTATTATATTGTTTTTCAATTGGTACCCATGGAATAGTGCTAAGCTTCACATATATTTTCATACATATATCTATAGGGTGCTTTCTTTTCCAATACTCCATATATTGGAGAAAGAAATGATGTTTATGCAAACATTTTTCTACCTCCTCATTAAATCAAATGTGTATAGAGATAGTCTTTGTAAAAAAATATATAAAACAAGTTACTTTTTATTTGATTTGCAAACTAATTAATACGTGAAATAAAAATGTTATTCCTCTTTTTATGAAAATTGTGGGGACGCAGGAGTATGAAACTTGGTACATGTATAGTTTATATAGAAAAGGAGTGAAGAATGTTAATATTTTTTAAAATAATGCATATTAAATATAATAAATTAATAAAATAAACATAACACATGACATTATACACCATTACCATTGTACAAAGTGGCATATACGTTGCTAAGGCAACGCTTATTTTACGCTTCAGTAATTGGTTCTCTTGTTATTGAAGATATGTAATGAAGTATGTAATGTATTTTTAGGTTAAATATAAACCTCTTACATCTTAAATGTCCTAAAAATAAATAAATAAATCAGCTTCACGCTGTATCCCGCACACAGCAGGGTAGACAAAGGGAACCTAGTTTTAAAAATACTCTGTTCCCCACTTTCCGCCGAGTTCTGGAGGCATTGCGTGTTGAGTGGCGGAATTCCTTACTTATTTTTTACTTAGAAGGACATATAAATGTCCTTCTATGTTAGAAATAAAACACTAGGAGCAATGCTACTTACCTACTGGGTCTAAATTAGCATAGTGGAATAGGAAGGAAAAGGAAAGGAAACTGCGGTCATTTCGACACACGCACGAGGTACATAAAATATCCACTCTCTTATCTGAGCGGGAACACTCGTAGGGGTTTGTAGCATTCACTCATTTGACATTTATTAGAGTGCTCTCTGTACTCGATGAAGCTTCTAATAAAAAGAGATTTAGGTATACAATGTACAGAATTTTTGGTAGAAGTCAGTACTTCTATAGTAGTGATTGGATTTATATATTATTTTCATCTGGTTATAATTTAGCTAGTAGTGGTGACACATGCCTGCATTTGTTGCATGCATTAGTTGTTAAATCTTGCTCACTTAGGCCTACGTAGTAGTCATTCGTAGTAGATAATTGTAGATAATATGATCTTGCCAAAATATGACACTAAAATATTTAATTTAAATATTTTTATATCTATTATTATTTTTTTATAACTGATACAATACTAAAATATAAGGAATAAGGAATTGCTAGTGAGAAACCTCAATAAAATCTAAAGTATGAACTTATATAGCAAACTAAAATAAATTACAATTTTATAACATTGTTCTGTAGACCATTATTGAAATTAAAAAAATAAAAACATTTGTGTGTACTTAAGTACGCAGGTACGTTAGAGCTTATACTTCTTTGGCATAATAACAAGATAAAACATTAAAAAAAAAATATCATAACGCATTATCTACTTAAATATTTTTTATTTAAATAACATTTGAGGCCGGTAAAGGCGCAGAGGCACAAAGTCTGGCTGTAAAATCGAGCTTGTGGATCCCCACTCGAGGAAGTGAAATATTTATTTACATTTATAATTTCATTTCTTCGCTCTGGTGTCGAGGCAAAGCGCGGCGTTGAGTTCTGCCACTCTGCACGCAATGCCTCCAGAATTCGGCGGAAAGTGGGGAACGAAATGTCTTAATACGAGGTTCCCTCTGCCTACTCTGCTGTGTGCGTGATACTACGTGAAAGTTGATTTAATTTTTAATAAAAAAATATTTGTAGAAATTTTAAAAATCTAAAATATTGACACACGAAACACGAGGTTCCCTCTGCCTACTCTGCTGTGTGCGTGATACAACGTGAAAGCTGATTTAATTTTTAACAAAAAAATATTTATAGAAAATTAAAAAATCTAAAATATTGACACATTTCATGATATCGGTTGTTCATGATGGTATCATCGGTTCATCGTAAAAAAATACTCTCATCATTTAAAGCGAACGCGCCAAAAGAAGTATAACTTGAATAAATTAAGGTGCCCAATGCAAGCAGCTTTGTAATAGAGAAGCAAATTTAATTTTGTGTAGTTACGAGTTGGTGACTTGTTTTGCTAAGTTCATTAATTCCTAAATTGAAGCATTATACATCCAGTGCTAAGAAATTCAATTTTATCTTATAATATTATGAGTGTTTTGTAAGTATGGTGCTATTTTTTTCTATTTAGGTTAGAATAATAAAATATATTTTTTTGCCTTAAATGATAATTAAAAATCGAGATTAAATAACATTTATTATTGTGTTTATCAAATTAAATAGTATGTAATGGTACTACATAAATGTGTATAATTTTAATATTGTAAATATGGAAGTTTGTGAGGATGGATGTTTATCCCACTTTCAAGCAAAATCTACTGAACGGATTTGGCTGAAACTTAACAATAATACTGCTTGAACATCAGAATAAAACAGGCTACAAATTATGTACAGATTTAATAATTCGGCTATAATATAATAAACGGGCGAAGCCGCGTATGGGTGGCTAGTATACATATATATGAACGTACATTCAAAGGATTTACATTTATATTTAGTGACGAATTGTTATGATCACAATTAATAGATATTTTAAAGTGGACATTCACCTCGATGAAATGGTCGACGCTTTTTCAATTTGGCGATAACAGGATTATAATAAATAGTTATATTGAACTTGGAACGAATGAAAAAGGCAGTTCGTGTCAATGTGAATTTACATCCTCTATATAATAACGTGTTTAATAATCTTAGAGCGCTTGTTCAGGATATCGATAAAATATTTTTTAGAAGTAACAATTAAGGCTATAAATTATGTAGTAAAATTTATATATTTTAAGTTGTTCTTGCAGGTTTGTGGTATTCTTTTTAGACGTAATTCAGAATGTATTTTAAGTATACACTTATGTCACTTTATATTTATTATAGAATAAACTTGTAAGAGTTATGCTTAAATAAAAGTTAATCGAATGCCACTCAAGTTCCTTTGCTAAAATCATAATAAGATGTTCATTTTGTCTTTTTGCTAATAAAACATATTTTTAATATAACTTTACGCATTGATACAATTACATATTGGGTTCAAATATTTTTTTATATCAATAATTTACTTTTAAGTGAAAAGGCTTGATGTTGAGTTCCATCACTCAACACGCAACGCCTCCAGAATTCAGCGTCTTAAAAATTGGTTTCCTCTATCTACCTTTGTTGTGTGCGGGAAACAGCGTGACGCAAAAAAAAAATAAAGGTGAGAAAGTAAATCTGAATTAAGATTGAACTAATTATTTATCTGCCGCTTGTGTATTTTTAATCGACTTCTGTAAAAGGAGAAGGTCATCAATTCGACTGTTTTTTTATTTTTGTCACCCCAGAACTTTTCACTGTGTGCACTGATTTTGATGATTCTTTTTTTAATTGAAAGCTTCCCGTGTGGTCCCATTTCAATTTCGTCCATATCTAGCAGTGGTATTTATCGAAAAATCACATAAGTCTTAAATTTGCATTAAATATCTGCACGACAAATGGGCGAATAACTCAATATTCAGCTAACCGATTTTGATGATTCTTTTTTTATTGGGATACACTTCAAGGGTAATTTGATGAAAATTTGGTTAGGTTCTCATTATAGGATCTGGTTGAAATTGAAGAAGCTCATCTTTTGTTTAAAATTATAATTATGATGTGATACGATAATTTCCGACTAATTCTATTGTAGCCAGAATTCATTAGCGACATCGAGGTAAAGTTACAAAAAAGGATTTATCTGTGCTTTTTATTCAGGTATTCATTAAAATTAAAGTCTTAAAATATATATTATATTATACGATTCTTGGGAATCTTGCCCAGTGACAAAGGTCCAACATGAAAGGATTTTTTAAAGATATTAATTTGTGTTACGGTGACGCATACACTTCTTCTGACCACAGGTAACTGAATGCGCAGGGATAGTAGACTGTTATGGAAATGGAATTAGAGATACTTAATTTGGCGTAAAGACTGAAACTTATGTCATTGGAACTGGATATCGGATTATAACAGCCTTAAGTGAAATGTTCACGATGATAGCATATTTAAGGATCTTAAATCCGTCTTTGGAGCAGCAACGTTGTGAGTGGATTTTTCCAGTATTAGACTTGATAACATCTATCCGCAGATCCAATCGGCAATATATCTTTTCTATCGGAATGCCATATAAATTTAGGTCCTTGAGTTCGAAAATGTACAAAAGCCCGTCACAAATTGCCTTGCGAGCTTATAACATACTATTTACTATTAGCCTCCTGCAACTTCGTTTGCAAGGACCCTTGTGTATAAGTAGTGCCAACAAGAACAACGACGACAGTGAAATAATATACATCATAATTTGTTTTAATATTGGAATGTTGGCTTTCTAAGCTTACATTTTTAATACTTCGATAGTAGTTTATTTATTAGAGAGCGCCTGCATAAGCTCACTTACTTAATTTCCTTCGAGGTCCTACTTTCCTACATTAAGATTATTCAGAAAGAGCTCATCACGCTGAACAACTTTTTTTGATGATTATATTCAGTTTTCGCTGAACTACTGTGGTTCCACATTAGACTTTTGCTTTGTGGCAACATAATTTTTTTATCATAGGTTGTTAAAGTGTTTATTTTCGTATCTCTTGCTGATTAGACGGGCGGGTAGGGTTTTATATCAGATCTTCAAGCCTTTGAATTAAATTACAGGCTATATGTTGTAGCACATAGAAAGACAGAAGATTTATAAATATATATTTCTAGATTTCGTTACTTGTTAATACAAGACTCCTAGAAATATATATTTTTATTGTATATTAAATGTACGGAGTTGACCTCATTTACAGTATTATTACATTTTTATAGATTATTACTAACGTAATTGTTTATTTGTAAAGGAACTTTAAGTACATTTTAAGTGATTTAAAAAAAACTGTTTTGCTTTAACGCAATGAGCGAAGTATTTATTTACCTTCATATATAGTAATTGGATGCATACAACATTCCTGATAAGGAAGCTCTTTTTCGTGTGCAGATTTTTCTTTTATTACATTCACTTAATTATCGAAACAATGTTTTAAGTATTTATATATATTTATATTTGCGGGGACAGAGATGTTTAATGTTTATTTTCGGTGCAAGTGATAAAGATAGCGGTATTGGAAAAAGTCGATTCGTGTTGCTTTCCATTCTTTGAAGGCAACGGGAGGCAGGAATTGCAAAGAGCGTGGATATTAAGCGGAATTTTTTTCCTTGTAATCCGTGGGTTCATTGACCGTGCCACCGAGCAAGCTCGATCGCTTTACTGCTTACAAACTGACGTTAACATGATATATATTTGTATCTTGTGCTAAAAATATATTTATTTTCCATTGGATATTTAAAATTTCGTTTTCAAGAATTAAGAGTAGGTTACATTCGATTAAATGCTAACAGGCTTCGTTTCTGCCATTTTGTGTCAGCAACTCGGGATTAAGCTTAGTCTTTCTTTATGAAACCAGTTTTTACTAAACTTGATGTAGATTAAACTTTAATTTGCAGCATTAAAATTATTAGTAAAACCTCGATTTTGATTAAGTGATTTATTTAACGCAGGGTAGGCAAAACTTTCGAAGTTTTATTGTGCAAAATATACTTACAAGTATACAATTTAAGCTTTGATAAATACGCTGATTTCTAGATTTTTCCGTCACTCATTTTGTGGCTTACACACCACCCGTTGTTGATACTACAAGGCGTAGAAACCTGAAATTTCATATATATAGGTGTTCTTGAGTAATGTAAGAGAGTGTTTTCTGAAATTTCTATGGAAATGGGAAAAACGATAATATAAACATACAATCCACGCAAATGAAGTTATGGATTTTTAGCTTTATTTTATGACAGATTTTTTTGTATTTTATAGTAAATAAGAATATATATATATTTTTTCACCCACGCTGTACCCTGCACACAGTGTGCTGTGTGCGGGATACAGCGTGAAGCAGATTATTTTATATTATGAGTAAATAAAAAAATATACCTAAAAAAATATTTTCCTTTGTATGAACAATATGAAAATACTTTTACCCCGACCTTATATGTATAAAAAGTAAATTATATAAACTTTTTAGATTAGAATGTATCAGGTCAGTAAACATAATAAAGTCTTTACATTCTAACGGTATGACAACGTTTCAATATTTGTAATAAAAATTACATTTTCAAAATTTCTATCAATCCTGCTTGGTTGATGATTACAACCGTTATAATTTGTTTATTGAAGCTAAATACTATAGGAAGTACTCATCAAATCTAAATTATATATGAGTTAAGTCTCCTATCGGTTCGTCATCGGTTCATCCAGTCATTTTTTTTGACTTAATTGAAAAATATTTAAAAAGTATCCTGTAATATTGATTAGAAATCTGGTCAACATGCTTTTATTTCATTGCGACTAGAACTTGTTTTTTAATTAATTGATTGAATTGCGACCAAACATTATTATTGTAGGATATTTTTTATAATAGATTATATTACAAATATTTATAACCTGTGTTTTTTTAGAATTCCGATCCTCAAAAAAAACCTTTATAGAATCACTTTGTTGTCCATCTGTCTGTCTGTCAAGACCATTTATCTCGAAATTGCGTAGAGGTATCAAGCTAAATTTAATCTCAAATATGTAGATTTATGGTCCCTTGAAGCACAGATAAAATCAAGTTTTTAAGTTAACGCAATAAAAAGATATTTTTACATCGATTTTGCTGTATTTTGTATGAAAATGACCTTGTAATCAAAACCTATGGGGTATTTACCCGTAGACCTACAGTTATGAAATTTGTCACGAAATGAGAACGTACAATATTAATAAAGGACAAAATCCGAAATATGAAAACTTATAAATATTTCATAGAAAAATTAATTATAAATTATATTTGTAATTCATTTGAAACAAAATGAGTGCATATGAACGCAAACTTAAGGTTGTCAAGTTATAAATGTTTTACTTCACGTTGATCTACAATCATGATATTGGTACGAAACCCTCGGTGAGCTATTCCGACTCGTACTTAACCTGTTTTTGATACCTACTTTAATAAAATTAGTGATTTCCGTTGAGATTGAGTCTGGCGTGTATTCTGTTTTTGTTATCTTGTTTTATATATACCTACTCTCTATATAAATCACTGTTCATATGTCATTTATAAATATAGCATAAAACAAATAGTCACGTTTGTCATCATACTTCGATAACTTCTCAATAAAATTAAGTACAACAATAGATGTCTGCATTATTCTCTGAGTTCTCATAAACAGCTCCATTTTTAATAATGGCACTAACCCAACTCTTGCCCAATCTCTACCCGTAACTATTAGAATACGCTGATGTTTGCTGTCCTGGTCCTAACGAAAAGATCTTCGAAAAGCTGGGTTTCAGAATATGTGTATTTCATTTGTCATCAGTTTACACAAACTTGACCAAGTGTTCGATTTCCGTCGAAAATTGAGTGAGTTCTGTTTCTCTTTGTTTGCGTGGTAATCTGTCTCTTTAATCTTTTAAATGTTTAAAAGTGATCCTCCCTTTATTGTTTGAGAAAGCGCTTTTAAGGAGCGTCCTTAATTTAACATCTATCTCCATGAAAAATCTTTTACAGTTCAAGCAACGCACTTATGGAGATAATTTCTAATTTAATAGTTGGCAATCCATCTCTAAACACCTTTAGAAAGTTAGTATACTATATTATTAAACACTTATCCTTATTTTAGTTTTAGTTGTTTGTGTTTTACATAATGTCTTTTAAATATACATTAGAAAACGTCACAGATATGAAATTACTGGGAACTGAATGAAATATTACTCATATGTTTAGGTTAAGGATCTTATGTAAAAAACTCTACCTATTCACACCCGGATGAAGCTAGGGAAGGTAGGTTGTATATTTAGTTCTTCAAACATAGCAGAATGACTCACAGGGTTATGATGTCAATTAAATATTTAAATAAAGAGGTAAAATTTATTTTATTACATTAGTCAAGACATTTTTAATCATTCGCTTGGAACATTGTCTATAATGTAAAGAAAATATGGATAATAACAACAACAATTGTTAAATATTGTTATGGGTTTGGGTTTTCTCATTTTGGGTATAATTTTGCTATCGATATTGTGCAGGTAATCAAACTGTCAAATTAATAGTTAGTTATTTGCATACAAATACAAATAGACTTATTGCACAAGCGTCGCGTATCCCTACGGTGACATTTTAATTGATGTGAAGGCTAGACTAACATAACGTTTTTAGGTTTCTGATGAAATTAAAAAGACTAGAGGACCCGTTGACGTTGACGCATACATATATGCAATAATACGCGTTGGCATAGTAACGTGTATGTCAATTTATAAATACAAAGGTGTATATTATATTGTCAAATGTACGGTAGTTTGTTTTATAACTATTTTAATAATTTAATGTATCTTTTTTAGCGTTACGCTGTATCCCGCATGCAGCAGGGTAAGGCACTCCGCTTCCCATATTCTGCCGAATTCTGGAGGTATTGTGTGTTAGAGTGGTGGAACTCAACGCCTATGAAGAAATATAAATATGTATGCATATACCTAAAAAGAAAAAACATTTTATTTTCTAAGAACTTGTAGTATTTCGCTGAAGAGAAAAAAAGTTTATTGAGTAGAAATTAGATAAGCAATAAATTTAAATTTAAAAATTATAATATATATAATCTAAACGATGCCAGTCGTGGCGCAGAGGCACAAAGTATGACTGTAAATTAGCACGATTCTCACTTGAGGAAATTAAATATTTAATACTTAAATTTTTTCGCTCTGGTGTCGAGGCAAATGGCGGCGTTGAGTTCAGCCACTACGCAATGCCTTTAGAATTTGGCTAAAAATGGGGAACAGAGTATCTTAACTTAAGTGTTTGGTGGGTAAATCTTAACACTAGATCTTTCCCTCTGCCTAGTCTGCTGTGCGAAGGATACAAAATTACGCTAAAAAAAAATTGTTAATTTTCATAATTTGTTCTTGAATACCTACTTCAAAATTCTTTAATTCCATAGGATTTTATATAAAATATTAATTTTGTAAATGTCTATCTATCTTTGCTATGTATCTCTTTTACCTGTTTTTATCCTGTAATATTTACTTTTTTCCTATATTTTATGGGGGTCGGTTTGTCAAAACACGTTGCCTGTATTTTATAGCTTATCCAGCCTTAACGGGTAGGGGCGTGTCATAAAAAAAGTAAACATTATTCAATCACCATATGTTATATGTTTCGTTATATTGTGCATGTACTATAATTTTATAAAAAAATAGACATCATTTTGGAAATCTACAAACTTAATTGAATTCTAATATTAGTATTTTATAGGTACTATAAACCTCAACAAGAATTTCACGAAAATTCTGCTGAACAAGAATTTCACGAAAATTCTAAAGGAGGTAAATTGGAATTCTGCGAAAGTCTACGTTATATGAAAGCTTATGTTTACAAGGTGTGAATTCTTTATATTGAGACAAAAATATCATAGCAAAAAAGTCCAATAAATTTACTGTCAAATGGAATTGTGTACATGGTCTTTGGCACTGGCCAGATAAGGCCAGGGACCACCCACAGTGTGAATGTGGCCTGGACGTCGGTTTCCCTTTTAATATTCACTTCATTTGTTTTAAGTTCCCCGTTCCCTTAATGTTCAACGTTTGTTAATGTTTGCGTTTATTCCTCTATTCATTTTTTATGTAAATATATTAGATATTACAACCCACCAAAAACATCATGTAAAATAACAACAATTATGTGACCGACCGTTGAACATTCTTTAAGCATAATTACGTGTATAAGTCAACGGCCAAGCGACATAAAATTAAACTACATAAAAATCGCAGTAAGGAACCTTAAAATTGCCTTGGGTTTACCTAGAGATGTCATTACTTTTTATGGAAAAACAAACAGCTTCATCGAGACTTGTCTAGTTTTCTACAGAATGTTTTTGGTGGGATTTCACTTCTTTTTGTAGAAACCATGTTTTTATTTCATAAGTTCAGCAGTGCTCTTTGTGCCATAAATCAGAGTAGTAGTAGTAGAAGTGGCAACTAAATCAGACAAAGCATGGGGTAGGCTTATTAGACTTTTTTTGTATGTAAAATGTGAGAATGTATTACATATTTTAAAAAATATCAAAAAAATATTCATAGAGTTGATTAATAAATGAGTATATAACACTACTTTTGCAAATTTAAAAAGGAAAATACAAATCAACTTTGAATAATTTGCTTACGTCAATTTAACGCCGGTCGCACGGACCTGGTTGATGCCAAAACTCTAAAACGCACATTTGCGGTGTTGTTATGGAAAGAATAAATTGAAGGAGATGTAAAATAAGGCAGAGAGAGGCACATCGACGGCGGGTCAAAATCTTATACGATTTTTTCGATCCACCCAATCTCACAGATACACATGTCACCAATGTGGATTAAGGACATAAACATAATTAAATAACAAAAAGAATTGTATAGGATAACAAAAGGTACGAACCATAAGTTTGTAGTGTAAGAAATAATAACAATAAAAAAGCCGGACAAGCGCAAATCGGGCTCACCCACCGAGAGTTCCTTAAAAAATTTAGCTTTTTTAAAATTCAGTCTTATCTTAGCCAGAGCCCTTACATCTGATACCTCACTTGAACTAGCGGCTTTAATGCTAAATGTTGCCCCCTTTTTAAAGCAATTTTTTTAGGATTTAACCACAAATGTTTAGTTTTCAGATTTTTTACTATATTAATAGTATCTGTAGATGCTAGTTACCAAATTTCATAATTCTAGATTTACCAGAAATACCCTATTAATTTTAATTCCCTTTATAGTGTCGAAATACGTGTTACATGTTGATCTTATAAGGGTTCTTTTTTTCCTTAAAAGGTACGGAACCCTAAAAAGCAACATAACGAATTTTTCTATTCGAACCAGTGTTCCGGAGATTAACGTTTAACCAAACAAGCTATTCGGTTTTATAATTTTACTATACATTACTCTTCCATCTCTTGGAATTTAATTTTGAAGTGAAATTGTATTGCCATGTGATCTTATTATGAATGGCCGTTATAAACGGGGGTACTTAAGATAAACTAACTACGTTAAACTAGACCGATTCAAAATAAGAGGAAAATGAAAGATTAAGAGAATGATATTATGCAGTATATAATAATTAATAACCTTGTTTCGTAACTGTGGTCGCTACTCTTTTTATTGTTTTGTTATTTTTGTGATTCTGTGCACAGATATAGGTTTTTTTTTTATTTTAAATTTGTGTTTATTTCAAAATCTTTAGTCATCATCATTATTGTGTTATGTGGATAAGTGCTATTTAATCATATATGTATGCCATACCGTAACCACAACACATTTCTGACCATTGGTTTAAATTGTTTATATCGAAATTAATTTCCTCTGCGAATCGATACAGTCCTAAAAAAAAGCTTAAAAAGCTTTCAATTTCATTAATATCGATCTATAACATATGTTTTTAGCAATAAATAAAATATTTTTTATTTTGTGCGTAATTTACCAAATTCTAATAACTATGATAATTCACATATTGTGGCATAAATGAAGTGTTAAAAATTTAAATAATAGGTATATAAAATGTCTATGTGGTCTTTAGTGTCTATAACGTCGAGGCGCCAATTAGGGTTAATGGATATTTATATATTATTATTTTAAAACATAAAGATTTTTAATCAAACTAGATATGACATCGTCATATCTCATGTCATTTAAATATATAATTATTTATTAATATGATTCACACGAAAAACATATTTAGCATAAAAATATAGTTTTCGACGAAGATGTTTTTTTGTAGTTATAGAATAATCTATATACATATGTTTTATGTAGTGATGATAATTACACCATTTACACCAACATACAAACAAACGGCTAGATCGATTCATGATTTTCGAAATTAAAAAAAATACATAAAAAATATATTACTTACATTTGAAAAAAATTGTACTTAAATTATAATGAACTTTATATTTTTGTTTGAATTCATTTTATTATCCAAAATAAATTATAATTGAGTTTGGCTAGAAATTAAATCGACAAACCAGTACATTGACTGTCAGGCGATAAGATTTTTTCTGGGTAGTTATAAGGCAATTTATTTTCAACATTACACAGTGTCCCTTATATCGCCATAAGTACGGGCAGGATACGCAATTAAAACCAATAATAATAATAACCAATATTAATCGTCGGCCATGTTTCGGTCGAAATTGGGATATTGAGTGTTAAGTAGCGGAACTCAATGCTGCACTTTGGGTTACTATAGTGAGGAAATTAAAAAATAAATCTGGCCAGTCGCGCTCCGCCCCACGTCGCGTTGAGTTGAGTGGCGGAAGTCGGAACTCAACTCCACGCTTTATCATACTAAAGCAGAGAAATGAAAATTCTTTATATTTTATATTATTCCCTTGAGTTTCATCGAACACATAACCACCGCGTTGATAGTTAGTTCACCCTGTCGCGCTATGCCACAACGGTTAACATTAATTAATTAATATAAAAATATAAAAAAGATTTACTTAATTTCTTAAAATATTCTTAATTTCATTCGTATATTAGACTCAATTAAAAATAGTTACATTGGCACTCATTTTGTACCTAGTGTCTTTTTGTATCTTGTTATTTTTATTGATAATTTAAATGTATTTTTTTTAGTCTAACGAGTTTTTATTTAAAAGTATATATGATCCTGTTTAATTGGAAATAAAAATAAAACTCTTACCGGCATTCAATTCATTAATTCAATTATCAGTTTTAAAGTCATTAAAATCTCAGTTCGTGTATTAATTGTAATTTATAAGTTCATTTCTTCACGTAATTGTTCAGTTTATAAAGGAAATGGAGATCATAAAATCATGTATGTATATTTAAATTGAAATAATACTATATATTTACATACGTTTGATAACAGATACATTCAAAATAGGTACTCTTACACGTATTATTTCAATAGTAGAGTAAAGTCGTTGTTTATCCTATAGAGTTTGGCTTATATAAAAATATTTAAAGCTCCTTGAAGATTGAGATATATTTTCTTATGGGTTTCTCATAAAGTTCCCTATTTTTGCATATAATAGTAAAAATACAATAAAGTTTATGCCTATGTTACATTTGTCCCATAAATTTTGTCTAACAAAATCTCCTGAGAAATTTTATGTTTTTAGGTATAGATTTATAGGAAATATAACATCTCCGGAAATGTAACTTTTTTTATGCACGGCAAAAAGACAACAAAAAACGTTAAATATTTCATATTAGGTTATGCAGGTAAGATGTGATTAAAGCTTACCTAAAGCATTCACTTTTAAACTGAGGCTGCATAAAGCTTTAAAAATTGGTTTCTCTCAATAAAACATCTTGGTTTGTTTTATATCATTTTTTATAAAATTCGTGACTAACCGTAAGCCTTTATAAGCATAATATGATAATTAATAAAACGAGTTTGTCTACTGTTCGTCAGTAATTTTATATATTAAATGATTACAATAACGACTTCGTTGCCGTGGATGCAATATCAATAAAAATAACTGGAATGACAAATCCACGACGTAACAACGTGAACAATTTAATAATATTTTTTTTTAAACAATGGGACCTGTACCAAAAGATAATATTTTTGTTTTAAAAATGGAATATTTGTTTAAGATTTATATGTATGGTTCTTGCTGTAGAAAAAAGTTCAGGGAGTTCAGTATCTTTAAGTTGAATTTTGGATACACTAAATATCCCAGTCCCTTGCGGAACCAGTAAGAATAATTCACAGTTATTTATTTCATTTTATTTTAAAAATATATTTTTGTGTGTGTGCAAAACAGGATTTGCCAAACTTCGGCAATATATGCAACAGTTAAGATAAGACAACACGAAGAAATAAGACGCCGTAAACATATTGGGTGGAGAACTCCGAGTATTCTTATTTTTTTGTTTTTATATTGTTTTCATCATTGGAATTTATATTGATATAGATGATAAGTATGTATAATTATAGCTAGAATATCTAGAATAGCTTTTTTATGTTTATAAATTAGATTGGTGAGTTATAGTAATTTTTGTATAATAAACAATTTGTTGCTTTATATTGAGTCATCAAAAAAACCTTTAAATAACCTTTGTGAAATAAAAAATAACCAAAAAGTGGTTTTAGTCTTTATTATTGCTCTTCTTCTATTGGACTTTATTCGTAAAGGTTGCGTATGAATAAGGAAATCATAAATTTCATTGTGATCGTTTAGATCCGTTGTAATAAATATATACGAGTATATCTATTTATTGGTAAAATAAATTAAGGATATTTTAATTATTTTAATTAAAATGTCCTTCATTTATTTTACATTTACAATTACAGAACTTTTTCTGTAATTTAAATGTCAAACGGATGGAAGCTGTCTTTGTTTTTTCATACATTATGTATTTGTCCCAAGTAACAGTAAAAAAATAGTTTTCTCAAAGATTATTTACTTTAAAAAGCTGAGATTTGTTAGAATTTGTAATTTTCTTAGGATTTCGTGGAATTTCCCTTATACTTTATATGCAAATGTATTTTGAAACATTGAAAGTTTTTTGTAATGCAACTTCAAGTAAGTATTTATTCCAAATTTCATGGTCTTCATCCGCCCAATTCTTTTTTCTCCTATTCTGTTTTTCTGCAGATTATTTTTTGATTCGATCTGAAGGAACTGAAATTACCTATTATTATATACAGATCATGCAAGCACTGCATGATCTGTATATATTTTTAAATTAATAAATAATTAATTAAGTCTTCTTCTTAAAATCAAATTTTATCAAATCTCTTTGTAATATAAAGTAAATAGTATTTACATAAATATATATTTTATTATTCTTATTATAATATTAATTATTTATTGAAATTTACTTTACATCCGGACCGGGTGATTTTATCACTCAAGCACTACAAAAATTGGTAGAACGATGGCTGACACGGACGAAGATTCGGCCGGTTTTTGGCCAAAACTAGCATTTATGGTCGAAACTGACCGAAACCGAAACTTCGGTCGGTCACTAAAAATATTTATCATCTTATTCATTGTGTAAGTTTAAAATACCAAACAATTATATTAAATATTTGGAAAGGAATGCTATTTTATATTAAATAAAAGCGTTTTATTGTTCTATATTTTCATAAAATGCAAGGAAATATTATTAAGTTCAACATTACTAAAATTATTTTTATGGTGTAAATTATGTCCACGAAAAAGCACTCTAGGAAAAAGGGTTAAATTGCATAGGGAAAAATTACGATGATAGTTTCAATGATAAAACCATCATTTTCGTGTTTGGGACGTGTGAATTTGTATAGAAATCCTATTTAACCTAACTTTCATACTTCACATTTATCATATTATTGACAGTACATTTCTGAATTGTTATATTAGGATAGATATTAAGTATATGGGCTCATGAGCCAAACGTTCTCATCAAGCATTTGTCGGAAGTGCAGTCGAAATTTTTATAAGCTTGTTACAACTTATTTATATTGTTAGCATGGACATGTATGACTTAGTGGTTAAAGCGCTTGGACGGTTTCCAAGAGGCGAGTTCAAATCCTACGTTCAAATCTTTATACGTCTTCTTCAAAAGTATTTTTCTTTCTTAAGTGTGGAATAACACTATGAAAAACGTTACAAATATTTAATAAATAGTATTCGCTCTCGCCAAACGATAATTCTAAATAATTATATTTAGGTATAGAAAATTTGTAAAAATCTCCCTACAGAGATGTTAACAACATAAAATAGTTGCAACAAGCGTATAAGAATTTCGACGTAGCTCGATGAGAACGTATGGCTTAGTGGTCAGGGCGCTTGGACGGTTTCCAAGTGGCGCGGGCTTAAATCTTCCTACGTAAAATTTTTTATTACTTTTCTTCGTAAGTATTAGTCTTTCCTAAGTGTGGAACAACACTTTATAAAAAGTTTTATTTTATAGAAGAGTGAGAAAAATCTACAAAGCTGAATCTTACCCAAGAAAAGAACCAAAAATTTATAAATTGAGGTAAACGACCTGAAATGTTACAATCATAAAGAGGTTAGTCCACCCACATTAAATTTTGCATTTTAAAACTAGTTAGTAGTTTTGCTATGGATATCCTTATTTATGACAGTGTTAGAATCTAACAAAAATTCAAATTAAATTATATACTGGATTAGATTTCTCCATTTACTGGCTTACTAATCCAACCACAATGAAACCTTTATCCCGTTTTTGTTTATTAATAAAATACAAAAGTAAGCTTAAATTCAATGTGCATTTAAAAAATTGTGTACTCAGTCTAGACAGTAAGTACTTTTTTCGAAATATTTATAGTAGTCGTGATAAAATTTTCATATTACATTAATAATTAAATATTTTTTCACTTGATTTCAATTAAAATATTAAGGAGTCTTACAATAGAAGTTAGCTAGCATAAATATTTTTGGTCAAGTCTTTTCTAAGTAAGGTAGAGCTTGATATATTTCTATCATAATTGAAGAAAACTTTTTAATTATGAGCGAAATATATTTAAGTCTGGGTATCTAGTGTTAAGACACTCCGTTCCTATTAAGACACTACCGTTCCCCATTTTCCGCCGAATTCTGAAGGCATTGCGTGTTAACTAGCGGAGCTTAACGCCGTGTTTTGCCTCGTTGGCAGAACGAGTTCATTTGCTCGTTCTGGAAATATGAAATATTCTATTTCCTCGAGTGGGAATCGAACCCACAACCCGTCACATGCTTGTGCTCCTGCGCCACGATTCGCCTCTAGTTTATTTTTTTAGATATAACTAATCTAATGGATCTAAATATTTTATTACGGCGTTGAGTTCCGCCAACACGCAGTGTTTCGGATTGTAAATGTATTATATTATGATAATTATTTTATCTATTTTTACATAAATCTTAATAAAAAAACGTTATCTTTCTAAAGTGACAAATAATGTTCTGCTATTTTGAATATTTAGCACATATATCTAGTCATTTCAAATTCTAATCACTTTTTTAAATGATAATTTCACGTGAAATTCTTAATATACAAAATCATCGAATAAAATATTTTATTTGTATTTCGACTATTTTACGAAAAATATTTATTAAGGATTGTTGTACTGTAATGTATGTATACGCCCAACCTTTTTACAGTATAATAATAAATGCACCTAGTCTTGTTTGGCATTTATTTAAACTCCAAGTATAGATATATGTAGATTACTATATCAATTATAAATTTAAGTCAATATGTCATCTCCTCGAGTGGGGATCGAACCCACAACCAGTCGATATTACAGTCTCACTTTGTGCCCCTGCACCACGTCTATCAAAAATACCAAGGGTTATAAATAAAAAATAAATTAGCTTCACGCTGTATCCCGCACACAGCAGGGTAGGCAGAGGGAACCTAGTGTTAAGACACTCCGTTCACCACTTTCTGCCGAATTCTGGAGGCATTGCGTGATGAGTGGCAGAACTCAACGCCGCGCTTAACCTCAACACCAGAGCGAAGAAATGGAAATATAAATTTAAGTAAATATTTCATCTCCTCGAGTGGGGATCGAACCCACAACCAGTCGGTTTCTCGTCGGCAGTCGGGTCTGGCAACAAGGGTTATAAATTGAAAAATAATCGAGGAAGTATTAAATGTGTTTTTCAATATATATTTTTTTTATAATTAAAATGAGAAAAATTGTAGTCCTTTAATGAACAACAATGCATTGCAACAGGATATACTTACTTGTATCTCTTAAAATAACTAAGCGGAACTATGATGCCATAATATTTATTTATTAATATTGCGTGGCCTCGTCTATACAGATGTGGCAATTTAATTATCACATTTTCGTCATTTCCATGTCAAAATTTTAGTGTTACCTTTATATTATATGTGGAGTGCAAATTTATTTATTAGGAAATTGTTTTCTTACCTACATGCTAACTTGAAAACATCAACTTTAAACGACATTTTATGCACTGGAATGTAAAATTTTATTGAATTTACTGTATTGTAAATATTTTTATTAGTATTATATATACGCAAGGCAAAGCGCGGCGTTGAGTTCCGCCACTCGATATTGCCTCCAGATTTCGGCGTAAAGCGGGGGGCGGAGTGTTTTGATACAAGGTTCCCTCTGCCTACTTTGCGGCATACAGGGTGAAGCTGAAAAAAAATATTGGCTAATATTCTTAAAAATCTGACGTTTGTAATTAGTCCAGTATAATGAGGTTCGTAAATTTAATACAAATTTGAATTTTACGACAAGCGAAATAAAATCAGTTGTAAATTATGTCAGATGCGTCACTATTAATATTTTATGTGAGCATATTTGTTATTTAGTTGCTGTTTAGTGGTCGAAAAGATTTGATTTTTGCAAATTGTGTAAAGCATTTTTGATTTTGTATTTGGTCTGGAGATCTGGATTCTGGATCTTTTGAGAAAATTTCTACTTTAAGATTAACGACGTTGCCTAAAATATCTAAAAGAATGATTAGTGGAGAGGTTTTTTACGAATATTCAGTTTTATATGAACTCAGTGAGCTTGAATAATTAGATAAGGCAAAATTGTCCCCAAAATATTTAATATTCTTACAGAATCTAGCGAAAACAAGTCTCAAGTGGGCTGTACGGACAAATCGTATTTAGGACCTAATGTTTATGTAAAAAGACATCGCGGCACTCATATTCAATACATTGATTTGACAATGAACGTCTCGCCATACTAAAAATAGTATACAATAACATATTAAAATTCACTTTATGCTAAAATTGTGCATACGTTGGAATAAATAATGTAAATAAAAAATTGAATTCACGATGTTTATATCATCGTTAGAGTAATTTATGATTATTAATGGTTAAATTACATTTTTTTCTTGTTATCGGCTTTATCTGTTTATAAAACTTTAGTTTAACTTTGAAGAAAGATATCTAATTTTCTACTGTCTAACTATTTTTTGTAAATATGTATGTATATAGGTAGAAAAAATCGACTGGTAACTTTCGTATATTCTTGTAAAGTGGCAAAACATAATAG
This sequence comes from Heliconius himera, assembly GCA_021202915.1. Taxonomy (NCBI): domain Eukaryota; kingdom Metazoa; phylum Arthropoda; class Insecta; order Lepidoptera; family Nymphalidae; genus Heliconius; species Heliconius himera. Next base: position 1,337,195 of record JAJHJA010000079.1, on the reverse strand, counting down.
ATACTATACCGTTCTGTCTCCAGACCGCAACAATATAATATTAATATAAATACATCTACGCTTTTTATGTTAGTTTTATTGGTATTAGCACAACGCCCCTTCGGTTATGTGTTACTTATTAGAAAAACTAAGAAAATAGCATAAAAAAAGATTATTGTATATTATTCTTACTGGTAAAAAGTAGCGTTTCGTTGTAACGCTACTCCTCCTAGACCGTTAAACCTAGAGAAAATTTTGTAGAAACGTTGTGGACGACACGGTGATCCCACCGAAGTAGTTTGGTGATAATTGTAATTGTAGTTTTTGAGTAAATGGTTAAAATGTGTCCCATAGAGTTAAGTTGTGGAACCTTTAGAAATTCACTTTGACTAACCTAACCCAGCGCGTGTGGACAAAACAGAAAATTTCGCAAAATTTTGCGCAACATAGCTTCGCTCAGCTTCACCCACCGTGCACAGCATGTGTCTGATCCTAGTATTAGACAATCATATCAGCATTAATTTTAGTAAAAAAAGCTTAAGCCTTATAAGTATTTTATTTCAATGTCGACTATTTTATTTAAAATGCTTGTAAAATGATAAAAATATATATTTTTAATAATCAATTAAAATTATAACTGAAAACAAAGTCGGCATCGACGAGCATGCCTTGTATTATGACAGTTCGGTACGCGGGGCACGTTTTTTTCTCCGCTGTCTTGTCTTGAAAGTCTTCATTGTAAGATGTGGATGAGTACTGAATTATAAATGTGGCACCAAGAGATGCTAGCGATGTTAGCTTTCACATATTTGCTCTCCCACATGGAGGTACGTAAAAGTAGATACTATATTATGTAGATATATAAGTATGTGTTACAATTTTTTGGATGTTATATTCAATCAAATATTTATATAATAAGGTTAAATAAAAAAATATATGTGATGTAATGTTAGTAGGTTAACATATTTAAAAAAAACTATTTTATGGTATTTTGTTTTGTTCTCAACAACCAATATAAATTTCCGATCAGGTTTCAATTTCAAGATGTAAAAATATTGTTAAAATATTCTATATTTTTTATAAAACTAACGTAATTTTGAGAGAGATTAAAAAGAGCGGATCGTCGTATGGTTATAATTGCTTCGTGAAGCTACTAAGTTTTTCATGACCTATGGAAATTTAATAATTTGGTTTTGTTTTGTTAATAGCTAAATGAAAGTGATTAGACCAGAATAATCTGATTTCATAAAAGTCGGTATTACTTAAAATGTATTTTAATACATTAATAATGAAATATTTAATATTTTTTTCTTCGCTCTGGTGTCGCGAAAAAACGCGGCGTTGAGTTCCTTCTCTTAACACATATTGCCTCTACCTACCCTGATTCCGTTCTCTCCGCTCCGTTCTCTCTGACTACCCCGCAAGGGATAAAGCGTGAAGCTAAGTTAAGTTAAGTTAAGTTACCCTGATTCCCTCTGCCTACCCTGTACGGGATAGAGCGTGAAGCTGTAAATAAAAATTTTATATTACCGAGTGCATACCACGTTAGTATATAAGTATTAACGTTATTAATATTTTTATGCCGACGTTAGTATATAAGTATTAACGTTATTAATATTTTTCAATTTTTCGCTCTGGTAACGAGGCAAGCGTGGCGTTGAGTACTGCCACTCAACACGCAATGTCTCCAGAATTCGGCGGGTGGTATGGAACGAAAGTGTCTTAATTGAAATGGAGTGTCTTGACACTAGGTTCCCATCTGCCTACACTGCTGTGTGCGGGATACAGCGTGAAGTTATAAAAAATAATATTATATTATCGAGTGCATACCACACACTTGTGATTTTTTGTTATTGCTGGAGATAAAATATATTAACGAGTGAATCCGGACGGTTAAGTGCTTACGTTCTGCTTTCGGTCATAATCACATCATTTATTTTTTTATATGCACCAGGGAAATATAAGTTAATTATTTGAGTTAAATTATGGTGGGGCCGTTGCGCAGGGGCACAAGCGTGTGATTGTAAGCGCGGCAGGTTGTGGGTTTGATTCCCATTCGATGAAATTAAATATTTAATATTTTCATTTCTTCTTTCTTTTTCTCGTGTGATCCCGGCTTAGAATAGGATCATCCTGGTACTGGTGGTGTCGTAAGAGGCGACTAAAATACGCGTGGTAGAGTCACTTCGCCAGCAATGGCAACACGAATGGGCAGACTCAGACTCACTCAGAAAAAAAAACGAGGGAAGTTGCGGCGTTGAGTTCCGCTTCTCAACACGCAATGTCTCCGAAATTCAGCGGAAAGTGAGAAACGAAAGTGCCTTAACGGGAACAGATTGTCTTAACACTAGGTTGTCAGGTTCTCTCTGCCTACCATGCTATGGATACCGGATAGAGAGTAAAATTCATTAATTTCTCTTCCATTCTACAGATCATTCTCATTTCCACGAAGCCGATATGCTTAACATAGACAGCTGTTAAAAATACCATCGTCGATGCTTATACGAGTGCTAAGTAATTCTTTTAATATAAAAATCTTTGAATCTTTGTATGATTCAATTTTAATTAATATTAAAAATGGCTATACATAAAATATATAGATACTAAGTTCTTTGATTTTCACGATTATTACACATTTTAAATGAAACTATTTTAACCGGATTAATCTCGTATATTTAGTAGTCGCGTAGACTACCCGTGACCACGGACTACCGCAAAGTGTTCGTAACGTCGGGTTTCCAAAATGTATAATCTTAAATATACGCGGTTAATCCGGTTAAAATAGTTTCATTTAAAATATATAGATACTAGTATTATGGTTATACTGTTTCACATTTTATTTAAATGTTAATTATATTTTACAAAAATATATTTAATAATAAGATTAATTTACATAATGTACAATAAAATATATTTTTAGGTTCACCCTGTGTCCTGCACGTTGTAGGCAGACAGGCAGAGGGAATTTGAGAACGTGGGAACGGTGTTCCCTACTTTCCAGCGTGAATTCGGGAGGCATTGCGTGTTGAGCGGTGGAACACATCGTCGCTCATCTTGTTACTACAGCGAAGAAATAAAAATATTAAAAATTTAATTTCCTCAGTTGGAAATCGAACCTACAACCTATCACACGCTTGTGCCCTTCCGCTGCAACTAGCCTAATAAATCTAAATATACTACATTAATTCAATTTATACTTCTGAAGCTAATATAAATTTGAAATAACAAGCAACCAAGAAAGTTACTCACTCACATTGTTTTATATAATCTTTCTAAATTTTGATGTTTGCTTTGATGTAACTTATTTACACCCGCAAAGTCAAAGCGGGTCGCTGGCGTATAACAGAAGTTTTAATCACAGTCGTAATAACAGTCACATTATTAAGCTAAGTAATACATACACTGGTATGTTTAAGAAAAAAGTTTTATTTAGTTTTATTACATATTCTTGGTTTGTTGATAATACCTATAGAAGCACAGTTTAATAATTTTAAATAAAGAAATTAAAAAAGTTATATAAGAAATCTCTACGTACGTACGTATAACGCAGCTTAACTTTATAATTATGTTTTATTTTGGATGTGAAAATATTTGATAGTAAGTTCACGATGCTATTTAAGTATATTGGGTTATTTTATTTACATTTAAGTCACAGTAAGAGGGATAGGTGAATTCTAGTATAACTTGAAAATATAAAAACTTGCAGGTATAAAAATTATTTACTTAATTATTATAATAATAAACTAATTATAACTATAATCTCTTTACAGGCGCTTTCATGCAGCAACAATAGACAATTTGTAACTGATAGCGACATGATAGGTTTAGAGCTCCAAATTAAGTTAGAAACAGCGCACACCCGACAACGGAAGGCACTGTATTATAATAAGATTTCACGTTAGATTATCAAGGCGAAACAGGATCTCAGTTGCAGTTATTATAATAAAATATTTTTTTATATTTATATATACTTTCTACCGTTATCTTTCTTTATCTTATTTATATATTATTTTTCTATATAGCTACTTAATCGCTATACATATGGAAAGGTACTAAAAATCATTTGGCACATGTATGGTACATGGAATTAGTATAATTTAAACTAATTACGATTAACTACTTTTTTCTACTTTGTAAGTTTTACTTAAACAGCAGAATTACTGCAGTATGAACAGTATCACGATCATCACGAGACAATGTGTGTTAAGTGGCGGAATAAATCGCCGCAATTTATTTTACGAGATTAGGGGAAATGATATGAATAATTCCTTTTCCTATCAAAGATTGAAACCAGGACCATCACTTTTACAATTAAACGTTGGGCCACTTCGCTGCGATGGGTAAAAAATTATATAATACTACAAAAAAGAACAATTGGTTCATCAATCTTATGAATCTATTTTGTAAATATACATTTCAACAGTACTATATTATATTATTTGTAATCTAATAGGTGTATATGATTGATCATATAATCATAATATATAAAATAAAAGAAATAAGTTTTTATATGTGCAAAAACTTTGCGTAGGCGTCGTATATGAGATCGTCAGTATCAAGAATGTCATTAAGTGTTATCTCCCGCCAAATTGATGTTATATATTAAGAATTGTCTACTTCTATCTATAATTATGAAAATTTCTAAATATCATTTACAAGAATAGTACATAAAAGCTCAAGTTAAGCTCATACATATTTTTCTAAAGTTTTTTTTGCTGAAATTTAAAGATTGTGTTGATATCGAATTCCTATTTTAATACAGCCACAAAATAACCGTAAAAACCAGTGTGGTCATAACATTTGCATTTTCCGTGCTATAACGGTATTTATGAAAATTTTAAATACTAATAATGTCTTTTTAATATATTTTTTAAAGTAGTACAAATTTAAAATACAATATGTAAAGAAAAAAAGAGATTTTTATGTCACATTCATAAATTTTGACGGATTCATCAGGAATTTTAACGAAGTAACATTGTGTTTGACATGAATGTAAACAAATTTTACAAGGTATAACGTCTTAGTTTTTTAAATAAATATTTGTATCTATGTTTTTATGTTCTATAAGAATTTGCTATAAGTATTCCAAATTTAGTTTTCCTTATACTCGTATATCATATTAAAGCTTTCTACGCCCACCTTTACTGTTTCGCAAAATATTAGGTGGAATTCATTTTTTTTTTAATACTTGATCTTATCTTAGGGTCGTTCATAAAGAGGACAATGACTTAGAGATCTTACTCATGTGTGCTTAAGATTTTATTGAAATAATGTAACTGATAAAGGTACTCTCTTAAACAAAACGATTACATTTACATTGTAGAGTATAATGGAATATTCATGTACGGTTGGAAATATTTGATTATTTAAAATTTAAAAATTTCGTATTCTGGATCGGGGCTGTCTTCAATACCATCTTCTAGATGTATAATTTTTTCCACGTTCTCATTGAATGTTACAACGGATTTTCTTGGCTTTTGTTTTTGTTCCCCAAATTCATCATTGTCGTCTGATTCGTCATTATTGTCCTTTAGTTTATCGATAGACTGTATAACTATAGGCATTTCAGGTGTAGAAATGTTTACTATTGTTGAGCTTGGAGGGAGTGGTGGTTCTTTTTGAATGTTTTTATCGTTTTCGGGTTCAGCCCTAACATCTTGAATCGGTACATCGAGCATTTCTTGCAGTCTTCTTTCGCTTCTCTTGAGTTCATCGATATTTAGTCTTGGTTTTGTGATACTTTCAATTTTAGGGAATTCACTTGTGTCACGTGATGCTAAGCTATTACGATCACTAAATTGTTCATAGTTCTGTGTTTTCCTCCTATAATAAAATAATATATAATTACAAAATAGTTAACAAAATTTAAACAAAACACATTAAAAGTATTTTTAACGAACTTAAGAAGGAGGTTATCCTATCGACTGTATTTTTTTAAAAAAGGAGGTTATGGACTGCTTTTTTTACGTTTGTTACCTAAGAACAAGAACCAATGGTATCAATTACATAAATCACATAAATCTTAAATTTGCTCTAAGTATGTGCGTGAGAAATGAACGAATAACTCAATATTCCGCCAACCGATTTCGAAGATTCTTTTTTAATTGGAAAGGATAGATCTAAAGGGTTGTTTGATGAAAGTTTGGTTAGGTTCTGATTATGGTATCTGGTTGAAATTAAAGAAGTCAGTTTTTTGTTAAAATCATAATTACCTCCTTATCTTTATCGTCTTGGGAGTCCATCATATTTATGATGTGAAAATCGTGCTACGTACAAACACAATGTTGTATTTCATTACGTATATAATAATGTAGAACAAGGGTGGAGATAAAAAAATAATAAATATTTATATACAGCTTAACCAAACAAAAGAAACTATCTTACCATTTCAAAAAGAACCATAAAGGTATGGCTAAAATTATAAGAAATAATAAAACTGCAAGGACTATGGTAGCAGCTAAAAGGCCGGTGTGTGCATCACATTCTTCAATATTTTCAAGATGTTCTTGTAGCGTTAGCGCCCTTGCTATATCAACGGTGGCTGGATTACTATTGGTTATATCGCTGTAAATAGTAATATATAATTTTTACCGATGCGATTGTGCTTTGTATTAACAAAATATAAATATAATAATAAATAAATCTCGTAAAATAAATATCTTATTGTTTTAAAAAAATCCAGTTGTGGCGCAGGGGCACAAACGTGTGACTGTAAATGGGACTGGTTGTGAGTTCGATTTCCATTCCAGGAAAGGAAGTATTTAATACTTTCATTTCTTCGCTCCGATGTCTAGGCAAAGCGCGGCGTTAAGTTCAACTGATTAAGTTGAGTCGCCACTCAACACGCAATACCTCCAGTATTAGGCGGAAAGTGGGGAGCGGAGTGTCTCAACACTAGGTTTCGTCTTTCCCTGTTACATGCGGGATACAGCGTAAAGCTGACAAAAGAAATTAATTAATAAATTATTTATGTACTTACTTAGTCAATTTAGTAACATCAACAGGTTCGTTCTCCAACAATCCATAAACATAGAGCTGCAACGATGCGCCAGGTTCGCTTGTTGCACGTTTTTTTCTTGCTGATTCTTCATCGCTATCAGAAATCACCACAGCTCTTAATACTTTTAAGTTATATCCTATAGCATTACTAATATCAGTCATAACAAGATTTTCATCATCTAAGAATGAGTTTCGAATAGTCAATACAGCTATTTGATGTTGATCAAGTAGTTTAACCTGGAAGTTACAAAAACAAAATTATAATTTTAGATTATTCTGCGTGTAAAAGCTGTACATAACGTATATTTCTTTAAAAAAATACTATACGATATTATAATCGAGGCCAGTCGTGGTGCAGGGGTATAGAGTGTGACTGTAAAATCGACAATTTGTGGGTTCGATCCCCACTTGAGGAGATAAAATATTTAATTACATTTATATTTTCATTTCTTCGCTCTGGTGTCGAGGCAAAGTGCGGTGTTGAGTTCCGCCACGCAACACGCAATGCCTCCAGAACTCGGCGGAAAGTGGGAAACGGTGTGTATTAACACTAGGTGCCCTCTGCATACCCTGCTGTGTGTGGGATACAGCGTGAAGCTAATTTATTTACAATATTATAATGATCGAAATAGCACAATATTTAAGTGCAAACACAATGATAAATACATATATATTCAGTGGAATATTTAAATTATTTTCATTTTCTGATCTGGCAAAGCAAAGCGCGGAAGTGACTTTCTACCAAGCCAACTTTACATCTACCCTATTATACTCGGGAAGCAACAAAAAAAAAACATAAATAATATTTATTTTAAGTACAGTGAGTGTTAAACAACCTGTTAACTCGACAGTAAATAAATATGATATGTAAACAGAGGTCAACCACGTAAAAGTTGGTAAACAATATTTTTTATTCCTTTTATTCTTTATTTTGGTTTAACTAAAAATTATAGCTTCATTAAATTTTCTTCATTTTTTTTAAATATTTTTTTTATAATATTAAAAATATTTCGTTAAGACTGCACGCATAATTTAACCGAAAGACTTACAAAACATTTGACAAAAACTCTTTTTATAATATGTATATAAAATATAAAATTAAATTAAATTAGCTTCACGCTGTATCCCGCACACAGCAGGGTAGGCAGAGGGAACCTAGTGTTAAGACACTCCGTTCCCCACTTTCTGCCGAATTCTGGAGGCATTGCGTGTTGAGTGGCAGAACTCAACGCCGCGCTTAACCTCGACACCAGAGCGAAGAAATGGAAATATAAATTTAAGTAAATATTTCATCTCCTCGAGTGGGGATCGAACCCACAACCAGTCGGTTTTGCAGTCACACCTCGTGCCGCTGCGCCACGACCGGCCTCAAAGTATATAAAATATAATAATAAAGTACAGTGAGTGTTAAACAACCTGTTAACTCGACAGTAAATAAATATGATATGTAAACAGAGGTCAACCACGTAAAAGTTGGTAAACAATATTTTTTATTCCTTTTATTCTTTATTTTGGTTTAACTAAAAATTATAGCTTCATTAAATTTTCTTCATTTTTTTTAAATATTTTTTTTATAATATTAAAAATATTTCGTTAAGACTGCACGCATAATTTAACCGAAAGACTTACAAAACATTTGACAAAAACTCTTTTTATAATATGTATATAAAATATAAAATTAAATTAAATTAGCTTCACGCTGTATCCCGCACACAGCAGGGTAGGCAGAGGGAACCTAGTGTTAAGACACTCCGTTCCCCACTTTCTGCCGAATTCTGGAGGCATTGCGTGTTGAGTGGCAGAACTCAACGCCGCGCTTAACCTCGACACCAGAGCGAAGAAATGGAAATATAAATTTAAGTAAATATTTCATCTCCTCGAGTGGGGATCGAACCCACAACCAGTCGGTTTTGCAGTCACACCTCGTGCCGCTGCGCCACGACCGGCCTCAAAGTATATAAAATATAATTTTTATAAAATTGGATTTTTCTAAATTTTATATTAAAATAATTAACTATAAATAAATATTTGTAATATGGACTCTCAAGTCATTTATAAACCTAAAATTGCAAAATTTTATTGTGTACCTTATAAGATATTTTCGAACCATATTTGAGTTACCACGGCCTAAAATCTTAAAACAACAGATGCTCAACAAATACGTTCTGTGTTTCATATAGAATGCAAGACGCAGTAGCACTTGATAAGTGAAAGATAAGATTAATCACGCCTTTTTAACCTTGAATATACAATTATTTAAGTTACCTAAGTATATAATAATGTCATTCACAAATTGATTAATGCAGTTTTGATAAATTATTAAAATATGCATTTTTAGCCGTCGAATTTTTATCATATTTATAAATTAAAAAGACCTCGGTATTTATTAAGATTTAATGTTTTAACAGTAAATATTTTTTATCGTGATGAACAGGATACAAAACAATGCTATCTGGCACACCCATTTAGATCTCATACGACTTAGTTACATATTATCTTTTTTTATGACTGTGGTGACATCCATTGTACACTCCCACAGAAGACGGCGCTAGTTTTATACCTAATCACATTTAAGGGGCACAGCCGTGTGGGGTCAAGCCGACGTTCGTGGTTAGTCTCTTTTGGCACAAAAACAAGTTTTGTCAACATTTAAAAATTTATAATATTGTCGGCTTAACTGGCTTTACCGCTATTAGAACTGGTTTAGGTCAATGTTGATACAAAATTTGCACGTTGTTAAAGGAAACGTTAAGTCGGTAAATTTTATTTATTTTATTAACTTTATTTCAGTTTATTTATTTAGGTACTTAATTATACGAACATACCGTACCTGTTCATTTTGTTACAGGTAAGGTAATATTTGTAATTTTTCTGATGAGGCCAGTCGTGGCGCAGTGGCACAAAGTGTGACTGTAGAACCAACTGGTTGTGGGTTCGATCTCTACTCGAGGAGATGAAATATTTACTTAAATTTATATTTCCATTTCTTCGCTCTGGTGTCGAGGCAAAGCGCGGCGTTGAGTTCTGCCAATCAACACACAATGCCTCCAGAATTCGGCAGAAAGTGGGGAACGGAGTGTCCTAACACTAGGTTCCCTTTGCCTATCCTGCTGTGTGCGGGATACAGCATATCAAGTTAGTATCAAGATGAGTAGAGTAGCTAGTATCAAGACACTCCGTTTCCCACTTTCCGCCGAATTCTGGAGGCATTAAGTGTTGAGTGGCGGAACTCAATGCCGCGCTTCGCCTCTATACCAGAACGAAGAAATGAAAATATAAATTAGAATAAAAATTTAGTTTCTCGAGTGTGGATCGAACCTACAACCAGTTGATTTTACAGTCACACTTTGTGCCCCTGCGCCACGACTGACCTCGACCAATATATCATTGTGTATTAGTAGAATCTCTGCATGTTTTTTTTAAATGTGACTTCTCTGCATCTTGCAAGGTGCCAAAAGTGTGGAATGATAAAAATATGTACATTAAATATTTTGAACTACACTAGACAGTAATGGCCAGGCAAATCATCTCTAACTTTAGTATATACTATTTAATTAATAAAAGAGACAGCTAGATAAAAATTAAATGTAATATAATGTCAATCAAAGAGTCTCTTTGAATTATAAAATAAATAGTTACTTAAATGCAACTTTTTATAAATTGTTCATATTCCAAGAGGTTCAAATACAGTGTTGCTTGATATAAAAATATAATGAAAAATTTTTCTTAACCGCAATCTATTAGCAAAATTTGATGAAAACATATTTTCGTAGAAAATAATAATAAACCGTTGGTATACTTACCACAATATCCAAAGAACCATTTCGGCCTCTCCCATTCTGGTCGGTGGCGTATACAGTGAGGCGCGAGTTGTTTTGTAATTTCGCGTTGTTACGTACATGCACCAAGCCCGTGTGAGGTGCAACAGCGAGAACGTCTTCCAAGCTCGAGTAGACTAGTGCTGCATTCTCACCAATATCAGCGTCGGTTGCCTGTACATTTATTATTTAAGCCATTTTTTTTGTATTTTGAAGTATATTCTTTAATAATTATTATATTTGAATTGTCATTTTTTTAAGTTCATGATTGTAAAAAAAATCTGACGCACATTGTTAAATAAAACTAACCTACTTTTTAATGTATGGAGATTAAATAAACAACAGTGTAATTTAATGACCCGTTACCTTTATTTTATTTTGTTGAGGCCGTCGTGGCGTAACACAAGCGTGTCACTAAATGCAACGATTGTGGGTTCGAATCCCACTCAGAGGAATGAATTATTATTTGTTAATATTCTCACTTGTTCTCTCTGGTAACGAGGCAAAGCGCGGCGACGCGGCAATGAGTTCCGCCACTCAACACGCAATGCCTTGAAAATTCAGCGGAAAATAGATAACGGAGTGTCTTGACACTAGGTTCCCTCTGCCTACCTACCATATGAAGAATACAGTGTGAAAATGAGAAAAACACTATATTTTAATAGAATTTACGAGATCTAAAATAAATTATATTACTATAGTAAAAAGAAAACGTTTTTGTGCTTAATGTTTTTATACAATGTTTAAATAAACTTTAACTGAGTTTATCACTTCATAAAATAACCTAAGCGTGAAAGTTTCCTTGACGATTCTTAGTATATAAATTTTTAAATTAAATATTTCGACGAAGCTACGATTATTTATTTATTTCACTTTTAAAAGTAAAATAAACAAAAGTTTTAGAACTTATACATATTGAAATTATGAGAAAAGTTCCTCTATAAAGTAAGAGACAAAAAATCCTACTTTCTTATAAATAGAAAACATTATTAAAAATGAGGCCAGTTGTGGCGCAGGGGCATAAGCTCGTGACTGTACGCGACTGGTTGTGGGTTCGATCCCTAGGAGGAAAAAAAATATTTATTTTTTTCAAAATGCGGGATACAGCGTGAAGCTGATATATAAATATTATTAAAAATAATCCTCTAATACCTTTAACTCTGTAAGTGCACGTGGTAGTACAGCTTCTTCAAGTTCCGGTATGGGATATCCGATGTAAATAGGCTCATCTTCTTTCCCTACAAATATAGGCGAGTTATCATTGATATCGATGACGATTAGATTCACAAAGCTGCGTCTTTCATTGTAGACAATAGTATCGGCCAAGATCCATTTATTAGAGCCATAGTTATCAGTCCCCGGTTCGAGACTCTCTGCAGTTAATGAACGTCTTGTGGCCGGTACTTCATCACTGTCGCAGTGTAGTCTTAATTCCACTTGGATCTGAGATAAAGTCATGAAGGCGATTGATTTGTCTTCCCGGTCGATGGCCGTGGCGTGTAGGCCGTCCTTGTCCACATACAGCCACGATTGGTCCTCTGGCCAAATGTTAGATAATGTGTAACGGCAGTCTGGATACTCAGTTCGATTTAAAATAACAAGATTTCGATGAGGCTCCTCTTCGAGTCGTTCTAATACTATTAAAGGTGATAAACCTTTTCCGACCTTGCATTCTGGTAAATCGTCAACTCTTATTAATACCTGTTTTAAAAGACAATACATTGTTCTTAAACATTTTAGGTCACTGTAAATTTGTTTTTAGTTTATATAGAAAATATTTTTGTTACAAAACTAGAGCACTTAATCTATGTCAGAGATTAAAGCAAGGCATAAAATTATGAAAAGAAACAAAAAATTCAACAGCTTTTATTTCTATTACGGTTAAAGTAATTTCCTAATGGTTTTGGCTAAAATTATTTTTTCAGGCAGAGAGACTTAGAGTCAAGGCACTTCTCTCCTGCTGTACGTACACTCCAATTCCAAACATTATTTGAAACTTAACGCCGAGCTTTGTTTTACAAAAACACAATGTGTAACACTGTATCACGATGACAATACTAACATATTAATTTTGTCATGTTCTACAATTAATATTATTTCATAATATGCACATAATGAGTAGAATAACACAGACTTTTATCAGATATATTTTTAAAAATATGTATATCTCTAAAATTTACTGAGACTATTTTTTTGGCATATACTCGAACTTGGCTAAAATTGAATTGAAGCAAACATAGAGAGTGATTTTGCTCGTAGCAAAAGGACATTTATTTGTTTAGGCTAGAGCTAAATTATTACAAGATAACTTCTGGGACAATCCCCTGTTACAGATTACTATCCTCATATATAACATGACTGCGTGCGATTTACACTGACAAAAAATTACATTATATTTACATACAATATATAAGGTCAGTTGAGGAGCTAAGTGTGACTGTAAAACCGACTCGTTGTGGGTTCGATCCCCATTCGAGGAGATTAAATATTTATTTAATTTATATTTCCATTTTTTCGCTCTGGTATCTAGGCAAAGCGCGGCGTTGAGTTCTGCCACTCAACATGCAATGCCTCTAGAATGCAGCAGAAAGTGGGGTACGGAGTGACTTAACACTAGGTTCTATCTGCCTACCCTGCTATGTGGATACAGCGTGAAGTACAGATTGATATTTTTTTAAATATATAAGTTATAGGTTTAGTTGTAATATAATTTGGTTCAAGTATGTAACTAAATTTAAATATAAAAATTTTACTGGTGAAACAAAACAAAAACTGAATTCAATCATAGTCATAATTACCCGATCTTGTAAATGTGATAGGTGTATGAATTAAAAAAAACTTCAAAGGATGTTAAATTTAATTACATATAATAGGTACTATAACATAACCGAGGTCGTCGCGGTAGCATGGCATGTGACTGTGAACACGACGGATGTGAGTTCGATTCCCACTCTGAGAAATATAAAATTAAATATTATATTTCTCAGAGAGTAGAGTAGGGTTATGTTACAACGCAATATCTCTAAAATTCGGTGGAAAATGGGGAACGGAGAAACTTAACTCTAGTTTCGCTCTGTCTACTCTGTTTTATATGGAACCAAAAAATACTACAATAAATAACATAGTAAAGTAAAATAATGTGAATATGGAATTAAGGAGTAACTTACCGGAACACTTGCACTAGCTGGACTATTCTGTGCAGTGGCTATAACACTAAAACTATAGACACCCTTTTTAATCACTTCTGATAGTATTATACTCCCCTCATTATTTACAGAAATACGATCCTTCAGGACATCTGGAAAAGTTTATATAATTATTAATTTAAAAAAATACATATTATTATTTTATAATAAAAAAATTGAATTACATAGATTTAGACTTCATTTAATTTAGATAATTATATCTCTTCTCATATAACGTAAGGTCGGTCGTGGCGCAGAGGCACAAATCTGAATGTAAACGCGACCGGTTGTGGGTTCGATCTTCAATCGAGGAAATTAAATATTTATTTAAATTTATACTTTCATTTCATTGCTCTAATGTCGAGGCAAAGCACGGCGTTGAGTTCCGCTACTCAGCACGCAAAGCCTCCAGAATTCGGGGGAAAGAGGGGAACGGAGTGTCTTAACACTAGATTCTCTCTCCCTACCCTGCTGTGTGCGAGATACAGAGTGAAGCTGATTTTTTTATCTGACATAACAAAATTTACAATTACGCTTCAAAAAAAATATCTTCAATTAAATAACATGCATATATAATTATCAATATTTAAATAAAGGGGCAAACTTTTTAATTGGATTATTTATTGTTTCAAAACAAGTTTGGGACAACTTTTTACGCGAATTTTATACGAATATGTATAACATAAGTAAATGTTGTTTATTTGTTATGTTTTACTTATACATAATTGCAATCCCTGTCTTCCGCTCAACAAACAGGCTAATTTGCGTAAAATATCTTTATATATATTTTTTTTTGCGCGAAGTATTTTGATATATTTTTGAACAGATTTATTTGTTGTCATGGTAAGTATAAAATACTCTTAAACTTTCAACAAAATTCGTATATAATAGTTATGAACGTATACTAAATATTAATATGTTAATCACTTTAATACTATTTGAACAGTACCTTTATTCTTAGTTGTTTATATTTAGTATTAAAATAAATTTAGGTATATATTTTGAAATAGAAAAGTATGGTCTATTTGCTTAATACCTTTCACGCTTTTGAGGGATTATTTCCAGGAGGCTTATATTGATTTATATGTGAAAAGTTTACATGTAGTACGGAGAAAAACTAAATTTGTTCAATATTTATTTTTAATATTTAAATATGAAAGGAGTGTCTTAACACTAAGTTCCCTCTGCCTACCTTGCTGTGTGCGGGATACAGTGTGAAGCTGATTTGGTAGGGTTCCGTATATTATAATAGACGGAATCCTATAAATAGTTAAAGAAAATTTAGACAGACAACAAATAGACACTATAAAAAAGTGATCCTTTGAAAAGAACAAAGTGGTACTCTCGGTGATCCAACAGTTTAGAAAATCTGGGAAGACGTAAAATCTTAAAGTAGAAATAAAGAGAAAAATGCGATAAGTGGACGTTTATAGGTAAAGCCTATATAAATTAATATTTAATGTTCATTTCATACAAAATATTTTAAAATATTTAATATTTAATAAAAGTTGTTATAGTTACCGTCACTTATGTTAAGGGAATATGCGATTGTATTTCCATTGGTTTCAGTAGCTTGGACTCGTCCCACGACACCCACTTGGTTAACATCAGCCCAAAAGAAGTACGAAGGTGAGTTGAACGTAACGGAAGGCCTGTCCTCATCTTCTGAAAAAATGTTATATGGAAACCGCCTGTACAATTATAAAAGCAAATGTTTTGACAAGTGCTTTTATTTTGATTAACGAAGGGATTAACGAAGGGATTTCTATAGTTACTTATTATAAATAAAAAAAAAATTAAATTAGCTTCACGCTGTATCCCGCACACAGCAGGGTAGGCAAAGGGGACCTAGTGTTAAGACACTCCGTTCCCCACTTTCTGCCGAATTCTGGAGGCATTGCGTGTTGAGTGGCAGAACTCAACGCCGCGCTTTGCTTCGACACCAGAGCGAAGAAATGAAAATATAAATTTAAGTAAGTATTTCATCTTCTCGAGTGGGGATCGAACCCACAACCAGTCGGTTTTACAGTCACACTTCGTGCCACGCGTCACGACTGGCCTCTCATTATAAATATTGTTATATAATTGCTTAAAAAATACAATATTTATGTATACATATATATAACGAAAAAAGTACTTAGTTCGTTCTTATATTTTTACTTCTGAAATTCAAATGTTGCATAATAAAGCTCCTGCGGTTTGTGCGGCCATTTTGCTCATTCAAGTTGAAATAAAATTATTCGCCTCATGGACCGTGAAATTTAGTAGGTTCATATGAAAGCTTAAACGATGTTTGACGTAATGTTGCGTGTTTGCATTATTTAGTTTTTTTTTTATTTTCTGAACAATTGTTTTTTTTTTTAAATAATTATATAAAAAGTTATAATTAATATTTTTTTGGTAAGATTATTTGGTTGTATATGATTTTGTACAAAAAAATAATAAAAAATTGTTAATAACATTTCCACACGTGTTTTTGACAATATAAAAAAACATGTCGTTTTTAACAATATAAAAAAAAAACTTCTAAATTCTTAACATTGATCTTAAATTGAATTTCCCTGGCTTATCTACATATACACATATTTATGTGTATATGTAGATAAGCCAGGCCATGTATCATTAGATATATACTCGTAAATGTGACTGTGTACCTAAAAGATAAAGAAGTTTCTTGAACAATGAAACTTTATCTAAAACTGATAAGCTATAGGCAAGGGAAGTGTTATTGATTAAAATAATAAACAATTGCATACTGTGCAACGCAGATAATGTTGTAAACAACAATTTTCATGTCCTAAGTTTAATAATTCTTAAATCTCTTAAAGAGTAGGGATTTTTTTCATATCTTTAATTATCGAGGCCGTCGTGGCGCAGGGGCACAAGAGTGTGTCTGTAACGCGATGTTTGTGGGTTCGAAACCCGCTCGAGGGAATGAATTGTTATTTATTAATAATTTCATTTCTTCGCTCTGGCACCAAGGCAAAAGCCCGGCGTTGACTTCGCCATTCAACATGCAAGGCCTCGGAAAATTCGGCGGAAAGTGAGGAACGGAGTGTCTTAACATTATGTTCTCTCTGCCTACGCTGTTGTATGCGGGATACAGCATGAAGCTGACATTTTTAAATTATAATATATAAAATATTTATTATGTTGTAATATAAATTTGATTACTCATTTAAATAAAGTTATTATGTTGCATACCATACAATTTAATCACTTCATTAAAATGTACTATGACTAGACATAATAAATAAGTATTGATTTCACGCTTAAATTTATTCGTTATTCATAATAAATTATTTTAGATACTATGAATATATTAAAAAATGGTGTCATCGCCTTATATAACTCATATACAAATGTATATATGGGTGCAAATTATTATGTAGTGTTATTATTGTTTAGAAAATATTTAATATTAAATATACTAACTAAAATTGATATTTAAATAATTATCTGTAGGTAATCACAAAATTACTTTAGATTAAAAATGTATTTTTTTATAATGAATACTGTAATAAAATTTTCGTTTGGATATATTGAATATTGATTTATTGTTTAACTATTCAAATTTAATTATTAAATATTAAAAGTAACGTGAACGAATTAAAATTAATATAATTATTATGACTTTAATTTAATTGTTTTAATCAATGAATGCAGTAAATTTAATTTGCATCCTCTTAGTGCCGCCATCTAATCTATAAAACATGAAATATATTGGTATTATTGTTAATTGCGTTAAATAAATGATTTAGAGTAAACTAAAATTCTTTATAATATTAATTTTGAATATTGAATTATTTGTTATAGCGGAAGTGGCAAGTGGCTTTTGTTGTTACAAAAGAAAAATTAATTGTTTTATTCTATAAAAAAGATTGAGTTTTGAAAAATGATTCAACTAACAAAGTAAGAAGTGTTAGTGTGTATTTTCATTGTGGAAATGGACCCTGTCCATCAATACACCGGCGTATGACCGACATGTGGGTTCATGTAATTTTTTTGTAATTATATGTTACAAGTGTTATATAGGTATGTGTGTATGTATTAAATAGCTTTTTTTCCTTTATATTGTAAATATATATTAAAAATGGTTTTACTAAGACCTAAACCATTACTATAAGAATAACTTTAGGAGTAACGTAACCACATAACTGTGAGTATGAGTTTAATAAAGGTTATAATAATATTTGAAATAGAAAAATAATTGAAATAGATAATAAACTCAACCGGGGAAACATTTTTCCCCGGTCTAGCTATAAATAGTAATTGCCGACAGTTATATAAATAACAAACAGAAATGAGAAAGATTCTTATTATAGTTTCTTGGTTGATTAAACATACGGAAAATCTGTTCTTGTATAAAGTTATACTTGTTTAAGATAATAGTTAAATAAAGAAAAAAATATATAAAATATTAATAAGTAGAAAAATTATGAAATAATATACTAAATATTTCACCCAGAGCAAAACACTTGTTCGTCAGAATCAACATTTTTTATGTCCATTTCTTGAATTCTAGCCACGTTTAGGGCAAAGATTGAGATTGCTCGAGAAATTTGAGCGTGAAAAAATAACAAAATAACAGACCGCTGCTATATATAACTGAGCTGTTTGCGAATTTATAACATAAAATAAATACAGATTAAATCTATTTCCTAAGTTTCCGAGTTAATCAATTCGTTAAATAAAATATAAAGCGTGCCTGTAAATCGACTGGTTGTGGGTTCGATCCCCACTCGAGGAAGTGAAATATTTATTTACATTTATATTTTCATTTCTTCGCTCTGGCGTCGAGAGGAAAGTACGCCGTTAAGTTCCGCCACTCAACACGCAATGCCTCCAGAAATTGGCGGAAAGTCGGGAACGGAGTGTCTTAACACTAGGTTTCCTCTGCCTACCCTGCTGTGTGCGGGATACAGCGTGAAGCTGTAAAAAAATATAAACTAACCTACTATCAGCTATGTAAAAGAAAAAACGCAAGGAAAACGATAAATATGCAACGCTTTAAGTGTTTTTTGAATTTTAAATGCGCTCGTATAGTATAAAAGAAGATAACCTCATACGGTACGATGTAAAAAATCCAAGTTGATATTGAAAATTTATTTAGTAATACTAAGTGATTAATTAATTTTACATCATTGAATGGAAAACATAAAAGGATTTAAAGAGAAATATTTGCACACTACGAGAGTGTATATGTATAACTTATAAGTATTTATGGAGTGTAGGAACTCAGCTTAACAATTAAATAATATCGATATCAACGTTTTGAAGTGGTACCTAATACACATTAATTGATATACGCATTTTTATAATGAAAACTTCAAAAATCTTGTTTTACTACCAATTTATAAATTAAAAAATCATATTAAATGATAAAGTGTGGGTTTCAATTCCTAAAAGTTTTGTTTTGTAATATAATTTGAATTTGTAAAGAATATTATAGGAAACACATACCTGATGTGATTATATCTATGAGCAGAACAGCTTCAGCTTGCCCAGCTTTCAGCGTGAGAGTTGTATGCGTTAGGTCAGCCGGGAAGGCTGGTGATATTATAGTTCTTATAGACACTACGCCACTCGTAAGAGAAGATTCGAAATTTGTGGCATAATCTGAAAAAAAAATGTGTATTTTTTTAAATGATAACATCATAGTGACACAGTTGACAAGTGCTGATTAACTGTAATAGTTATTAGTTCGAATTTGATTTTCATTTTATGGTACTCTTGTAATACCAGGAATTGTAATAAAGTCTTATATGACAAAATGTGCTGTAGGTTTTCCCATAGCGTTAAAATGTTGATTTTCTTGAAGATAATAAGAAGTTAATTAAAATTATCAAAGATTATTATAATAGGCATGTAATAAGTAAATTTGTATAATATTAGTTGTTACTTACCTCCTGTTATTAAAATATTCGTTCCGCTATAATTTGATAGTAAAATAGTGTCATGAGATATCGAACCGTTTTCGAATTTTCCACTGTAGAGAATTTCATTGAAAGATTCTACTTTTTCAACTGTCGATTCTATATGAAAGAAAAAAAAAGCAAATAGGAGAAAATGTGTGCAAAATACAATATTACTTATTTAATATTAGAAGTAAATTAATAAATAAGGACGAAAACCACAATGTACAATGTAAAATTATGAACAAAAAATTAAAACAAGAAAAATAATATAGTATCGATATAGTAATGAAGCAAACATTTTGTATCCTTTTTTATGAAAATGTACGTTGAATGGATACTGTTATAGTTTATGAAGAAGGAGCGCAGAACGCTATTATGACTAAATATTAAAAATTTCAAAACTGTAATCATAGAGAGCGAGCCAATAGTAGTCAGTTATTGGTTATTTTGTTAAACCTGAATGTTTCTGTGCGCATACACTAAACATCGGTAAGTACCATTAGGGAATATGGATCTTGGATGTATGTGATAGCCAAAATGGTGTACAAAGTAACCACTTTGGCAGTTATTAGGTAACTAAAAAATAACCTAGCTTTTGTTAAATTATAAAATTATTATTTTTTTGCAATAATATTAGATAAGACGTTGTCCACTGTTAGACACTAAGCCTAGTACAACTAGGCTCCCTCCCTGTTAAAAAAAACCACGTTAACATCGGTCCATCTGTTTGGGAGCTACGATGCCACAGCTAGACTTCAATGTCAAATTAATAACACCCCTCTTTTTGCATCGGGTCTTTGAATTGACATTTACTATTTAAAATCAAAAATTTTAATTTAAATATTCTTTATTCAATTAGGCTATTACGAGCACATTTATGCCATCGCCAAGTTACATAGAAATGTAAGTAGTTTTAGTCCAACAGGAAGCTTCCACCCTTTCAGAAGACAGTTCTTTTGAGCAGAGCCGGCAAGAAATTTTGACCTCCTTTATTTAGTTCTTATTGCAAAAATGTGGTTAATTTTTAAATTAGTTAAATTATCATACCTGAAATTACGCCTAGTGACAACACAGATCTGGCTAGTCCTGCTTGCAATATAAGCGTTATGTGAGTGAGCTCAGATGGGATAGATGCATTCGTCAATAGCTGCACGGTCACCACGCCATTTGATAATGACGACTCAAACGAAGACGCATGATCTATTACAAATTATTACTTAATAACAATTACTTTAAACATTCAAATATATTCTTACTATTATTACTATCGTTTGGTGGTTATTAAAAATACTTTAAAATATTAGAATGTTTATATTGAATTCTTACCCCCTGAAAGAACTATATTAGGCCCAGTGAAATTCGACAACGTAATAACATCATGAGACACGGTACCATTTTCTAATTTTCCTTCGTAAACTACTTTGTCAAAATGTTCAACGACTTCAGCTTCGGATCCTATACAAAATGTTATAAAATATTACTATATATTTTAATTCCTTTTTGCTCACGATAATATACTTAAAAATTTTAGTCTTCAAAATTTTATGTGAAATTAATAGAAAACATTTACCTGACATAAATGTGAGTAGTAGTACAGATTGAGATGAATCAGCTTGCAATGTGAGCGCTAGGTGTGTTAGTTCAGTCGGCAGATTTGCTGCGGCCCGGGCTTGCACCGTTACAATATCATTTGTTAAAGATGATTCGAAAAAAGAAACGTAGTCTATGTAACGAGAAAAAGATAAAAGTTGATTAAATATCTAGAAATAAATATGAAGTAATTATAAAGTTTAGATAATGTGTAACAATTCTCGCCATATTTTATGTACATAAGTAAGCTATTGCAGATGAAACCTACCTCCTGTAAGTAGTATATTTGATCCCGTAAAATCAGATAACGTTATAGTTTCATGCAATACAATACCATTTTCAATTTGGCCATTATAAAGGATTTTATCAAAATGTTCCTTCTTTTCAATGTGGTCTGTAAGAAAGTGTTATAAATATACAAAATGTGGAAGATTTTGTCAAATTTCTTAAAGGATTAATGTTTATTATTTTGTCCTTATTGTAAAATTTTTGAATTACTTTTTTAATATTTTTTTACCTACCTAAAATGATGCCTAGCGACAATACAGATCTGGCTAGTCCTGCTTGCAATATGAGCGTTATGTGAGTGAGCTCAGATGGAAAAGATGCAGTCGTCAATAGCTGCACAGTCACCACACCATTTGATAATGACGGCTCAAACAAAGACGAATGATCTGTTACGAATTAATATTTCATTTATATGAATACATTTACTAAATATAATGATTTATATAAGAATGTATAAATTACTTATACAAGCTTATATTTCTAAACATTCATTTAATTATCAAATTAAACATGTTATTTTATTTAACAATCAGGATCTTCATTTGTGATGTAGTATTATAACAAAATGTATCAGAGATCAGTTCTTTTACTATCTTTTGATTTTAAAATATTATAATCGTTAAATACGAAATCAAATAAATTTCTTTATTTTATTTGAATTTAACTTTTCTTAACATATGTACTCTTAATTTCAATTATTTGTGTGATATCTATCAGAGACATGTAAAAATGTAATCGCGCAATGAAAATTGATAAAAATACTTACTATCAATAAATGTTTTGTTGTATTTGTACTATAAGGGCATGAAAACTATTTTATAAAACTTAAGTTTTTATAGAAATCGAAACAAAGTTACATATTTAGGAGAATATATGAGAAACATTATTTTGTTATTAATATTAAATCCTATCAAAACAGTGCTTAATGAAATATTGGCCGCCACTTACTCCCTGAAAGTAGTATATTCGAATGTAGCAAAATTTGATAACGTAATAACGTCATGGGACACAGCACCATTTTCTATCTGTTCTTCGTAAAAAACTTTGTCAAAATATTCCTTTCAACGCATTATGAGTGCCAATATTAATTACTGAGTATAATACTGACCTCCCAAAAGTAGTATGTTTGATCCGGTAAAATTGGTTAACGTTATGGTTTCATGCGATACAATGCTATTTTCGATTTGGCCAGTATAAAGGATTTTATCAAATGTTCCAATAACTTCAGGTTGCGATTCTGTAGGACATAAAAAATCGAGCAATCAAAATTAGTGATTTAATGAAAACACTCTTTAAAATTAAAAAAAAAAATGTTTCTTACAAATTCTTTAAAATGTTAATAATAAAGCATAATTTATTAGTTATGAATAGCACCAGAGGAGCTAAATTATATACGTATATTTTTGTATTATGTTCATTCCATAAAGTGACATACAAAGTCAATTATAATATATAACATTATTTAGTAGCCGATTAGGAGAAAATATATTTAAAATATATAAATATACTTTGTCTGTGAGCGCCGGGGCACAAAGTGTGACTGTAAACGCGACTGGTTGTGGGTTCTATCCCCATTCGAGGAAATAAATTATTTATTAAAAATGTATATTTTCATTTCTTCGCTCTGGTGTCAATAGCGCGGAGGATATTCCCCACTTAACACGTAGTGTGTTGAGTGGGGAATATCCTCCTCTACCTACTCTGCTGTCTGTGGGATACAGCGTGAAGCTGATTTTTTTTTAATATACATATATCCCTAAGTGTAACAAAAATATTTTTTCTTATTTGAAAAAAAAAAAAAAAAGAAAAAATCAGTTCTATTCAGCTGATAATTATTTATAAATAATTGTTTTAAAGACTCTTGTAACGAACCTGAAATGAATTTTAACAGTAAAACAGATCTTGCCCTCCCTGCCTTCAGAGTGACAGCGGTGTGTGATATGTCGGTCGGTAATGTAGCCGCCTCTCTAGGGAAAACCGATATTTTATCATCCAATAATGTAGCTTCAAATATAGAAGCGTATTCTAAAAAAATATTTGCGCATTATTACTGTTTTGCTTTTGCTATCCAAATTATTACTAAACTAATTATTTTGTGCTTTTAGCTATTCTTAAAGTTAATATTTTACAAATCATTCAACAATTAAATAATTTTCAAAATGTCTATTATTCTAGCTTTCAGATCCTATTAGTGCCATGTCAACACATCTGAATAATACGCCAGATAATATTTTGGCATGTAATTTTCTGTCTAAAGTTATGGAAAACTTATGACTATTTAGACATTATGATACAACATGATCTTTTTGTTTAAAAATAACTTTGTCCATATAAACTTATTTGTTTTTATTTAGTTAATTAAAAATGTATCCAATGAAGAAGCGAGTAATTCCCATCACAAAGTATCTTTAACACAACTTGTAAAAATGTATATAAATAAATCTATTTTGTATTAATAATTTATATAAATCCGAGATTCAGCATGAGCTATTTATAAATTATTATACTTTATATCTTAAATTACTTAATATTTCAATAAAAAAAAATCTAATATTATGAGGCTAGTCGTGGTGCAGGGGCACAAATGTGTTGTTATAAGCACAACTACTTGTGAGTTCGATTCTCTCTAATATATATTTAAATTTATATTTTTATGTCACTCAACACGCAATGCCTCCAGAATTCGGCAGAAAGTGGGGAACGGAGTGTCTTTACACTAGGTTCCCTCTGCCTACCCTGCTGTGTGCAGGATACAGCGTGAAGCTGATGTCTTGCCCTGTTGTCGAGGCAAAGCCTCCAAAATTCGGCCGAAAATGGGGAACAGAGTGTCTTAGCACTAACTTCCCTCTGCCTACCCTGTTGTGGGCGGAATACAGCATGAACCTGATTTAATTTAATTTAATTTAATTATTAAAATATAATAAATATGTGATACTTGGAGTGTTTTTTTTTAGTTATACATATTTCCTAAAAAATCTTACCGCCAATAAGTTGAACATCAGTGCCATCATATCCCGTAACCGTGATAGTTTCGTGATCAACAGTTCCATCGTTAACTTCTCCATTATAAAGAGCTTTATCAAATGATTCTATAACACCCACTGATTCTATAGAATAAAAATTAACATATGGATGGCATCTTATGTAATGTTATGTAATTAAAATAAATGAAAAATCTTAAACTGTAAGACTGGAACATACATACATTACCTTGTATTAATAATGTTTCCTTGGATTAACAGAATGAAATGTCTTTAACATTTTTGTTTGTAACTTGAACTTAAGCTTATACTGACGACCACTATACATTAAGAAAATAAAATTGCGTCCTTTGAAACACGCACGTTGAACGTATGGCTTAGCGGTCAGAGCGCTTCGACTACATCGCTAAATTTATTATACGTTTATTAAAAAAGTATTTTTCTTTTCTAGGCGTTAAAAATAACATACGTTAGGCCTAAAATATGTAACATTTCAACGGACTAAAAGTTTTATAAAAAATTAAAATTCATAGTCATTCTTAATAAAAGTCGAGTAATTTTCATAATGGGTGTGGAGTGAAATTCACAATCATTATCAATGTATGACATTTAAGAACTTAGAAGTAAATTAATTAAACTAAAAACTAAACTAACTTCACGCTTTATCCCTAGCGGGGTAGTCAGAGAGAACGGGGCGCCAAACGCTACGGTCTCTATATACCTCTTTCGCCTCGTCCACTGTCATGAACCTCTTCATACATGCCCTCCGGGGGTTCCTCATGCTTTTTACGTGACCTTCCTCCAGTATCTTTGATACTGTGTTTTCGAAGGTTGCCCGAGGTCTCCCCCTACCTCTCTTACCGCTCACTTTTCCATCATAAATCTTTTTTGCCATTCTTTCATCACTCATTCGTTCAACGTGCCCAAACCAGCTGAGCACGTTCTTCTTCATTCTCACCGTGACACGGTGAGAATGAAGTGCAATTCGCATTCTGAAGCTGCAATAAGCACTGCATCATCTGCGTACAGCAAGTAAATTAATTGAAAAAAAAAATACTGACTTTGAATACGTTCTTGATTCGTGAGAATAAATGACTATAAATTATTTATTACATTAAGTAATCAATAAGGAAATGCCCCCAGCTTTACGTAATAGACATATATTTAATTTAAATAATCTGTTCGGTGACTAAGAATAGAAAATCAGCATTTTCATTAAGGCAATTCCTCATTTGCAATGGAGCTCAAGGCGTAACGCGTAGAATCGATATAGGGAATTAAAATGTTAATGAAGGGAATAAATCCCCGAAATCTAGTAACGATATAGCCTTCATCCACGTCAGTCAGGATTAGAAGAAGTCTAATTAAAACAAGGCGGAAAATTTAACGTACTCAAGACTAAATATTTATAAGTCTAAATGAAATGTGGTTTATTT
The DNA here is from genome assembly GCA_021202915.1 of Heliconius himera. Taxonomy (NCBI): domain Eukaryota; kingdom Metazoa; phylum Arthropoda; class Insecta; order Lepidoptera; family Nymphalidae; genus Heliconius; species Heliconius himera. The sequence continues at coordinate 1,311,001 of JAJHJA010000079.1, read as the reverse complement.
TTATTACTAACCGTTTTCGTCAGAATTAAATGTGTATGTAGCTGTGATTTTTATAGAAAATTATAGTGTAATAGAGAAATATTATATTTACAATTTATATTTATTTTGTCCAATATTTCCAATTAAATTCCTTTAAATTAGAATTCAATTTAATTGACACGTATACAAGAACTTAACTCGACTAATAGAATGACTCCAAGTTATAGTGCTTCACAAACAGTTTTTGAATAGGACGTCATAACTTTTTTAATTTAATAAGAATGCTCGAACTCTTTTTATAGTATAAAAACCTAGTAATTAAAAAATCCATCTTTTTATTATTATCTCTACATAGTTTACTAATAAGTTATAATATATTAATATTGAATATAGAGAAAATTGTGGTTTTCGTCCTTTCAATTTGTTTATTTTTAATCATAAATTAGTTTAGTTTAATGATATATTTTTGATTATCATTACAATTTTCATTGTATAAAATTATTACTTACCGTATGGTAATTGTAAAATAACAGTTGCTGTAGCGCCACTCGTATGCTCTCTTTCTGCTTTAACAACGATATAGATTTGCCGTTCTTCATATAATTCTTCAGGTAATTCTTTTGAGATGAACGAGACGTCATTTTTGTCGGTATCTAACTCGAAATACTGTGAATATTCTAAAAAAAATAATTATGAGTATAATATATAACAAATGAAGGTACTATATATACAATATATAATTATATTAATACATTGTGTAAATTCAATATGCTACTAATTATCCAGCAGGTCACAAGTTCGATACTCTTATACATATAATGTAAGTATGTACTACGAAATATGACACTACGAGTCACGATTAAATAAACATAAATATATGGCATGTCTTAAATAAACAAATTTAAAAATCGTAATAGGGGAAAATATAAGTAATAAAATAATTACCTGATTGGAAGCTAAAATTGACTTGTGCGTCATATCCTTGGCGTAAGTTAATTTTATCTTGAAGAACAAATCCCTCTTCCCTACTGTAGCTCGCCAAATAAAAAGTCTGAGAAAAAATTAGATCATCCGGAAACTCAAACTCGGTATTACCCAAAATTTTCACAGTCGCATTTCTAGTACGTGGAGGATCATTAGTTCTGTCTACATCCTAAAAAAACGTATTTTATAAAAATTAAAATACAGCTTAAGCAAACTAATATTTCTATTAACATATACTCGTATAAAAATAATATAAAAAAAAATATTACCGTAGCACTAATAGTAAGGATTATTGGTTCTGGTATTGATCTTATAAACGTATTAGTTTTCAAGATTGCTTTAAATTGTTTTGGGATCGAGGATGATTCGTCGTAGGCTATTTCAAATAATGAACTGCCATGGATAGCAAAATCAATTCTTTCGGTTGTCAGATCTATATCTCTGACTAATATATCGTTAACACAATCGGTTATCAGGTATCCTGGTGGCAATGGTGGAGCCACTGTGAATTCATAATTATGTGCTGGCATGAATTGAGGATCATTATTGTTTGTGTCGTTGACAGATATCGTAAATACCTAAAAGTGATAAAGAAATCATTTATATGAAATGGAACAGAGAGAGATATAAAACACGCATTATTTTGAATAGATTTAAATATAATAACACAGATTTAAATTTGACAGTGAAGTTCATTTAACATTATAATGTTATAATGTTAAGAAGATTTATATCAGCTTCACGCTGTATCCCGCACACAGCAGGGTAGGCAGAGGGAACATAGTGTAAGACACTTCGTTCCCCGCTATCTGCCGAATTTTGGAGGCATTGCGTGTTGAGTAGCAGAACTCAACGCCGCGCTTTGCCTTGACACCAGAGCGAAGAAATGGAAATATATAAATATGTAAATTACAAATCCCATCCACAGTTGCATTTATAATATAAAAAGTTTCCCGTTTCCATCGCCAAAGAAAAATGAGGGAGTAATGCTGAGCGGGAACGAACTCCTTTTAAATAAAATAGGATTACATTATTACCAACAAAGAGTTTAGTGTTTTGTAATTAGTTTGTTCTGCTCCATAGAATTAACCGAGTTCATTTGAATTTTTTGGTCTCCACCTTTATTAGTTTTCACCGTGTGCGGATCGGGCCTACTAAGGACTACGTTGAACAGTTGAACTCACAAGAGTATACTGCATACTTGTATTTCCACCAATAAATAATCATACGGAAAGAGTTGAAATGAACTCGCTGAGTTCTAGGAAGCGAAGCAAATTAATAACAAACTACAGAACTCTTAATTTGTGGAAATGTAAATCTACTTTATTTAGAATATAAGCAACTCTATATAGAAGGAGACAGTAAAGTTTCGCCTAAGCATTACCCACTCTTTTCTCTTTCGTGGTGGCAACTGGGCTTTAAGCTAGAGTAGAATAGTAAAGTAATATACACAGGAAATAAAAAAAAAAATACAATATATGAAATATCGTACCAAAATCTGTGTCGACCCGCTTGAACACTTAAACTGTACTGTTAAAGTAAACATTAAAGCAGTTTCATTTTCTTCATAATTTTGGAAGTTATCATTTGCAGAAAGTATGAGATCATTATTAACTAATTCTAATGTAACATACGGCCCGGATTTTAAGCCTTCTCCTGGAGTAATATTCGATATTGCTGTAAATCAAAAGCGAGTATTGAGTATGTTTAAATATTTTCTGAATTTTACACTTTATTCACATATATTCAATTTGAAAAATTTCACTCAAACCTTGGATATTTGAAGTTTTTCTAGTAGATATAATCCCTCTGTGTGTGTCGACTATTGATTCACTAACAGGGGCAAACCAATTAGTTATGTTTTCGATGGAGCAAGCTAAAAAAACATTACGTAGTAAATTAAAAACCATTTAAAGTATGCGAGTATCTAATTAAATTATATTTTTTACCATTTTTACCTTTAGTGTTTTTCCTGAAATATATAGGAAAAACATCAGATAGACAAATGATATTTAAATTACTTTACAGTGCCTCATTACGCCATATTTGATGTCATATATGAGCAATGTAGAAAAGGACTGAAAATACATACCTATTGCAACATGAAGATATGCCAATAAGACAACACTGAACAATATATTGTGTCGAAAATGTTCCATATTGAATGTATCACCAAAATCACATTATAATCAATAATAACAATTTTACGCAACAAATTTATTCAATAAAACACAACACTAACTTTTAGAACTAGTACTAGTACAGCAATAAATGTAAATAAAGACGACGATTTTTATGAAAACGTATACAAAACTATCCTTGTAATGACTACAATCGTCAGCTTATATGTATTTATCAGATAATGTGATGACTATTATTAACTGCCAATCTATCGATTGATATCGTTGCGGGGAAATTTGATAAATACATTATCTCATTTAATAAATAATTATGAGCATATATATACATATCAATTATTCGAGGCAAGTCGTGGCGCAGCGGCACGAAGTGTGACTGTAATACCGACTGGTTGTGAATTCGATCTCCACTCGAGGAGATAAAATATTTACTTAAATTTATATTTCCATTTATTTGCTCTGGTGTCGAGGCTAAGCGCGGCGTTGAGTTCTGCCACTCAACTAGGGGTCGCAATATCGGTCCATTCAAGCAAAACCGGGATTTTCGATATCGACTTCAGAAAAATCCCGGGATCCCGGTTTTTTCGATATTTTCGATATTTTAGTTTTTTGTACCAAAATTAGTAATTTTTCAAGCCTCTTCTTATTTTTAGAGTTAGGAGGGTATTTTAGGGTAGTAAAAGTAGTAAATTAAATTATATTTACTAAATAAAACAATTTTTAATTATAATAAACAGTTTAATAATAAATCTTTAGTAATAATATTTATAAAAAAAATATACTATAAAAAATATAATAATTAACTACAAAAAATATTTTATAGGTATATTATTTAACAATATATATTTTGCAGCGGTTTTGCAGCGATGGCCGAAACTTTACAAGGAGATGTATGAATGTGATGACGCCTCAGTATCAAGTAGCAGCGAAACGCTGAGTCTTGATGTAGCTGATGGCGAAATCAGTGTAAAAGAAGTTCAGAGTGCAATACTAAGTCTGAAATGTGGTAAGTCAGCGGGAGCAGATGGAGTTACTGCCGAGATAATCAAATATGGTGGGCAACGCGTCTTGGACTTGTTCTGGTTTTTGTGCAATTTATGCTGGAAATCAGGTCTGAAAGGCTGTTGTGGGAGGCCCAAGGGGGCTTTAGACCTGGAAGAGGGTGTATGGATCAGATCTTTTCCCTCCGCATGATCACGGAAAAATTTTTGGCCGTTAACCAAAAAGTTTTCTGTGCTTTTGTGGACTTGGAAAAGGCGTTTGACAGAGTTGTTAGAGCGAAATTATGGGAGATACTACCCCGGTACAATGTGAGCGGACCCTTGCTGCAGGCTGTAAAGTCTCTTTACAGAGATCACTCAGCCTGCGTGCGAGTAGGAGCTGGCATGTCGCCCTGGTTTGACATCCGATCGGGTGTTAAACAAGGTTGCGCCATGTCAGCTTGGTTGTTCAATTTGTATTTGGATAGCTGTCTCCAAGGAGTGAAACAAAGTGATATGGGAGTGAAAGTAGGTGACCTGAATGTGAATTGCCTGCTGTACGCAGATGATGCAGTGCTTATTGCATCATCAGAATGTGAGTTGCAGGCATTGGTCACCTCTCTGAAAGAAGGGTGTGAATGTAATGGTCGAAGCCTCAACGTTAATAAGACAAAAGCTCTGGTCTTTAAAAGAGTTGAAGAAGAACGGAATGCAAGATCAGTGTAAATGATAAGATATTAGAACAAGTGAATGAAGTGGTATACTTGGGAAGAATGTTCAGTAAAGATGGAAGATGCGAGATGGATGTGGAAAGGCGAATTGCTGGCGGTAACAAGGTTAACGGTGCCTTAGTTGCATTGATGAGACGCCGAAACGTCTGCACAACTGCGTTTGGCCGTACACAATGCAGTTTTGGTACCGACTCTGTTATCACTCAAAACGTGGGTTTTACAGAAGAAGAATAAAAGAAAGATGAATGCCATGGAGATGCGATCTCTTCGTAGGATATGCGCTGATAGAATCCGCAATGAAGAGATACACAGAATGGCAGGCACTAGTGAGGATGTCACGGTGAGAATGAAGAAGAACGTGCTCAGCTGGTTTGGGCATGTCGAACGAATGAGTGATGAAAGAATGGCAAAAGAGATTTGTGATGGAAAAGTGAGCGGTAAGAGAGGTAGGAGAAGACCTCGGTAGACCTTCGAAAACACAGTATCAAAGATACTGGAGGAAGGTCACGTAAAAAGCATGAGAACCCCCCGGAGGGCATGACAGTGGACGAGGCGAAAGAGGTATGTAGAGACCGTTGTGTTTGGCGATCCGTTCTCTGACTACCACGCTAGGGATAAAGCGTAAAGTTAGTTATTTAACATATATATCATATTAATCAATATTAACGAAAAACAATAATGACACTTGGAACATCGACGGGCAAGAATAGCGTACAACAACGACCGTGCAACAAAAACGCGTAACTACGACGTGCAACGAGAAAATACGGTATTCGTGCGTTCGTTGGTTCGGTCAAACTCGGTGAATGTCGTAAAATTCCAAATTTTAAGGAAAACTCATCGTTTACCTTTGCCTATATATGTTATGTACCAATGTATATCTTAAAGAAGCCTGAATTTAATAGCAGACATGTTTTAATTCGAATAACTAACTTTTAACTTTCTAAAATCCGAAAATATCGAAAATCCCGGTTTTTTGTAAAATTAAAACCGGGATTTTAAAGACCTATATTTGGTCCGATATCCCGGGATTTTTGAATCCCGGGATCCCGGATTGCGACCCCTACACTCAACACGCAATGCCTGCAGAATTCGGCAGAAAGTGGAGAACGGAGTGTCTTAACACTAGGTACCCTCTGCCTACCCGTGAAGCTGATTTTTTTTAATTTTTTATCAATTATGAATTGTGTACAGGTTAAGTCTATAACATTATTTGATCTTATTAATATCCACTTCAAATTGTTTACTCTGGTACTCCACTGTGGATGGAGGGTTGCTTTTTTTTATATTTACGGAAAATTTAAAATACTGTTTTAAATACAAAACTTTTTAAGCCAAAACCGTAAAAGGGATTACTGTTGTTGTTTTTTTTCCATGGCCCTTTTACATTAAATCGTTTTTATAGGTTAATTTAACTTTTTCTTGCTGTCCTACGATTTAAGTAATGTTTTTATGGTAGATTTATGTATGTATATATGTAGATATAGGTATATTTTTAATTCCAGAATCTACCATTCTTATCGATAATGTATAAATACATTGTATAAATGAATTAATAAAATGAAATTGCATAAATAGTATCTGCATACATATATTACTTGAATTTCTTGACAATAGAAGTGGCTGAATAACGTTTAATTAAAGAAAAGAAAGGATTTGTACCAATAAAATAAATAATACGTCACTTTTTTAACACTTTTAATTGGCAGTTTAATATTTAAATTGATAAGATTAAAGTAAATATTACATTTAGAACACATTAGGTTTTGTTTACTGGAATCTGTGGTGAACCTTAAGTATTTGTAAAAGTATGATAAGATAATTCATTTATACATTCCTACACTTTATATATTTTCAAGTCATTAATACAAATCTTATCATACTTCAGACAAAAAAATATTTAAAAAAATAGAGAGAAGTTTAATTCCAGTCATCGATATCATCTACTTGCTCCATGCTAGCCTGTGGTTTTCTGTTAACACTAACATTTAGTGACAAAAGTTGTTGCATCGGTAGTCTTGGTGAAAGATTTACCATACTGGCCCATTGTCCTGAGCACAGCTCAGGAAACTTTAATTTCTTTAAAAAGTGACCCTCCAAATACCACGGCGATACACATGTTGGTGAATAGTCCCAAATCTTCATTTCGTTTAAACGTACCCATCTAAAATAGTTTAATAAGTTAATATAATAATAATAATAATAGGTAATAGTTCAATAAAATAAATAACTAAATCAGCTTCACGCTGTATCCCGCACACAACAGGGTAGGCAGAGGGAACCTAGTGTTAAGATACTCCGTGCCCCATTTTCTGCCGAATTCTGGAGGCATTGCGTGTTGAGTGGCAGAATTTAATGCCGTAATAGTGCAATAGTTGTACATTTCTTAAAAAGAATATATATAATAATACGACGAATCAATTAGTGAATAATTTCATGATTTCAAGAATATTATTTGGGTTTTGTACAACAGATTCAAAATTTATGTTAAGCAACCGTTGATGACGTTACTTACGTAACTGTTAGAATATTGATTAAATATTTTAGGTTAAGCAGAAAATACACGCTCAATGGTAATTGTGATAACCAAATTCCATTTGCAGCTACAGACATCATTTCGTAAATCTATGCGAAATATTTGGTCACGTCTAAATGTTCGGATAATGAAATTATTCAGGTCGTCATGGCGCAGGGGCACAAGGGTGGCTGTAGCGCGACGGTTGTAGGTTCGATTCCCACTCGAGGGAATGAACTATAAGTTATTAATATTTTCATTTGCTTCGCTCTGGCAACAAGGCAAAAGCCCGGCGTTGAGTTCCGCCACTCGACACACAATGCTTCGAAACATTCGGCGGAAAGGGGGGAACGGAGTGTCTTAACACTAGGTTCCCTCTGCTTACCATACCGTATGTGGGTGGGATACATCTAAAGCTATTTTTTTTTAAATTATTGTTAACGTCACAATTCAAAACTTGACTTGATATTTTTGATATTAAAAATATAATTCGCTGTTAACGAAAAATATGAACGGATCTGACATTTAGAAAATTTTAGGCAGCAACAGATTAAAAACATTGTAAAAAAAAGTTGTAATGTAAAAATAAACAAAGTTTATAAAACATTCATCACAGGTTCATCGCAACACATAGGATTGTCTGGAACTTAGGAATAACAAAAAATCGTACATAGTTTTTATAGAAATTAATTTAATATTAATTCATTATCACGCCACGACTACGACGCCAGTCGTACTCTGGTAGCGCGACGTTGAGTTCCGCCACTCAACACGCTATGCCTCCAGAATTCAGTGGAAAGTGTGAACGGAGCGACTTAAGACTAGGTTCCCAGTTTAGAAACTACAGCGTGCAATTTAAAAAAGCGTCTTAATGACTTCCATTAGCTAACTTTTAGATGATTAAATTGAAGCGTGAAGCAGGTCTTGTTCAGCTAAGCAAAGTTATGTTCTTATAGTGAGCTTATAACAACGAATATATTATTTACTTATTTAGAAAATGTATAAAAACTTTTGAACGCAGCGGGACTCGAACCCGCGCCTCCTGGAAACCGACCAGGCGCTCTGACCACTAAGCCATGCGTTCTCGCCAAGCTACGTTGTAACAAGCGTATAAAAATTTCGACGTCGCTTGGCGAGAACGTATGGCTTAGTGGTCAGAGCGCATGGTCGGTTTCCAGGAGACGTGGATTCAAGTCCCGCTACGTTCAATTTTTTATACGTTTTCTAAATAAGTATTTTTCTTTCCTAAGTGTGGAATAACACTTTAAAAATGTTTAAAAAAATATATTATTTTTTTATATAAGGTAATTCAAATACTTACGCAGAAACATAAAGTGCGTGACAATCGCAATGCCAAGGGTTGTTTGAAAGTTTTACATTTGCTAACTTCGGCATGTAGTCCAGAGTGCGTGACGGCAACGAGGGGAACATATTGTTGTCCAAGTATCTAAGAGAAATATAGGAAAACGATTATTTCGAAGACTTTCGTTAGATAGAAAACTATAATACTAATATTGAAAAAAATACAAATCATTTAATACTAAAATGATTTGTAATATTTTCTTTCTAAATAACTTAAATTGATTTATAATACTAATAATTACAATCGCAATTTAAACACTATTCAATACTAAAACAAAAAATGAATAAAATAAAACCCAAGCCAGAAAATAAAATAGAAAAGGTTCTAAAGTAAAGAACGAGCATCTTAACAAAGCCAAATCTTAACCTCCTTTCATTTTAACAAAAACATTGCATGCTAAGCAGCGGAGCCTAATGTCGTTCGTTTATTTGCTAACCAGGTTAGGGAAAAGAAAAAAGCAAATAAATACACTCTGTATTTAGTATTATATTGTTTACACACCTATTTGACAATTTGAAACAGATAAAATATTACTTATCATCATTCTAATATTATAAATGTGAATGTTAGTTTATTTATTACTTGCTCGCCAAAACTACTCCACCGATTATTATGAAACTATTCTATTTAATAGCTCTAAATATTCTAAGAGGTATTAAAAAGGACATAGGATATTTTTCAGTAAAAAAAAATATATAAAAAAGAATATATTATTATCCTTTGGCTATTATATAAAAATAAATGTAAGCGTGCGGTGTGTCAATCTAGTACATACATATATAAAAACACGAATGCTTTTGTGACTGCACGGGCGAAGCCGCGAGCGGATTGCTAGTAGTCTTTATAAAGGTAATCTTTACTTACAAAGTAGTTAAATTTTTTAAAGTAGAAAACGTTTTAGAGTGCACTTCATATATCTGGTTGTCAGACAGTATGAGCGAAGTGAGATTTCGCAAGCCGTGGAAAGCTGAAATGTTCAAGAATCGCAATTTGTTTTTAGACAAATCCAACTTTTCCAAGTTACTACAGTTGGTGAAAATATCATCCGGAATGTCGGATATAGAATTCCCCTTTAAATCCAAATTGCGAAGTTGTCTCAAATTTTGGAACTCCAGACCTGTCAGCTGAAAGTATTAGAATTTTTACATTTATTTACTTATTTTTATTAGGTTCAATAAAAATTATTAAATTATATTAAATAAAAATAAAATTATCTCTTTATGTATGGGTAAGTAGATTTATAAGGTAATAAATTTTTATACCTTTGTGCATATTTATAATCAGTGTCCACTTTAATTTTGGGCTATTTTAGATACAATACGTACGAAGAGAGGAAACACTAAATCTTACAAGTTCAGTAAAATTATTATGGTTAAAAATGTAATGTTTTTTTTTAATTTTATGTAATTTTTTTAAAAAAACTTTCACTGATCTCAATATTTTAAGATGTGTATCAAAGAGTGAGTACGGTGTTTGTTATACGTATGTATAATAAAAATAATAATATATTTCAAATATAAATACTTAATATATTTTAATATACTTACTGTTATTATATGATTATTTGATAAGTCCAAAAAGTTTAGGCAATGAAGGTTGCAAAATAACTTCGAGGGTATATTTTCTAAATTATTTTTATCCAGTAGTAACGTCTCTAGTGACGTTAAACTTTCAAATGCGTTATCAGTAATATTGCTTATTTTGTTATCAGATAACTTTAATATTTGGAGGCTTTTCAATATAAATGTGCCATTTTCAATTTGTGAAATTTTATTTTTTGATAGATCCAGTATCAATAAAGATTTTAGGCCAACAAAAGTGTAGGAAGGTATGTATATGATCTGGTTATTCGAAATATCGACAGTCTCTAAATAAGAGTTATTCACAAAGAGTCGCTCTGGTAGGGTATACAAAAAATTATTAGATAAATCAACGTGGAACAGTTTCTTTGTATATCGAAATGCTTCGCTATCGATTTCTTCTAAATAGTTTCGTTGCAAACGCCTAAAAAAACATATTTGTTAGTGAACAGAAGTAGAAGTAGAGAGACTATAATTTGAAACTATAATTAAAATTTTTTTTTTGTTTGTGTGGACTAAATTGTGGCCGTCGTGGCCTAGGGGGACAGAGGTGTGATTGTAACGCGACGGTTGTAGGTTCGATCCCCACTCGAGGAAATTAAATATTTATTTAAATATACTTTTCCATTTCTTCGCTCTGGTGTCTCAACACGCAATGCCTCCAAAATTCGGCGGAAAGTGGGGAACGGAGTGTATTAATACTATGTTCCCTCTGCCTACCCTGTTGTGTGCGAGATACAACGTAGGCTGATAAAATAAAAAATAATATGACATATAAATAAAACAAACATTTTAAGCACAACATATTAATATATGTTTTTATTCTATTACGAGGCCGGTTGTGGCGCAGCGGCACGAGGTGTGACTGCAAAACCGACTGGTTGTGGGTTCGATCCCCACTCGAGGAGATGAAATATTTACTTAAATTTATATTTCCATTTCTTCGCTCTGGTGTCGAGGTTAAGCGCGGCGTTGAGTTCTGCCACTCAACACGCAATGCCTCCAGAATTCGGCAGAAAGTGGGGAACGGAGTGTCTTAACACTAGGTTCCCTCTGCCTACCCTGCTGTGTGCGGGAAACAGCGTGAAGCTATTTTTTTTAATTCTATTACGGTATTGATTTAGTTACTTTCTTTTTTGTGTGTTAAAACATATGAAGGCTTAATTAGGATACTCACAAAATGCGTAAATTAACAAGGGAATCAAATATCCCCGAAGGCAGGAATTCGACGTGATTGTCAAACATATCCAATTCCGTTAAAGACCGCATCCCTTTAAATGTCGTTTTGTGCAATGTACGTAGCTTGTTTGTGCCGAGGTCTCTGAAATAAATTTCAGCAATTGCTATTTATAGAGAAAAAATACCTGAATGTAATTTAATGTGAACGGTTATGTTTTGTCAAGAATTTTTATAAGTAATTAACTAAGGCCGGTCGTGGCGCAGCGGCACGAGGTGTGACTGTAAAACCGACTGGTTGTGGGTTCGATCCCCACTCGAGGAGATGAAATATTTACTTAAATTTATATTTCCATTTCTTCGCTCTGGTGTCGAGGTTAAGCGCGGCGTTGAGTTCTGCCACTCATCACGCAATGCCTCCAGAATTCGGCAGAAAGTGGAGAACGGAGTGTATTAACACTATGTTCCCTCTGCCTACCCTGCTGTGTGCGGGATAAAGCGTGAAGCTTATTTCATTTTTTTTAATTAACTAATAACACGATACGATATAATAAACCATTAGCCAACTTTCGATATGGAATTAAAAATTGGTCCGTCGTCATCAGGAGGAATAGAATAAATCTAGAAACAGATACAGCCCAAATTCTTTAGTTTATCTAATTGGCATCCAAGGGTATCGTCTCCATTGTCGATACCCTTGGATCGATGTCTATCATGAGACCGGTTCATTGGTACCAAATTATCTGATCTACTTGTCATTTCCAATTTTCATTTTAAAAAAATAGAAGTAGGTAAGCTTCTCAAATTCGATCTAATAAAAGCGTGTTAATAATAAAATGGATGTTATTTTAATTACATTTTAATAATTAAATTGTTTTATATTAGACAAACTGAGATTCAATGTGGCTCTTGAATTAAATATTGGTTATTTTTAGTTGTTAGCATTCATAGAATCATTCATTAGAAGTTTCTCTATATATACGCCATAGCAAGCGTCTAGACATAATTTGCTATAAATTTGTTATAAAATCAGGTCAAATTTTGTAATAAGGTAATGTATTTTCGATAAATTTGTGTATTTTTATACCATTTGTATTTTTTTTGTAACATATTTTTTTTATTTACATTGTATATAGGTCAGCTGGTACAATGAGATCCGGGGAAAGGGTGGTTAGACCGGTCCTCCAGCATTTTAGGGAGCGATGTGTAACGTCACACCTGCACATGCCTTTAGTACATTGACGCCACCGTGATTGTCCGAAGCTTATAGTCCACACTGTAAAATAATGTTATAACAATGAAATAATATATTTATTTTTATATTTTTCTCTCTGTATCGCATATCACTTAATGCCATGATAGTGACATATAATGAGTGAAAATGATAATTTTAATAACTTGATAAATTTTGCCTTTTAAATGTGAAGATTTTATCCCGGGTGAGATTTGAATGTACTAAAAACCTATAGTAATAATCAAACACGTCCCAACTTGGGCGAAAATGGTGTCATTAATATATGTTAGAAAAATTACAAAAAAATCTAGAACTTTTCAAGATGCGGGGTGAAGATAAGCCGATCAAAGCTATAGGCTATAGGATAGCAATTTCTTATTCTCTTCTTTTTTATACGCTTTCACTTATATTTATTCTAATACGATTTTCCATAACTGTGGGGTTGCTATTTTTTTCTTAAAGGCACTTATATTATATAATTGAAAAAATAAATTACGAATTTAAATATTACAAATCGCAATTGTTAAATTCTTATCGTAAGCAACATAACTTCTATGATTTATGTCAAATATTTTTTGATTACAATTGATTTACTAATAACATTTAATTTGCTGTCTACTATGATTTGATTTTTTTTTTGGTAAAATGTTTACGTACACACAAATATTAAATATAAAAAAATTATTAAGTTAAAATTTCCAATAGATATCCTAGAAATCCAATTAAAAAATATTCGTCGTTCCAATGTTTCATGGCCTTTTAATAAAAAGTTTGTGCTATTGTATACAATCTTTTATGTAATAAATATTTTATTAATATCCTGAGGTAAACAATAAAATAATAATAACTAATGTTTAATCCCCATATTTTACATTCAAGAATATTTGTAAGATTAATTAATTTATTTACACGAATGGAGGGCTTGCCGGTGTTAGATGTATGTCTATAGAAACTTTCAGGTTGTAAAATGGAAGGAATGGAAGTCTGGCTCCTTTTGGTTCCCCCTCAATTACATGCACTATGTTCATTACATACATATCCTTAATAGTAGGTAGTAGTGACGTAGCTACTTGCCTGGTTGTTCAATGGCTTGTAAACGTCGGTCAAGCTTACGCCAGTGAAGATCGTTAGTGCAGCCTTTGTTAGCCGGTTGACCGGGTCTTTGTCCCGTAGAAAATATCTCCAGCACGTCACAGGGTGACAGATTACATTCAGCTTGTACTGTTCGAAGCACTAAGAGATTTATTAATTAACTATTGAGATAGAACCTAGGTGAACCTGTAGGTACTTGACAAAATTGAAATGGTACATCCATTTCTATTTTGTAACATTTAAACGAAGTTATGAAATAAGGATGGGATTAGTCGTTAGACCAACCTTTGCAACTAACTAAACTAACTAATGTAATAAAGAAAACAATATTAAATTAGGCTAGTCGTGGAGCAGGAGCACAAGAGTGTATGCCCTGTGCATTGTTACAGTATCTACGTACAATATCTAATTTATTGCAGAAAAAAAAAACAAAAAAAAAAATTGAATGAAATAAAATTAATAAAAATAAAATTTCGCATATTTAAACGTGTACTTTAATACATTTTCAATAATATGTGTTGTATGTGAAATGTATAAGCCAACATAGTAGAAAAGTCATTTTATACTTATCTTTTAAATGATGTTATACAAATTTTCATGCGGGCAAGTAAATAAAAATGTGCTGAGTTATCACAACAGGCATTTATATACAAAAACGTGATATAACAAGGTTCTTCCTTTTTCACTCCCGAGAGACACGTGAAGGTTAATTAAATACATGTAAGCATATAAATTCACCTGTTTCGTATTTTGGTGTTTATTTGCGAAAAAGACTATGGAGGCAGTATACTGCTCCATATAACTCATGGTGAAAAACGGCTGCTGTAAGCAGCAAGACAAAGTTACAACATAGTAAGGCAAATGATATTATAAATTTGAAACATTAATTTTATTAGGGTTTCGTACCACAAAACGAAAAGACCCTTATAGGAGTGATTCTCAACCTTTTTTTTGTTGCGGCGCATATTTAACGATTTCAAAATTTGGCGGCACACAAAGATAAATTATTTACTACAATACACTGCATAAATAGTTTATGACAAAAAATTTAAATATACGAATTTATTTTTTTGTGGATTTAAATATATATTCATGTTAAAAATATTTTTCTTTTTAAATGATATAATTTAATTATATTAACATTATTATATATTTGCAAAATTTGGCGGCACACTTTTGAAATTTGGCGACACACAAAAGTGCCGCGGCACAGTGGTTGAGAATCACTGCCTTAGGACCACTTTGTTGTCTGTTTGTCCGTCTGTCATGACTCCATAGAGAACCATAGACCTCAATATCAAATATTGAGGTCTATGGTTCTTTGAAACTCAGTTAAAATCAAGCTCAAAGTTCTAAGTCAACGCAATCAAAACGTATAGGGTACTTCCTGTGGGTCTACAGATATAAAATTTGGCAGGAAGTGAAAACATATAATACAAATAAACGAACAAATCTGAAAAGTGGAAATTGAAACTTTTATAAGTAATAAAAATTCACCTACAACCCTGAAATTGAAAGCCTCAGTGGGCAGTGAAACTTAATTACAATATAAGCCTTATAAAGCTGTTGCAACGGTAGTACCTAGCCTGTAAAACGATATTAAACACTTAAATTATTATTTAGAAGCAATTAAGTACTATAATATTAATTAAAGATAATGTAAAAGTGAGATTGTCATTGTTTTGATGCATTAGAATGAAAAAAAGATCAACAAGGCATGACGCTATAGCATATTGGCACGAAAAAAATAGGTTAAGAACTTGTAGAGTATACTTCGCATATTTTCTATATATTATGAATATATTAAGAAAGAAAACGTTTTTAATAATATTTACTGTGAAATTTAAATTTTACCTGTTATACCAACAATTTGTATGGCTATCAACATATGTACTAAATTCATGGCGTTGACTCGGACCACTGATCACCTCTGTACAATAATAGTAAATCCAGAAGTCTATACCGTTTGTCCTTTTGTTTAACGAGAGCGTGTATTATGCAATATAACGATATGAACTACTGCGTCATATAACAATTTTAGTTATTAATATTTGAATGTTTATATGTTTTAAGAATATTTTTTATTAGAATTTACACAAATACATTTTTTCTTTTTTTTTGGGTTGCTTTCAGAGTGTTCAGACACTCTGTTCCTCACTTCCTGCCGAATTTTCGAGGTACTGTGTACTGGATGGTGAAATTCAAAGCCTTTTGTTTACACAAATACGTATATTTGATTTTGCCACTGTTATTGTTTGTTTTTTTTTACTCTATAATAATTACTTACGCTCTATACCGAAATGGCATTTAATATATTAGGCCAATCTATACGAAATATACACACAAGAATAATTTGTTTTCGAAAAGCACAGTACAATACAAGATATTTTCGTAATTTTTGATAAAAACCTAAGACAATTAGAGGGCTTTGCTATATTGGCTCTAAAAACATAAAAGGAGTTATACAATATGTAAATTACTTTTTCTTTCTTTGTTTACTTAATCTTACTATTATTAGGATTGTCTTAAATACATCATATAATATTTAATAAATTCAAAATTTATGCACAGAGTAGTTAACTTTATTCGAATTGTTGTCGGAAGATTCATTACTTGAAAACGGTTAAGTTAGGGACAGTTTAGGGAAATTACTCAACTTCTACGAACATTGCTTTTATAATACCAAAGGTCACAGATGGTGTGCGTGACCTCGAACCTAAAATATGAAAACCGGTCGACTGTTTCGTTAAGAAATCTAGGGGTTCTTTTATCCACATGAACAAATACTAAACAGCCTGCTCTCAATATCGAAACGATGTACATACGTTATACGAGGCATAAAAAAATAACACGTTCTGATTCCTATATTTGCAATCAATTTTTTTACTCTATTCTTTACACTTTTTGAGATATTTCATAAAAGGATGCTCACCTTCACACAGTTAAGCATCTTGGTGGTATGTCTGTATGTTTAAAATTTTAGTAGTTTAATATTAATTGTAAATATCATCAAAATATCCCTTACATAATTATAATAAAAATCAGCAAATAAACTTATAAAAAATTTTGTTAACATTTTATTTTAATATTAAAAAATACTTGTCACATGTCGTTACTCGCGATCCTCAATTTTAATACCAAGTATTAATTAACCAGTTAACTGAATTGATTGCGTCCGCCCAAGCATGGGCTTAAGCAATTTTCTTGTGTCCATATCGAGAATAGATTTTTTTTGACACATTTTCTAATAAAATATTAATAAAAAAAATAATCAAATCAAACTAAATATAATTCGTCATGATTAATCGAAAAAAAAAGTATTTAACATTACATTTACGTATTTCACAATTAAAATTACCAAGAGTTAAAAAAGATTAAATCGTAATATAAAAAAGCAAAAACAGAAACTAAAACAGAAAAATGTGAGAGCAAAGCAAAGTTCTGTAAATTGCTTTTTTTTGTGGTGTTACAAAGCTAAGAATATTTTCTAACACGACGGTTTTGTTTTGGTTTTAAGACTTCAGTAGCCTCAGGAGTTTTGTACAATTTTGTGTCAGAACTCAACTTTTATTACTAATTAATATTACTCCTTGGCTTTTGTTAATGAGGCCAGTCGTGGCGCGGCGGCACGAGGTGTGACTGCAAAACCGACTGGTTGTGGGTTCGATTCCCACTCGAGGAGATGAAATATTTACTTAAATTTATATTTCCATTTCTTCGCTCTGGTGTCGAGGTTAAGCGCGGCGTTGAGTTCTGCCACTCAACACGCAATGCCTCCAGAATTCGACAGAAAGTGGGGAAAGGGGTCTTAACACTAGGTTCCCTCTGCCTACCCTGCTGTGTGCGGGATACAGCGTGAAGCTAATTTAATTTAATTTATTTTTGTTAATTTAAGCGACAACAGCGCTATGTTTTCTTACAGTTGTTTGTGTTAGTGTTATTACAATGCAATACAGATGATGTATGCAGATATGGTAAATTTATAGGTTATAGGAAAAAAAACCGGTCATATGTATGTCGGAATTGACTTCAGACCAATTTCAGAATTGTATGCAAATGGAAGTACAATTTATAAGAGTGTACAATCTTAAGTTTGATCGTAGGCACTGATTTTGTATTAAATGGACTACAAATATTTTTTTCTACGAAATATATATGAGGTTCAGGTTTGCATGTTTTCTTTTATTTGTATTGCAAAATCTCATTTCTTACCGCTATAGGTTATGATTACGTCGCGAATTTAATTTAAAATGCACCAAAAACGACGCATAAACCTTTTGATTACGTTGACTTAGAAGCTTCAAGGGACCGTGTACTTGAATATTCGATATTATTATTAATTTCAGACCAATAATTCCATGCGATCTTAAGATAAATGCTCTTGACAGACGGACAGATCGACAATAAAGTCATCCTATAAGGGTTCTGTTCCGACAAATAATCTATTTTCAATCAAGAAAAAACATTAACAAGTGACTACTAAATACACTGAACAAAAGCTTAAAAAATAATTAAAAAAATATCCTTGTTGTGCGTTGGTACTGATAACCAAAAAAAAAAAACAAAATCAATAATTTCACTTACTATTTTTGAGTTTTCATTTCTTTGAAATAATATTTTTTTTGTAGTCAGTTTATTTTTTTTTTAATATTTGTTACATAAAATATAAAAAAAATAAACCGACTAAAAAAAATATACATTTATATAATTTAAAATATATTTGATTTTTGCAATTTTAAATGTAACTGGTTTTCATTTAAAATATATGTATTTATCAGTTTTATTTCAAATATATATTCTTTCCTCAAGTGAGGATCGAACCGACAACCATCGCTTGTATAGACTTATAGAGAGACACCACCATATTGACTATTAAGCTTATATCTCATATACAAGTAATATATAAAAATTTGCATACATTCTACGGCATATTTGAGTTTCACGTTGAAGGTCACTTTGTTTAGGAAAAATTCTGTAGGTTATAATATATTATAATTCCAAGGTGATAAGGGCAGTGTAGTGAACGGATACATGATTTTGAGTTTCAACGCTATCTTATATAAACAAAACTGTATTTGGGTCATACTCAGAAAAGTGGACATTTTCGAATTCGTAACGTAACTGATGAGTAACAATACTGATAATGTTTGTTACGAAACTGATGTCATAAGGCATTATTCACAACAAAATAAGGATGTTATATGAATAAAAGTAGTTTTTTTTGTTATTATTTTTTTTAACAAATTAAAAATTTACAGATTTAATCGTTGATTTAACTGATTATAAATGTAAGAAGAAAACATAACAAAGTGACAGTATTAACAATATAATAATGCTAGTTTGTAACGTAATAAATTTATATTTCTAGTTAGAGATCACAAAGTTAATGTTTAAATTAAGTATACTTTAAAAAATATCAAAATTTGAGTCGTTACCACTGGAATTACTATTTTTGTAAAATAAACATATATCGTGGGTAGGATCAATAATATGGAATGAGAAAGGTCCTGGTGAAAGGTCCTGGTGAACCAAACTTTACAAAACAAAATTATTAAAATACTTTTTCACTATAACTTTTTAACTCCTAACTCAATTATATATAAAGAAACCAATTTGATGACCCTTAAACAACTATATATAAACAGTACGTGCTTACTTATTAAAAAAATATTAAAAAACTCGATCCATACTAACTTAGCCTTTGTTAAATTAAAATTTACAACAAATCGTTCCTTGCGGTCGCGACGTGCGAGTTTATTGATTTTACCTAAAACCAGAAGATAGATTGGAAAAAAATGCTTACCTATGAGGGGGCACGACTATACAATAATTTGCCGTCTACTTTAAGGAATGTAAGCTCTTTTGATGCATTTAAAACGCAACTATCCGAATATATAATTAAAAACTACCCACTCTAAAAAAAAAAACAAATGCATCAAACGAGTAAGCAATAAAAAAAATGTGTTACTGTATTTGACTAATGTACGATCGACAACTATTTTTAATTTGTTAAGCAATGTTTTCCATGTACACTTACATATGCCTATGTCTTTAATGGAAAATAAATATCTTTAAGCTCGAACTAAAATCATCGTTGATTTTCTGGATGTAATTGAATATCCGATAAATTAGTAACTTTGTGAGTTTTTATATTATCAGATGATACGGAGTTATTTTTTTTATTTACGTAGAGACTATTGTCACTTTCCGCATAAACAACATCTTCATTAGTTTCAGATATACACTGATAGTTTTCCGAAAGATCAACAACAATTATTTTTTTTGGTTTATTGAAATAAAATATTTGTTTAAATAAAACAAACACTTAATATTGAAGCTTGCCAAAGGAGGTCGAAATACTACAGTGGAAACGGTTAAACCTTCTGAGATTAGCGTGAACAAACATATACACAAACAAGCAAACAGAAATATATAGATATTTTATTTTTGGTTACTTTACGTTATGAAAAGCCACTATTTTTTTTATGCCAGTAATATTGTTTTTCTTATATACATATCTTCCCTATACAAACACCGGTCCGTTACAAATTTATAATACACATAAATAATAAAACATTGGTAACGTAATTGTGAATTAGGCTTCATATTTCCTCAGTTTCGTTACGTAACGAAATATAACGAAATTGAGAATAAAATCTGAGAAATTCTAACTATTTTAAATATTTTCTCGTAAACCACGTGCTGTACGTACAAACACTGAATGTATTTCTTGAGATTTTGTAAAATGAAGCAAATAACATAAGCTAGAAAACGAAATAATAGTATAATTACCAAAATAAAACCCCGTTTGTAACCCTGAGATGTAATTTTACGCATTCACTCAAAAACATTTGAACCTCTCGATTGCTGCGAAAACACTACTGGTTGTAGCTACGATAGCAATAACTTTTGCTATAATGTTGTCACAATAGAAAATAATAATAAATATCATTCAAAGTAATTGCGTTCATAATTTAATTGTATGTTACTAACCCTGAGTAACGAAAAGACAATATTTTGGGACAAATTTCCTTAATTAATATATATTATTTATTAAAATGATGTATCAATAAAAGTAGTTCTATTTAATATTATGAATATAGTAAAGTAATATAAACATAGCTGTAGTCAACTCAAACTATAAACATTCGTAACAAACGACTTTTCAAAAAATAAAGTGATCAATGGGACACGAAAATTTGTATGGAAGCATTTTGAAAAGGTTTTTTGCAACTAACAAAAAATACTATTTTTAGCCATAATACACTTAAAATAATACAAAAATGCTTAAATTAATAAATAAATATATCTAAAATGGCAAAATATTTGACTTATCTATAAAATTGTATTTTTAAAACGCATTCAAAGTAGCGGGACAAGAAAAGACACAAAATGTACACTTTTTCTGATTATGACCCATTTATAATATTTTTTCTGCAGCTAAGACAAAGGTAGAACAAAGAAGAAGTAAGGAAGGTTAGTAGAGACGGAAGATGTTAAATGGGTGTGGAAAAGCGTATTGCTGGCAGGTGCCAGGTACCAGATTGAACGGTGATTTAGTTGCATTGCTGAGATAGAAGACACATGTGAAGAGATTGATGACAGTAACCGAGGCGATAGAGGTATGCAGGGACCGCAGCGTTTGGCACTCCATTCTCTCTGACTACCCCGCTAGGGATAAGCCGTGAAGTTCAAGACAGTTATACCTTAGAAAACTGTGTATTCTTTAGATAACAATAAAATACCTACATCTCAATCCTCTAAAATATGTATATAGGTACGTCAACCACAACAACTTTCTAAAGATACACTTAAACAGTTAGAAAATAATAATATAACATTTAACATTTATTCATGACAAAATTTGTAATAAAACAGAATCAAAACAATTTAAACGATAATCATCGCATTAGTTATAAACTATGTGGCATTTATTAACGTTAGTTACAAATACCTTCACATAGTTTTCCGTGCTTAAATAATTATGTGGAAAAAGCTTCGTTGATAAATTGTCACCTACAGGAGACTATCTCTATAATAAAATTAAACCAGCTTAAGTTAACTGACACATGCCTTAATTGGAAACAACACGGCATTATTCATTATTATGACCAGCTCGGCAACATTATATAAAATATTTTCTTTTTTTAGCTTCACAATTTATCCCGCGTATAGCAGAGGGAACCTGGAAATCTAGTGCTAAGACACTTTGTTCCTACTAAGACACTTCCGTTCCCTACTTTCCACCGCATTCTGGAGGAATTGTGTGTTGAGTGGTAGAACTCAATGCCGCATTTTCTCCCGACACTAGAGTGAATAGTAATTTCCTCGAATGAGGATCGAATCTACAACCTGTGGCCTTTACTCTCAAACGCTTGTGCCCCTACAGTACTACAGTACAGTAGGCTTCTAAAATAATATATATCTATCACGCTGTATCCCGCACACAACAGGGTAGACAGAGGGAACCCAGTGTTAAGACACTCCGTTCCCCGTTTTCCACCGAATTCTGGAGGCATTGCGTGCTGAGTGGCGGAACTCAACGCCGCGCTTTGCCTCGACACCAGAGCAAAGAAATAAAAATATAATTATAAATAAATATTTCACTTCCTTGAGTGGGGATCGAACTCACAACCAGTCGATTTTACAGTCACACTTTGTGCCTCTGCTCCACGACCGGCCCCAGTCTATATCTATCAATCAATAATAAAAAAAATATTCTGGATTGTTACTGATAAATGCATCCAGAATTGTAATCATCTATTTAACGAAATTTGTAAAATATTTAATTTTCTTAGTACATTTTCATTATTTCTTACTCTGGACATGATTTGCCTATTAATCACAAAGTCAGCCTTTGGTAAACTGTATTGACTTTGTAAATGGTTGAATTACCATTTCATTAAAACAAATTCAAAGAAATTAAATTACCCTTTTACCAAATAGCTTTCTTCAAGCTATTTATCATCATGTCTCATCACTCCTGTATTTCGCTACCTTTATATTGTACTTTAATTTTTAGCTTATTATGTAAATATTGAAGGAAATTTAGTTTTTAGGGTTTTGTACCTCATAAAGAAAAAAAACGAAAACTTTATAGGACGACTTTGTTGTTCGTATGTCCGTTTGTTAATATAATTTATCTCAAGATAGGGTCGTATCGAGCTGCAATTATTATCAAATATACAGGTCCATGGTTTCTTTTAACACAAACAAAATCAAGTTTCTAGGCCAATGTTATCAAAAGATACGAGCTTTTATGTATAGATTTTGCTGCACATTGTATGAAATTCATCGCGTAATCTAAACTTATAGGGTACTAAACTACAAAATTTGGCACAAAATGATAACTTTATACAAATAAAGGGAAAATGAAATAATATATAAAGGGAAAATAAACTGAAAAGTGTAAATTTATATAGATATTTCATAGAATAAAATATTTATTAATTGTACTTACCGTTGACCTACAATCCTGAATTTGGTAGGAAACCCTTAGTGGGCGAGGCGACTCGCACTTGATTTTATTTAATATTTTATTCACGAAAATGTATTCCAATCACGTTTTGTTTACGTAACGACTAATATTGATAATACACTGTATACAAATTAATCAACTTTGTGTCACGTCGAGTAAACTGACATGACAAAAATAACCAAAATAAATGGTGAACAACCATTTATTTTGGTACAAATTTTAGAACGCAGTTAAGAACTAACATTTCGTATATTATAAAGAAACAAACTACAAATACATACACATGACTTTTTTCGGAGCACTTAGCTTAATTTTGTTACTGTTTTTGTACATCATTTCGTATTCATTAATAGATTTATTCCTACTAACAGAGTTAGTGCGTTTACGTTGTACTGATGGTATCATCTTTTATTTCTTTTAGGTTACATAAATAAAAACTTTTCACTTGAAATTTTATTAGATCTATGTACTTACCTTAGAAGTTCAGACTTTATGAATACTTTATGCGTTATTTTAGTATGTAAGACTTATATTGTAGGTACCAGATTCAGATATTTTATACCTAAAGTATTATAATTTTCCTATACCTATTATTCCATTTTTTAATAAAATATTCATATATAAAGTAGCATTCAACTTGAAATAATACTGTCCTTGTCGTTGGTGAACAATTAGCATGAGGACGTTAAATACTGTAACATTCATATTTGATATCGTGTTAGAGTTAAAGTTTTCATGTTAACATAATACTTATATATCTATGTTTATATACTTATATATATTCTTGCTATTCTCATATCGTGGACGCACGGTTCAGAGTTGAAACTGTAACTATAAATAATAAAAAATCACCTAAAATCCTAGTAGTTAAGACACTCTCTCCCCATTTTCCGCCGAATTCTGGATCCATTGCGTGGTGCATATAAATTTAAATAAATATTTTAATTTCCTCGAGTGGGGATCGAACCCGTAACCAGTAGCATTTATAGTCCCACACTTATTCCTCTGCGCCACGACTGGCCTTCTAAATGAGTATAATAATACTTTGAACTCCATTGATGCATTTTTATATTTAAAATAAAAATGTCTTTTTGCATAATTATTGTTCACCCGGAATAAACAGAGAGAACTTAAAGTTATTCCCAAGTAACGTTCCAAATGAGCTCGGCAACTGTACTTTCATAATTAGACTATGAAGACGAAACTATCTTTATAAATATAAATGAGGTAGTTGGGAAGTGTTTCTTTGTTCACTTAAATATTGTAAGTTTGAATAATTCTTGGGGAAACAATTTTCACCAAAATGATGAGGGACCCTGGGAACCTTGTGTTAAGATAATCCGTTCCCAATGAAACAGTTAAGTTCCCCACTTTCCACCAAGTCTTGGAGGCGGCATTGCGTAATGAGTGCCGGAACTCAACTCCGTGCTTTGCCTCGATGATAAAGCTCATCGTCGTCGAGAAGAAATTGCAGTATGGACGATGGTTCTGAATTCAATGAAATTTATATTTGTTTAATATCTTTCTCGTAAGGCAAAGTTCCGCATTTACTTCCGTCACTCAGCTCGTAGTGACTCTAAAATTGAACTACTTACAACAAACGTCTTAACTCAAAGTTCGCTCTGCCTACTCTACCCTACGATACTCGGAAAAAAGTGAAGCTGAATAAAAAATGTATAATGTTAATTCTGTTACTCTTGACAAAAATTTAAAAAAGGAATGACTACGAAGTCTATGTTTATTGTGATATTTAATAAATAAATAAATATTTAGTTTTCTAGAGGAAACTTTCATATATAGATAGAGCAGGAAAATATAAAGATAATATTTTCCTGTTGTCCATTAATTTTATCTTGTCCCGCATGCAGCGAAGTCGTTCTATCAACGGAAGTGCCCTGAAACGATGAAGATTTCAACAAATCTCCAAAACGATACCTTCCTTATTTCTTTAGATACATTATTATATAGATATCTAATATACTTTTGTTCTAAGAAATCAGGACCTTATTTATAAACTATGGGTTTTAACAATAGTTTTACCCTCAACTGTATAGTAACAGAATTTATAGCGACATTACAGTCTAGTAAATGTAACTGAACGCCATTGAAACTTAAACCTAGATTTATTAACGTAACAGAGAAGTCCAAGGATAATATAATATGTTTGCGTTGGTATGTCTACTAAGGCTTATTTTATGAAGATATTTTTATGAAGATCAGGTCCTTTTGTTTCTACGCACACAAGATACACAGAAAAAACTTAGTGATACACTGTAGTCTATATGTGATTAATTATTTAAGATAAAGAAACTGAAATCTAAAATTTGATATTTATCGATGTAAAAATTTATTATTTCTTCAGCTTTCGCTGAGATCTAAGTACGCTGTAGTACACCATATCTCTTTCATTTCATCAACCAAAATCAAACTCTATAAACATATCATTTGTTTCCTTTGTACACATGGAAAATGGTACTCCACCTCAACATCGTTATTTCGATGGTCAACTAGGGAAGAGGGATTCTTCTTTATCATATCCACATATTTTCACATTAATATGTATAAATAAATAATTATGAAATTAAATATATTTTTTAATATGAAAGTTAAATCACGAGTGAGGAAGTTAAATCACAAAACATAGTAAAACAAATCATAAATAGTAGTAATGATATATTTACAAAAAGTTATTATATCCACTAAATATATACATATATGTATATTAGAGATTATGCAAATACATCCTAATAAACAAATACTTATTACTAGGGAGAACACAGAACTTGGCATCCAAATAGCTCTAGATTTCCGATTCTTTTATAGGTGAAGTCGAAAATGACGCACTATTCAAGAATCAACTTGACTTTTATTTTATTTTAATGTTTTTAGTTAAATACTTAATAATAATACATTTGGTCATTAGATTTTAGAACAAAATTTATACAAACGGAAGCAAATTATAAAAATTAAAACACTAAAGCTATAAAATTATTTGTTATTATATTTTTTAAAATAACTTAGCTAACTTAATAAATTATTATTTTTTTAAATTATTGATTTAAGTACATTTTATTACTGGCACAATCTTTGCGAAAAATATTCTAGTGCAGGGTGGGTATCCGCCGAGCGCGCATTCGTCTATGAACGAGCGTAGCCACCTTACGTCTGTCGCACCTACGCTCCTGAAACTTTCATACGCGGCTTAATACTGTATATTGTAGATAGTATAGAGCGGAAGTGTAGCTAAAAATATATGTTTTTATAGACTAATTACATTTAATAACTAAATACGAGTGATATAAAAATTTTTATACTTTAATAAACAAAAGTGCTAAAAAGTTTTGGTGTTACAGTTAAATTAATAGTGTCAGTGACAATAAATCCAAAAAAAATAATAAATATAAACAATATATTAAAAAGAGGTACACCTTATAAATTAATTGATTGCTTTTAATATTTCTGAATGCATAATGACAACTTTGGTAACAGGAACAGGCGTGTTAATCGTTTTACAAACAAATGGTAAGGCGAGTGTCGTAATGTGTTTCGTGTGTGCCTAGTCATTAGCAGAATGAAAAAAGGTCTCGACCGATAAAGAGTAAAGAAAATTTATTAAAAATCACAACCGATTTCCAGATTATAGGCAACAAAATGGATACCAGGCAAGTTTTTTTATCATTATTTAGTATATAACATTAAATATAGCATATATGTATTTACTTACTTACGTAGATATACCATTATATTAGATATATTATATTAGAATATGGGTGCGCCAACGCAAAATATGTATTAAATTAGAAGCTCACAAGATCTAAAGGATTTATTCAATGGCCGTGACGTGTTAACTATTTCTCAGAGTGCTATGTCTATTTATCTTGGAATTACAGTCATTATAGGCTTACAGTGTTATGATTTCGTGAAACTGGAATAAGTGGCTTTTGTTTTTTTTTTAATAAATGTAACAGTATTTGGCTTTGGTTGTCTATACTTATATAGAACTAGCGGCCCGCCCACGGCTTCGCCCGCTTAAAATACATGATTATTGATTTAAGCAGAATTGATTGACAACTATAATAAAATAAAATAAATAAATAAATCAGCTTCACGCTGTATCCCGGCACACGGCAGGGTAGGCAGAGGGAACCTAGTGTTCTAAAATAACTGTAATGTTTGCATATTAACTCCTGTTTGCATATTATTAGATAAATGAATAATCGGTAAATATGTAGTTATTACAGAGTACACGTAGAAAGGATGTTTTTAGGCATTTTTATATAGATTTATTTCAAACGAACGAACGAACCAAAAAATCTATGTATTTACTTGATATTTCTTTGAAGATCAAATCGTTCTTTATCTCTGTGTTGAATTAATTACGATTTAAACTTTACTGTTATGATTTATGAAGGTAATCTCTACTAACAATTCAATTTTGTTTACTTAAAATAAATAAATCAGCTTCACGCTGTATCCCGCACATAGCAGGGTAGGCAGAGGGAACCTAGTGTTAAGACACTCCGTTCCCCACTTTCTGCCGAATTCTGGAGGCATTGCTTGTTGAGTGGCAGAACTCAACGCCGCGCTTAACCTCGCCACCAGAACGAAGAAATGGAAATATAAATTTAAGTTAATATTTCATCTCCTCGAGTGGGGATCGAACCCACAACCAGTTGGTTTTACAGTCACACTTCTTGCCGCTGCGCCACGACTGGCCTTGTTTACTTTATTGTATAAAATATTGTATAATAGTGCTTCAAAAATATATATTTTTATCAACAGTCATATAATCAAGACGTTTCAAATGTCATTCTTTAGCCAGGGTCATACCAGCGCGATTTCTATATAACATTCGCTGGCAACCTAATGCCTTGAGTTCATTCAAATGACGATAACTTTTTTTTTAATGAACCGATTTTGATGAACCAAACTTTAGAACCTTAATTGAGTTAAAACAAAGCAATTGGTGAAATTTCCAAGTAAATCGGTTCAGTAGTTTCAAAGAAAAATGCGGACAACAATATGTCGACAGACAGACAGACAGACAGACAGACAGACAGACAGACAGACAGACAGACAGACAGACAGACAAGAAATTCAAAAAAAATCTTTTTGCTTTCTATTAGTCTTTTTAAGTGTCCCTCTATCCATTTCAGTCAAAATTACTAAATGTACAGACAAAATATTTTTACTGTCTTATTATATATAGAGATAATGAATAAATTAAAATATATGCATTGGCAAAAAAATTGAGAATTATAATTTCTTCTTTATTATACTAATAATATCTTTAAAAAGAAAATCTTAACCAAAAAAATATATCAATATATGTACTTATTTTATTATCTCTACTAATACTATTTACATATGAAAAAAAAAAAAATCTTAAATCATGTATTTTTATGTCTTTATGAAGAAAAATCAATAAAGAATATCTTAGACTACTACCAACGAAGCATTACCGTTGTTTGTTTTATTTAAGATACAGCTTCCATACAGGAAGATACTTACGCTTATTTGAATTCTCTAATACAATATACACAACCTTGTAATCTTTTATCCGATTTAAAATGTTCTAATTATAACGTCTACGTATAACATCTATTAGGGTAACAGCTAAAAAAAATTTGGTAGTATATGACCATATGTAGATTTTAATAGGTTTTATGTAGATTTTAATAGGTTTGGTGAGGCCAGTCGTGGCGCAGCGGCACAAAGTGTGGCTGTAAAACGAATGGTTGTGGGTTCGATCCCCACTCGAGGAGATGAAATATTTACTTAAATATATATTTCCATTTCTTCGCTCTGGTGTCGAGCCAAAGCGCGGCGTTGAGTTCCGCCACTCAGCATGCAATGCCTCCAGAATTCGGCGGAAAGTGGGGAACGGAGTGTCTTAACACTAGGTTCCCCTTTGCCTACTCTGCTGTGTGCGGGATACGGTGTGAAACTGATTTATTTTTTATTTGATTTTAAATAATTTACTTAAAGTGCTAATCAAAGCGGCATTTAATTACTTAACTTATAGAAAGAGCACGAAGAAAAGTCAATTTACTTTATAACTTACATTCCAAGTTTAAATTAAAGATATGTTTGCAGAATTCACTTAAGAATAATATAACGATATAAGAATTTTTACTTAAATAAACTTTAATTTTAGTGAAGACGAAAGATTATTTACCTTACTTTATGATACTATTCTAAAATACCACAGGCTGATCTCCTGTACTCTTGGGATAGGATAATATATAATGAAAATGCTTATATATTTTTTCCAATGTAGTATAACTGTAACGCGAAAGTTATGGGTTCGATCCCTCTCGGGGGAATAAATTATTATTTATTTAAATTTTCATTTGTACGCTCAAACGTTACAACTTGAAGTTGAAAAATAATATACAAGGGTGTATGTAGATTTCTACATATATTTTCATTATAGATAAGTGTATAGACAAGAGGGTGACGGTAATCTATTATTCAGATACGCATAATGACACTATATCCCTTTCTCGATAGGCGGAGATGGAGTGCCAAGCGCTACGATAAACGTAGCGCCTCCTTCCGCATGTACTAAGTGGTACTTGTTCGACCAATAATAACTGTGTAATGTTTTTTATTTGCATTATATTATTTTTTTAAGGTTACTCCATAAGGTAAAAGCGGAACCTTTATAGAATCACTTTGTTGTCCGTTTGTTTGTCAAAATCTCGAAATCGCGTGGAGGTATCAAGCTGAAATAAATATCAAATATTCAAGTCCATGGTATCTTGAAACAGACAAAAAGTATATTCTCTAACGCCCAATATTAATAACCTATCTCCTATCCAAGATTGACGTAGGAGATAGGTTATTAATATTGGGCGTAAGTCAATGCTATGAAAAGATACGGGCATTCTGTTTCGATTTTAGTACATTTTGTATGAAATTCGCCACGTAAACAAATCCTTAAGAGTATTTTCCTTGGACCTATACTTATGAAATTTGGCTCAAAGTGAGATCTTACAATGTAAATAATGGAAACAATCTAACAACAAATTGAAAATTTATTGATATCTCATAGAACAATATCATTACAAACTTACATTTATAGGTAATTTCATACAAAATGAGTATATATGCCCGTTATTTTAAATTTGTCAACTTTTATAACTTGTACTTCACATTGACCTACAATCCTGAAATTGATAGGAAGGCCTTAGTGGGCGAGTCTGCCCCGCCATTAACCGTTTTTTTAGTTTTTTTGATGAGTTATATTTTTTTGCATAGTTGGGAAAATTTCACCATAATATATATTTTTAACAGAACATATTTTGTGAATATTTGGGCATTAAATACTTGAGCTGATATGATGGAAGATGTGAATTAAATCCATTATTGAATCTAAGACAGTAAAAAAAATCCGTATAAGTTAAGTTGCAATATCCTACCTCCTACTATCTTACTAATATTATAAATGTAATAGTTTGTGAGAATAGATACATTGGCTACAATTTCTGTAGAGATTATTGTATAACTAGCGGCCCCCGTGCGGCTACGCCCGTTTGAAATATTCGTATGTTTATTTAAGTATATTTTAGAAAAAACTAGCTAAATGTGAGTTCCATATAAATTCCAGTTCCGCAAAAATTTCGGTTTAAAACATATATATATTATAATGCTCCACAAACTTTTATCTATCATTGAGAAATTGCTGGCGCTATGTGGCTGCTTGAGACGATGTCAACCTACATTCGAGAATCCTACACGTTAAAAATCTCCTATTTTATAATCCCAAGCCTATTTTACTATCATATAATCTCGAGTTTTTTTATTAAAAATTTTTAAATAACAGAACTTTGCAAAACTAAAGATTTAGCCAGTTCAATAAAACAGTTGTATATAATAACTCTTTTAGGAAGTGGCAGTTTTGTCGGAACAACATACTTTAGATTGATATAACTTTTTTATTGTTTTAAAATAGCCTTTACGGTGCTTTACAACTCCCTCTATCTCTCAGTGTCAGTCCCATAGTAATCGGCACAGTTGGTTTGGAGGTTAGCCCGGATAAACAGAAAGACAAATAGTCAAAAATGTCAAAATTATTTATTTGTGTTTTGGTATTGTGTAATTAACTATATGCACTTGAAAAAAACACAGTTATGTTGATATCACAGACAGTCTCTTTAATTTTATGTATATGTATTGAGATGTAGATATAGGTAAATAGTAATTTAAGTTTTTTCAGCTTTAGGCTATATCTAATATCCTGCATATAGCAGAGTATGCAGAGGAAATCTAGTGTTAAGACACTGCTTTCCCCACTTTCCGCGCAATTTTCAGGCATCGCGTATTGAATGGCGGAAGTCAACGCCACTCTTTGCCTTATTACCAAAGC
Organism: Heliconius himera; assembly: GCA_021202915.1. NCBI lineage: Eukaryota > Metazoa > Arthropoda > Insecta > Lepidoptera > Nymphalidae > Heliconius > Heliconius himera. Next base: position 1,279,380 of record JAJHJA010000079.1, on the reverse strand, counting down.
GAAGAAATGAAAATATTAATAAATTATAATTCATTTCCACGTTTGGGAACTGAACCCACAAGCGTCGCGTTTAAAGTTACGCTTGTACCACTGCGCCACGGTGGCGTTATTAAGTAATTTAAAAAAAAATGTTTAGTAACAATTAATAAAAATTAAGCACTTTTCCATCTTTAACCGAATCATAATCAGTGTAAAGTTTGATGTCAGTGTGTTTTGCGTCGTGTACATCGAGACTCAGATAAGACTTACGCACAGGGTAACCTAGCGGGGCGATAAGCGGAGCGGATACACTGTATGTACCGCAGTATGAATGCACCGGGAGGCAATATTAGATCCCAATTGCGGTCCGGAAGCGGTCCGGAATAAACACGGATAGCACGGAGAAGTTGAGAAATGGATAGATTAGAAGTCAAGAAACAATTATTCTTGTCAATTATCCTGTCAAAAACCTTTTAAAATATTATGCCTAGGGAAATACGATGGAAAGAAGACACGTCGGCTTAAAGTATGCTTTTCGTCCTCGGAAACATCTAAAAATTATACTTAAAAATAAATAAAAAATAACAGGTCTAAACTTTAAAATTTATTCAGATCAAATCCAAGCCAAAGGCAGACCATGTTTAATTTAAGAGAATAAATGTATATTCGTACAAAAAATGGAGAAAATAATCTAATTATAAAATATACTATAAAAGGAAATCCAAAAATTATACAACAACATCCAAAAAACTAAACCGAATAAAAGTTACAATACAGTAAAGAACATAACTATATAACACAAAGTTTGGAACGATTTCGTACGATGAAGTAATTATTAATAATAAAAGTTTAAAATGTATATACGCTGATATGAGAATATGTTACAGACATATAATATGCCATAATTTATATATTTAGGTACTACCTTATAATACAACAATATACTACAAGAATAGAAAAATAATAAGTAAAAGTATTACAATACACAGAATAAATAATCGGAAAATCACACCAATCTATATAACTTTACTACTTAATATTTTCGGGGCAAAAGTATTTTCGTATTGTTCATACAAAGCAAATATACTTTTGTGTTTATTTATAATATGGGCCGTTTTGATCGACCTTATGGGTAAAGCCATAATTCCATTTCTGTAAAAATTTTGAGATTTTTGATTTAAAAAATGACAGGTAGTGTTCAGTGTTCTTTGAGGTTAGCTTTATGCTTCCTAAAGAGTTCTGCAATTAGCGAAACAGGTGGAAATCTGATGGAGCAAGGTCAGGGCTATACGGAGGATGCATCAACACATCCCAGCCAAGCTCTCTCAATTTCTGCCCCTTGGTTATAGGTGAGTGCGGTTTGGTGTTGTCGTGGTGGAACGCCACGCCCTTCTTATTTATCAGCTCCGGCCAGTTTTTCTCAATAGCTTTTTTAACTTCATCAATTGCTAACAGTAGAGGCCAGAATCGATAGTTTTAGCCGGTGGCAAAAGCTCATAGTGGACGATTCCACATAGCATCATTTTGTCCCGAATCAGGCTGGGCTTTGCCACGGCCTGTGGGGCTTGTCCATGCATTGACCATGACCTTTTTCGCACATTCTTATCGTAAGTCAGCCATTTTTCATCAACCGAAATTAACTGTTTAAGAAATGGTTCGGAATTGTTATGTTTCAACAAAGAATTGCAAATTGCAAAGAATTGGAAACTCGTTGCATTAGGTTTTTCTCAGTGAGATAAAGATAACCTAACCACACACACATTTTTTCATAAACCTTCCATGTACAGACACGGATCTGTTAGGATTTTATTATAAATATAGATTTAGCTAAACTATAGCAGTAACTTTAAGCTGGCGAAGCCGCGAGTGAATCACTAGTGTTATATAAAGGGAATATTTTTGACTTTGTACATTTCTTTTTTTAGGTGAAATGTCAATGTTATTTATCTATGGACATAACGTATTCGGATTACATGACTTGTGGTGAACAGCTGTCCTACAATAGATACCAATCCAATAACGTTTTGTCCCTTGTTTGACCCTTTCTGAGACCTTGGTTAAATTAAAAACCAATTTATGTTAATTAATCGTGTTTTTTTCACGTATTGTTGATAACAAATGTTTCCCAACTATATTTGTTACCTTTTAACGTTTCAATATCAAACTTTTATTCTAGTTAGCTTAAAAAGAAACACACTACGATTTTTCCTTCCGTCTCAGCACTAAATAGAGCATCGTTTATTTTAGGTAGTATTAGACATACATTAAAATCAAAAAAAATATTTATTTAATATACTTTACATATAAATTATATTTTTATTTTATTATTTATATATTCACTCAAAGTGACATTTTTAAACTGTTATTCCGCGCTTAAGAAAGAAACATATATTTAGAAACGCTACGTTAAGTTTTATATTAATTTTCAAATAACTGTAATAATAAAATGATTTCCTTCGTCAAAGTTAACGTAACTATAATTATCATAGGATGAATTCATGGATATGGATATATATATATATATATATATATATATATATATATATATATATATATATATATATATATATATATATATATAATTTTTTTTCAGCACACGCTGTATCCCGCACACAGGCAGGCCGGGTAGGCAGAGGGAACCTAGTGTTAAGATACTCCGTTCTCCACTTTCCCACTTTTCGCCAATTTCTGGAGGCATTGCGTGTTGAGTGGCGGAACTCAACGCCGCGCTTTCCCCTCGACACCAGAGCGAAGAAATGAAAATATAAATGTAAATAAATATTTCATCTCCTCCAGTGGGAATCGAACCCACAACCAGTCGATTTGCAGGCACACTTTGTGCCCCTGAGCCACGACCGGCCTCGATATTATATTATTTACAGCTTTCTGAAATGTCAAAGGAAATTCTGATCTGAGTATATCATAAATAAATATTATAAAAACTATAATATTTTATTATTTATGATATACTCAAGTTTAAATATAAAATTTATGAACCCTTACTTGTTGACAGTTGTTATCTTCTATATGACTTGGTAAAATTTTTTCGTAACCAGAACGACCCTTGGACAACAACTTTGAAACTTGATAAAGTAAAAAATATTTAGGAATAGTTTTTCGCTTTACTGCCATGAATAGAAGAAAAAAATACAATATTTCTTTTTTTGTAACTGACTGAAGAGACATTATGATAAATTTGAAAGTTTTTGATGTAGATTGACCAGTATTTTTAATCAACTAAAATATTGGAATTGGTTATAAAAATTATCAATATTTCTTAATTATATGTAATTAAAACTTGAATAAACATGTGTTTTAGTCTCTGGTTTTAAAGAGACTAAAACATATATTTATTTATAGCGCAAGAAAATAAATATTATTTCTTTAATTACATGTACGTAAACAATATTTGGAATTTCTAAAACGTAGCCGCTGGGAGATGTCACCAGGAATACACTTTCAGCAATGAAACATTTATAACTTATGATCATCACATTAAATTAAAATAAATAATAGGGTTAGTAAGTTGGGTTAAGTGCCACAAAATGCTGATTCATCCGCTTTTAATATGTGCCTTACCCTCGTCTTACATTTTTCTTACATTTATGTAGAATTATCCATTTTGCAAATGGAACCAACAACAAGAGTATGGAAAACAATATAGGTACAATACATTAACTTACTATTTAGATTATACAAAAAACATTATTGTCATAACAAATGAGAGTATCAGCTTCAAGCTGTACCCGCATACAGCAAGGTACGCAGAAGGAACTCAGTGTTAAGCAACTCTGTTCCCCATTTTCCGCCGAACTCTGGAGGCATTGCGTTATAAGTGTAAGTGTATGTAAATTAAAATAAATATTTATTTTAATTTATTATTAATTTCCTGGAGTGGGTGTCGAACCCACAACCAGTCGCTTTTACAGTCACACACTGCCCTACGACTGATAAACTGTCACACGACTGTCGTAAAAAATACAAAATAAAAATAAACTATTCCGATATATGAGCAAAATATGTAAAAATATTCTATTCTATTCTATTCAATTCTTTGTTAACCTTCACGTAAAATTCATGAACCTTAATCTTGAATTGGTTATTAAATATTTCAAGTTAACGTTTCATAACGATTCATACTATCTATAGATAGTCGCTTGTTACATATTTAATTATAAAAAAACCAAAAAACCATCATTTTCCAATTCCATTCAACTTATTTTTTTTTTCATCTGATTGTATTTTCAATATTTGAAATTGAAATCATCTGGTGTATGCTATTATATTGTGATCAGGAAAGAGCAGCGAAGCATGTCATTATATTAGAGTCAACATTTCGATAAATCACATGTCAGAGGCACATAGTGGAAACGTTTCTTCTGGACATTTTTATTTTTTTGGCAAATTAAGTTATAAATGCTTAAATCTCCCTATAGAGGTACAAATTTATAAGAAATATCAACAATCCACAAAACAAAAAATAAAATAAAAAAAGAGTGTTAAGTCTCGACATCTAAAACACAATACACTTAAATTTATTAATTGTTTAAACTTTTTAATATATTTTTATTTATTGCAATTAAAAGTAAAAAATGTAAAAATTAAATAATATACTAACAATAAAGTGACCTTTGCAACTTTTATATCGCACACAGTGCGTTGATTTAATTTATTAATAAGATTTTCATTGCAGAAATTATGTATCTAAATTCCAACTCGAAGTTTGAATTAAAACTGTCCTATCGTGTGAATAAAAAGTATTGAAGTGTGTAACTATTTATTTTTTATAATTATAATAAAAAAAAATGTTACTTGGTCATGGAATACATAAAATTATGATGCACTAAAAAGGTAAAAAAAAAACATATTGCACTAAAAAGGTTTTAGACTCTCCTAACCAATTATATTTTTATTAGTTAAGTTCCCCCATAAATAATACAACCAATTCAATGAATTATTATATAAGGAAAGTAAATATAGTTATATTTTTTTTATTTATTACAGTATGTATATTTATTAGAGACAGTATCATCATTTTTTAATGTTAATTTTAGAGTATACTTTTCTTGCCCGATCGAGCATCAATTGCTGTAATTTTTTTCAAATTTTATAAGTTATATAAACATAGGTAAATTGCCACTGAAAACATAAAAAATCTTGTTTGATTAAGTATCATGTCTAAAAGTAGATATGCGCTAGCGGTCTGACCACTCTGCAATTTCCTTCTTTCATTATACTTTGTGCCGTGTATTTTACAGTCGTTTCATTATTTGAATATTGTTTTTCTTAACAGTTTTCTTTGAATGTTTTTTCTAAGATGCCATTTATAACTTGATTTCGTATTTAGGTATATCTTACAATATTGACTCTTTCAATAAGGCTCTATTAAAGTTTATATACTATTGTTAGCGAACTCGTGTAAAAGAGGGTAGATGTTGGTGAAAAAGATGATAAAAGCAGTGGAATTGTGTCAATCGAGGGTAGTTGCTTGTAGGCAACGGCCCCTATTGGAAGGAAACTAGTGTGAAGTATTGTTATTAGGTGATACGTATCACTTATTGCAATTACTCTTTCCAAATAGTTTAGAAACATATAGACGATATGTTTATATAATGTTTTTTTAAAAACGTTAACCGCTTTCGATTTCTAACACAATTATCTTTATATATAAAAAATAATATTTGTTTGCATGTTCTTTATATAAACGATACATTCGATGATCTTTACAAAAGTTGTTATGCATGAGCCCACGAAGGTTTCTGTGTTGGTACGACCATTTTTTTTTTAAATGAACAAAATTAATAAAATGACTCAAAATGAATATTTATACATATTTGTTAAATGTAAAAAAAAGGATTGCCTTCAAATTTATTTCAGTTGGTGGCGTAGCAACGTGACAGGGTACTGTAATATATTATAAAAATTAACAAGCGTAAACCATTAACGTTTTATCTAATAGGTTTCTCTCATATTTTATATCAATGTAAATAACAAAATGTATTTTTAACCTTACTTATGTGTTTTCATATATTGGGTCATATATAGTAGTAAGTTAAAAAAGTGGCAAATTTCTTATATTGAAATATTTTTTTATTACAATTTAAAGATAAGCAATTATTATTGTCTTCAAGCGCCGAAAAGCCGTAGTTTTCCTAGAACTTGCACAGTTAAAAATCGAACTCGATCGAATCGAATCGAACCATAGTATAGTGTCAATATATAGAGAATATATAGAGTCATATATAATGTAGAACAGTCCCAAAATATATAGAGTTGAAAGCTATTGAATTAGTATCATAGACGGAAAAATTTATACTATTTCTAAAGAACAAATACAAATAATCTATAGAAGATATAAGCACAGTACAAAGACAATGTTGGAGTTAATAATGGTTTTATTTTATTTGTACAGCATCTTTGCTGCTAGCGACGGATACCGCTAATAAAAGAGATTTTTGTGTGTGACGCACGTTTAATTCCAACAGAAAAAACACGTTTGTATTCGAGGAAACAGTATACAATATATAAATACTATTTTGGTATTGTATAAATGACCCTATGTTTTCTGTTTTCTTTATGGGCGATACGAAGAAAACTGCAATAAAAAGTGTTTTTGTTTCACACTTGTAAAAGTATAGTTAGCAAACTAAATTCGATAAGATTTATGTTTGTTTAGGAGTGTGCAAGTTTATTTTATTTCATTTCCAATACAGTATAAAATTATGTTGTGTATTTTATACTGATAAATAATTATATATACAAATCATACTTTTGTGTTTTTGTAAAATAATTTTATTTAATCACTATCGTGGTGCAATCTTTTTGAATGAAATCAAAAATTATAGCTATCATTAATTACAAATGTAGGTATCATTTCAATTAAGTTAATGATAACATTTCTCATATTTGCTTTGACTGTTAGTAACGTTTCTCAACTAGTATTACGTCGGAAGAAGTAGCAAGGAATACTATAATATTAAATTTTCTTCGTAACATGCCAGATATATGAAATGTTTAAAAATTTTACATGAAATATCTCATTTATATATTAGTTTTTATTTAACTTTGTATGAGTAATTTTAATTCTACATTAGCATTGTTAAAGTCGTCGTGGCAAAGCGCGGCGCTGAGTTCCGTCGGTCAACACGCAATGCCCCAAAAATTTGGCGCAAAATTAGGAATGGAGTGTCGGACTAGTTTCCCTTTTGCCTACTCTGCTATAGGCGGTATACAGCGTGAAGCAAAAAAAAAACTAATTTTAATTTGTTTATTTTAAGTGGTTGAACTGAGAATCCATATGTTTACAATATCTCATTGATTTCACCAACAAATTCAGAACTTAATTTTGAGTTATTGCAATAATTCTCATTATTGCAAATTTGCTTTTGATTGGACGCCGAATCAAAGCAAAAACCTTTTAAATCAAAACCATTGTACTGCACCATATATGTTTTAATAATTTTATTTCAAACTTATCTGAAATACTAAGTATTTATTATCTTTGTTAAGGTACCACAGATAATATCCAGGTCATTAGTCGACATTATCAGAGCAAGCATCCGATAAAAGCCGTTGTTCCAAAATAATTTGCAGATAATTACTATCCAAATATTACTCTCCGGAATACATGTGTAATCTATCTTCTACATTGTATTATATGTACGTACAATTAGCGACTTAGTTGCGCACGTGATATTGAAAAGCCAATAATTCTTGGATAGCTGGTGATATTAGTTTGTACTAGTTTTAATGAGTAAATATTCTTTTTATACATTCTTTATTTGGATCGTCAAGATTAGTCGTAAAAACTGAGTATTGATATTCTTTGGAAACAATATTAGCGATCATCTTCACGCTGTATGTAACTGGGTAGTGGTAGTCTAGTATTAAGTCACTCTACTGCTCACAGAGCGGCGGAAATCAACGCCGCGCTTAGCTCGACACCAGAGCGGAGATGGAGAAACAAAAATAGTAAATATTTAATTTTTCGATTGGGAATCGAAACCACAACCTGTCACACGTCACTGTACAGTGACACGCTAGTGCCCTTGAGCCACGACTGGCCTCTTCTGGCAAATAATATGTTCTTATATATAAATGAAATGTGATATATATTGTAGAAATTGGCTATACAAATATTAGCAACATTTAGATTTAATGAATTCCATCATTTTGTTCAACACGATTAAATAAAATGTTTACCAAAGTTAATCGAAAATAAATTTATTATGACTAAAACATACTTTCGTATCTTTACAAAGCTATTATCCATTTTAATTGAAATTTAATAAAGCTCCATTACCTTACTATATAAGACGCGTATAAGTTATCTTTGACTTTGGTTATTAAATTATGAATACCGCCACAGGTCTAATACAATGCCGCTTATGGTATGAGACACAGGGTACTACGAGACGTTGATACATTATTAATTAAACAACTATATCTACAAATATGGCGTTTCTTGCCCAAATGAGATAAGAAAATGTAAATATTTCGTGAATATAATTTTGTTTGTATGAAAAATCTCTTGACGATAACCGTTTTGCATTAAATAAATGTTTTCTCCAATAAATGCTCACGTCATGGTAATGGTTTGAAATGTTAAATAATAATTTAACACTAAAAGATTATCAAATATTTAATATTTTCATTTTCTTCGAGTCGAGGTCTGGTGTCGCGGTAAAGCGCAGCGTCGAGTTCCACATTTAACATGGAATGAATCCAGAATTAGGAGGCAAATGGGGAATGAAATTTCTAAACACTAGGTTCCCTCTGCCTATCCTGGTGTGTGCAGCGTGACGCAAAAAAAAAAGATTTTCTATAAAATATGTCTCTTCTGGAAATAACAATTTATGTGTTTTTTATATTTAGGTATAGGGAGCGAAGAAATGAAAATATTCAATATTTCATCTCCTTGAGCGGGAATGGAACTTGTCGCGTTTACACTCGCTCGTTTGTACCTATGCGCACCGACTGGCATTAGAGTATACAGGATGGAAGAGGCAACGCTCCTTTTACGGAAACTGCATATTGAGTAAAATATTTCAAACCTATATCTAAAGAAATTAATCAAGATGCCTCAACAGTTTAGACGTAGGATTTTTTTTTCATTTCACGATTTTTATCCATACCTGTATTTCGTGTGACGAGATTACGTATAGATCCCAATACATAAACACTTACTACTACAAAAATACTACTAAAGGTTAAACAACTTTGAACTTTATCGCCAATAAATACGACTCGATTTCGTAATGGGGTGTGTGCGGCAGTGTTCCTTTGATAGGTTTATGTGTGCGTACGTCGTCCTTACAAATGGCGTTTTATTTTAAAACGACAATTTTATTATTTATTTTGTTTGAAAAAATAACTTTTTGGGAATTTATTTTTTCTGATTTATATTAGGCTTTTATAGAGTAGTTAAAACTGTGGTTTCATTTAAAGTGGTGCTTACACTTCCATCCTGTATACGAGTCTAGCTCATTTGATAAATACAAATACCAACAGAGTAATAACTAAATACTTAGGGGCTGTTTAGCAACGAAGTTCAGTCATTACCCCTTCTACGCATACATGGAAATTAGGGAAGTTTACGGCAAGTTATGAATTGTACCTACACAAATGAAATTAGTTTAGTTGAATCTATTTAAAACTGGAAAAATTTGAGTGTAATATCATTTCCTTAGATCATTTTTTATATTATATCGTTATTAAGCATGCGAAACTCTACGTCTAGCTTGTCCAAACACTGGTATAATAATATTTTTATTAAAATATTTTTCACATATAAACTATATTATCATATGTTTCAACTATTTTGACAGGCGTCAAAAGCATTTCCTTTAGCGTCAACGTCAAATGTAGTTATTTTAAATATCCTGCCAAGTACATTTCTTTTTGAAAAACCACGGTGCCTCATTTTTGTTAACTCACTACAATGATTACTGTACCGGTGACCATCGTGACCCGGGGGCACAAGTGTGTGATTGTAACGCGACGGTTGTGAGTTCGATCCCCACTCGAGGGAGTAAATTATAATTTATTAATATTTTCATTTCTTCGCTCTGGTACAAAAGCAAAAGCACGGATACAACGTGAAAATGTGATATTTGATATTTTATTTTAATATTGTACATGAATCGACAAAATGTTCAAAACGTGCCAACATGTTATCTCCGTATGATAGGTATGCAAGAATAAGGTATAAGATTTTTAGGAATTTAATTTAATAATAATTGAATAATCTTCTTAAGAAATATTAAGCTTCTTAAGAAACATTTTTATCTTTCTGTAATCTCCTTTGGAGCTTATCACAATATTTCTGTTAAGTTTTATATTTTGCAATATGAGATCCATTATAAGAAAAATAACTCTTATAATTGGCTCGTACTAAATAATCTTTACTAAGAAATAATTTAATGTTTTTAATTTTGCTTTAGCTGAAGCGATAATAACAAATTCAAATTCCACTTAAGAAAAAAAAAACAAAATAAATATTCCTTCCACGGTTTACATAATTTAACATTAGAGCTTAATATGAAACGGACGTTATTTCGTTAAATAATTGCATTATTCAATCGCTTGTGATTATTAAAAAGGACAGTAAGATTACGCAGATTTATTAAAAAAAATAATGGACTAATTTCCATAATATATTGTACTGGCCACTTTTTTCTATGAAGGAAATGCAAAAAAAGGAAGGGCAAAAATGGCTTTACTCTTAAATATCAACCCTCGCTTACAAAGATTTTATTTATTCCGTGACAGGGTGGACTTGAAAAATGGTCATTCATATAATCTAATACAACGATCGTACATATCTTCATAGAATATATTTAACCATTACGTCGTTGTAGTTTAGAAGGACGTGTTTACTTCCCCGTGTACTTTAGGGTAGCGAGTGAGCTTCACGCTGTATCAGGTACCTACATGCTAAATATCACTCAGTTCTGTACTTTAACTCCTTAAAAGAAGTCGTAATTTATTAACATGTTTAAAATGTTATTCCACATTTAGGAGAGAAAAGTATTTATTAGGAAAACGTATAAAAAATTGAACGTAACGGGATTCGAAACCATTTTGCCTCTTTGGAAACCGTCCAAACGCTCTGTCCAACTAAGCCATATGTTCTCATCGAGCTACGTCGAAATTCTTATACTAGTACTGTACTACTTAGCATCTCTGTAGGGATATTCTTACAAATTTCTGCTACCCAAAGATAATTACTTAGAATTATCATTTGGCATGAGAGTTTTTTTAAGAACTATTTTTTAAAAATGAATGCTATTTCACCATTAAGAAAGAAATATCTTAATAAATAAGAAGACGTTAGTTAGGTGATGAGACTTAACACTGCACCTTGCTTAACAATACTCAAAGAATATAAATAATATAAATAGGAATTGTGTTTTCTTTCAAATTTATGTTTTATAAAATCTACAAATATTTAATATAGCTCGTTTTAGCACTATTCTCTTATTTACGACAATAATTGTGAAAGATACTTACGTAAAAGTTTTGTAAGGATATATTGATTTTTTTAAATTATTTGTTCACATTTTTTTTATCTAGTGAAGAAAGAACCCATTAAATATTTTAAAGGACCAATACAAGTCTGTATAGTAGTTAAATAGGCGAAAAAAACTAATTTTATTAAATATATTAATAAAAAATAATAGTATATAAAACACGAAAACCACATCCCAAACCCAACTCATCTTATACAGTGATGCAAAAAGTTATTATATTAGCATAGGTTCTATTTTTTATTTACAAAATAATCTGAGGTTTCCTCTACCTGCCTTGCTATGTTCGAGACACAGCGTGAAATTAAAAAAAAAACAAATCCTTATAAAAAAACCCAATGTGTTAAAAAAATTAAATAAATGTGTAATAATAGTCAAGAGGGCGAAGACGCCGGCGAGAGGTAGGCTAGATAAAATATATAAATGTATATCTACCTTCATCGACAAGATGTCTTTTAAAAATATCAAAATTCTTAAAAATCCTTGCAAAGTTCGGTGGAAGTGACAGCGGTTCCTTGGGACGTCAAACTTTAGAGGTTATTTTAATTTTTTAATTGCCCTTTGGCTTTTAGAAATGAATATAGGTATATTTTCTGTTTCCTGGACCAATAAATTAATTATTATGAGCGAATATTTTAAGCGTCCCTTTACAAGGAAGCAGTCAAAAAAGATGCCTAATAAATAAAATTTAAAAAATATTTTTTAAATTTTACGGAATCGACTGAACCGCGACATTTATCTAAGCTGTCATTTATTTCGACATGGGTCAGGAACAGGTTTATGAATTTGAATATCTTAATACTGATAGCATTAATTAGCGAGAATTCAATATAATTACTACTTCGACTAGAACAAGACAAGAGAAATTAAAATATGATGGTAAAAAAAGTAACCAAAACATATGAAAAAATTTGCTAAAATATTAGAAAATAATGATTTTCTGAAGAGGATTGATGGATCGTGCGTGGAGGGGCAGTAGGGGACGTCATCACCGGTGAAACCATGACGATGATTCTATTCGCAATCGTATTATTTGTTTGATATATAAGTGAATATTTTTCCATATAAATAACACCTCTCCATAGAAAACCTACACTTTTTTACATAGAATATCAGTCGAATACTATATCGTACGAATACTATAAAACACTTTTATAAATCATTACACATGTTGTTGTAATGAGTGAGTCTCGTTTTATTATTCAAAGATGGTTTTCATTCCCTTAAAGTCATCATCATTTCGTTATCATAGGAAAATTTTATCGTTCTTTCCTGTTACATTGCATCTATTACTACTGTTTGAGCTGAAAATGTCTATTTAACATATATGTAAGATTTTATGATAGATGACCCGGCCACGGCTTCGTCGTATTGAGTTATACGAATATAAGCAGTCTGTTTGTCTGTGCACGCTAATCTCAATAACGGCTTAATGGATTTTAATTCAGTTTTCACTATTGTATTTTTGCAGAATTTCCTTAACATTTAGTATTTTATTTAAATCAATTCATGAACAAAAAAATTATACCAATATAAGGTATTTGATTCGACAAAATTGCTACAAAATAATTATTTTATTGAATTGGCTGAAACTATCGATGAATGTACATTATACAGCCACTTAGCACGCAATGACGCCAGAATTCGGCGGAAAGTGGTGAACGGAGTGTCTTAACACTAAGTCCCGCCTGAAGCTGATTTAATTTAATTTTTAAATTAAGTTTATTAAAATATTCACTTTTTATGCTTATTAAGCTTATAAATTATTAACAAAAATAATGACGATGAATAACGATTATAATAAAACGATATTTTCGCTGGATATTTAAATAAAATCGAGTCAAATTTAGAAAGAATATAGGCATACTCAACTCTTTTACTTTTTTAACAAGTCTATTACTACGCGTCAGTAACACAGCACAGTTGTGCAGTAAGACAGTACTCTATTTTACGTTCCACAACACATAAGTCATAGAATAAAGAGTATCAGTTTCACGCTGTATCCCGCACACAGCAGGGTAGGCGGAGGGATAGGCGGATAATTGACAAACAAACTAACGTAATATTTTGCCACGTGACATTGGCGAGGTGATTAGTGCTCAACTGGCACGCTCAAAGCGCCATAAATGAAGAACTGGACTAAACTGAAATTTTGCCAAATGGTTTTTTTACTGTTACAAATGATCTTATATATTGATATGTCTATATAGATATGTATTAAATTGACTGAATGAGAATATAAAATATAGGTTATAATTTACATTTAAATCTATTTTACTAATGTGAGCTTTGGATAGTAAATTGAACAATGATGTCTCGAATTCGGCCGAATTTATTTATACAAGAAGAGCAATTACTACTTTGTATGATTCATATATTGAGTTAATTGAAATAATCGTTTTAAATGTTCTACTATTATATACTTATTATGGTTTTTATTAAACTTCCTCGTTATAAATAACCAAAAATACTTAGTAAACACTATGTAGTATATATTAAAACTTTAAAATACGGAAATGTATGCGTGTATTCGTCCAACGTGGCATTAATGCAGAATATGTAAAGTTCATCCGATAATAATCGAGAAGCTAATGCGTTGCCTTGACGTCAAATAGATGAATCTATCTCCATGGTAAAGAGATGCACCTTGAACAGATTATTAAATCACATTTACGTCGAGGCTATCATGGCGCAGTGGCACAAGCGTGCGGCTGAAAATGCGTCGGTTGCGGATTTGATTCACCAGATCATCATGTGAGGTGAAGATGTAAACAAATAAATATAAGATTTATGTTTTTTTTTGTAAAGGACCGTAAACCGGAAAGTAGCGTAAACCGGAAAGTGTATTAAGCACAGGAAAACGGAGTGCTCTTTTTAATATGGAAAAAGAAGCTCAATGTTGTCAAAAATGTTATATTTTGTTTCGTTTCCTTTTGTTTCGAATAATACTTTATTAATTTTTAAGAAAATAAACAGAAATCTTCAATTTCAGCCAGATCCCATACTTAGATTCTAACCAAACTTTCATCAAACTGTCAATGTTCCCTTGAAGGGTATCCTTTCTAATAAAAAAAGAATAATCGAAATTGGTTGGCAGGATATTCAGTTATTCGCCCATTTGTCGCCCACATGCTTAATGCAAATTTAAAACTTATGTGTTTTTCTCTTAGTCATCATTGTCAGAAATGAATCAAATTAAAATGAAACCACACGGGGGGCACTAGCTTTCAAATATAAAAGAATAATTTAAATTGGTTCACCCAGTCAACAGTTTTGAGGTAACAAACATAAAAAATTTAAAAAGAAAATAGAGTCGAATTGATAATCTCCTCCATTTACAGAAGTCGTTTAAAACATACTCAAATAAAAACTGAAATATAATCAAATATCTTTACCTATTATAACTTATATAATAAAATATGAACGAATCCAGAAAATTTTACTAATTGAATTAGTTGAACCAAAATAAAGCAATTAATATTCAATAAGGAAAATTTTCACAAAGCTAATTTATTTTAAAGCATAATCGTTAGACATTTTAGTATGATAAGGTACTTACAATTAAATATTAAATAAATGTTATTTATAAATTTTATAGGTACTTGTTGTTACTATTTGTTGATGGCTTATTTAACTAATTTTCTTTGTCTTCAATATCCTTACTTAATCTATTAACTGTTATATTTATCTATAATAATATGCCATATCTTACTGAGCATGAATATGCCAGTGTTGCCTTAGCAAGTATGGCAACACTGTACTTTGATAGGATTAATGGCAGCCATGTTTGTTACTAAATTGTATAAAACGCGGTATTCATTTGCTTTGAGGTAATTTGCTACATTATGCTGGAGCAGTGTATGTAGGTAGGTGAAGCTCGAGTGTTAGTGCATTGTAAAGGGGCACTTGAACCCTGCGGGCGCAAGTCCAGGCACTGCTTCAAGGGTATTAATATTTATTGTTGTATCTATAATAAAATAAAAATAAATCAAAATAAATCAGCTTCACGCTGTATCCCGCACACTGCAGGGTAGGCAGAGGGAACCTAGTGTGTTAAGACACTCCGTTCCCCACTTTCTGCCGAATTCTGGAGGCATTGCGTGCTGAGTGGCAGAATTTAACGCCGCGCTTGTCCTCGACACCAGAGCGAAGAAATGGAAATATAAATTTAAGTAAATATTTCACCTCCTCGAGTGGGGATCGAACCCACAACCAGTCGGCTTTACAGTCACACCTTGTGCCCCTGCGTCACGACTGGCCTCATGTATCTATAATAATAAAGTATATTATTATATACCTAGTTAAAGTATTGAATTTATTTATTTAATATACGGAATTACGTTCCTGTTTGAATATGTTTGACATAAGTATTTTAAAAAGAAAAAGAGAAACACAATTATATCGCATTTTATTTTTTTTCTTAGTTGGAACGTATTAATAAAATTGCAATTCATTTGTTTTTGAGTATAAAATAAAGATAATTAATAAAATATCCTTTCTTTATCATGATTATATCATGTATTTTTTATACACTATAAAGGAATTATAATGAAAACCAGGATGAAATCCAAAAAAAAAGATGTAGAAAGAAAATGTATCACCATACAAAAATCATCCATTTCTGTTTGGTAGTTTTGGCGTGAATTGCAAACAAACGAACTGACAGATGGATAAAAATTTTGCTGAGTGGTTTTTTAGCATATATAATCGATATGTAACCTAACCAACCAAATGTTTTTATATCTTTCATGTACATAATTAAGTTTCTCAGCCTTTTTTTATACATAGAGATTGTAACTTACTGCAGTTTTCGTCAAATCTCTTAAATACTGAAGATAATATTCCTCAATTACGGCGAAAGACAAACGTAGTGAAAAGATTCATTAAGTTTTTTAATATTTTATTATTGCTAATTTTAAGAGTAAGAATTATTAATTAAAACAATTGTTTTAATACATTTTTAAAAGGTGATCTCAACAAATTAAATGAAACTTTTAAGGTCCAATGAGAGAATAATACAGATTGTAATTTTAATGTAATTACTTATTAATTTACATGATCAAGCTTAATTTAAAGAAGAATATCTAAATGATGAAGCAACTCTTAGATCTAAGGACTTAGAATGGATTCATTGTTTCGTGTCAATCCCAGTTTGACGCCAGTAGCGTAGTTTATGTCTTGCACGCGGTAAATACCAAAAGTCACTATACTTCCAAATATTCATGTGTTTTATACAAATATTTCGTACATCCAAAATGGTATTCTGACGTTATATTCAGAACGAGGTGGGAAGGCGGGCTGCGTGTCTAATATTTAGTCATACATAATACAAGTTAAATGTTATTATTTTTTATATAATATATATATAGAAAAAAAATCTGCTTAAGTATTAAATTTAAAAAAAGTAAAATGAAAAAGTGAAGACTAAATTGTTTTGCAAAACAGATGTGCTTTAGTCCATAGGTTTAAGTGTTATTGAATCTGAATAATTTTAAAGAACCATTATTTTCTTAGAAACTACTACTAAGTACTTTGTTTTATTAGTAACGACACCAAGCATGTGTTAAAAGAATTTAATTTTATATTTTACTTTTCTTCTATTGACTTTATTTTAAATATTTTAGATCTTTTTTTAAATCATCTTCCATCTTTATCGTTGTCTTTGCTTTTATTTCAACTGGAGCCAAATCTTTTAATACACTAATGTGAGGACCGTAAATTAAAGTGAATAGACATTTATAGTAGTGATGATTTTCATTTTTGTAGCTTCACGCTGCGTGTCGCACGTATCAGGATAGTCAAATGGAACCTACAATAGGTCCCCAGGTTCCCTGTCAAGAAACTTCCATTTCACTCTCATTAAAACACTTCCGTCCCCCACGTTTCCCTGAGTTCTTGAAATATTGCGTGTTGAGTGGTGGAACTCAACGTCGCACTTTGCCTCGTTACCAGAGCGAGCGAGCTCAATGTTGTCAAAAGGTGAAATTTATTTTCTATAGTTATACTATCTATTACCTTTGTCCGGGCAGGCTAAATACTAAATATACCTTACACAATCTAGTACTTATAATTGGCGGCCAAGGCGTTTCTATGATCTCTGAAGTGGCGGCCTTTTCAATTTATCGCTCACTCTTTCTTTAGATTTAATCAATAGCTTTTGAAATGATCTTGGAAAGGTAGACCATCAAACTATTAATAATGTCAAAAAACTTGGATTTATCACAATTTTCATAATTAATAAAATCCTCTTAACAAAGTTTTGAATAGGGCGGACACCTCAAACTTATTTATATACAAAATATACTATCGGAGATAGTATATGAGATATACTTTATAAACAGTTTAAAATGTAAACCGTGTGGCTAATGTATGATTGGTCTCCAGCACTGTTAAATTCTAGTTCATAGTAATTTGGTAAAATGGGGTAAACTCTCCGAAAAGTTTTACTATATCTGCAAAAAGGCGGTAGGAACTGTTAAGCACTTGTTGGTAAGATGTAGGGTACTCCTAATAAGCGGGTACTACTTGTATCCCTATGATAGTGTTAGTATTCAAATGTTATTGTTGTACTTAGTTTTACGGCAGCTAGGGCACAGAGAAATATAATAAGCAACTAACAAACAATAAATTTTTGAGAAAAAGGATTTTTAAAAACTGTATACAAAAGCCTTACTCAAAAAAATCTTTAAAAATCAGCTCCTGATTAGACTCTAGTGATGAACGTGCATGTGAAACATTTTCCTTTATTCTCGAAGCCTTCAAGGCTTAAAACTGAAAGAACATATAGCTCCACGAGAAATAAATATTATGATGGATTACAATTTTAAAGTAAATAAGTCCTTCTAAGAAGGAATAGATCTCTCTACAATTTGCTAAGAAATCTCAACTTCTCTAGGATTATCATCATTTTTTCTTAGAACGTACAAGTAGAAGAACTTCGGCGGCTTTATTACAATAGTAGGACAATATTTTTTTAATTAGATAAAGAAAGAAAATTTACTGTCCGAATGGAGGCACGCGTTAATGTGCATTTCAAAGGGTATAATGAAACTACTATAAAGAACTTAAGCCTACATTTGGACCGTAAATCCCTGGCACTGCTCTCAGTTCCTGCAACACGATGAGTTCTACGTGTAAAAGTCTAGTCATTTTCCGTACTTCATTTAACTGGATTCTTGATTTATAAAAATATATTAAAAGTACACATGTATATGTAATGGGGAACGGAGTGTCTTAATATTAGGCTCCCTCTGCCTATCCTGCTGTAGGCGGAATACAGCGGGAAGCTGAAAAAAAATTACACACTATCTGTGTTAATACATATGGCGATATGCTGGAAACTCATTAAAATGTACAAGTGATAATTATTTAGGGAGATAATTATTTAGGGAGTTCCTTAGAATTAACATAATCATATTCGATATAATAAATATTTTTACAGTACAACGACCCCTGCACAAGATGATGAACCAGATTGGTCGAGGAATACAACCATTAAAGAATATTTAGGTCAGAACATTACAAATGATACATATGGTATGTATGTAGATGTGTATTGACAATTTATATTTATACCCAATAAGATATTTGGGCATGAGACAAAATGTAAACAAAGAATCACCGTTTTTAAAACTTTTATGTAACTTTTTAATTTCTATTTAATTTGGTCCAGGTTTACTTTAAAATATAAAAATTCTATATAACAAAATCAAAATAATCAAAAAACAATTTTATACTTATCAAGAAATTTAATTAAAACAACAAAAGTCACAAAGTCACACGGCATCACATATCAACAGTATTATCTTATTAACAGGTAGACTGATGAAAAATGGCGGGCATAATCTGACCGATGACAAAACATCACATTTTAATGTAAAACTTCCGCAGTACCTGTGATTTATAATTTATTATAGTAGTCCTAAGTTTGAGAACAATTTGGCTTTTGGGTGTTTTTACATGTCAAGTATTTAAACATTATTAAGAAAATTAAGAAAATAATCTATGGTATATATGATACCATAAACTATAATTGAAATAATTTTAATTTGAAAATATGAAAACAATTTTTGTTCTAGATTATTATATTCGGTTCTTTTCAATTCAAATTTTATATAATTGCACATATTTTTCTGTAAAATTTCACTTCAACATCCAAAATTTGAAAATATAATTATAAAAAAACATATCATTATCGATGACATCGTTAAATTTAAATCATAATCGTTATTAATTAGTAGTTATAGTTATATCATTCAAAAATATTATTTATGGATAATAAATTCATCGATATTTTCTTTACTTAATATTCTATATTAAACTTCTATAAAATAACATTTTTTTGATTTTATCTCATGCCTTCGTGAATAGGTCATGTACTAAGCTTATTTTTTATATGAAACAAAATTTTTATATCTATATACTTTACAGACTATATTTTTAAATGTTTATTTTTATACAAAATGTGTAACTATTTCGATACGATCATTTAGAGCTATAGGACCCTAGGGAGGAGAAGATTTTACGCAGTTTATAATATTGCATGATAGGTATAGTCATTATTATTTATAAAATATGTCAGGCCAGTCGTGTGATATGTCACAGGGGCATAAGTGTGTGACTGTAAACGCGACTGGTTATGGGTTCGATCCCCACTCGATGAAAAGAAATATTTATTTACATTTATATTTTTATTTCTTCGTTCTGCTGTCTGAGCAAAGCGCGGCGTTCAGTTCCGCCACTCAAAATGCCTTTAGAATTCTGCGGAAAATGGAGAACGAATTGTCCTAAAACTAGGTTCCCTCTGCTTACCTTTCTGTGTGCTGGATACATCGTGAAGCTGATTTATTTTTTATTTTAAAATATAAATTGTTTCAGATACATTATACGACGTGCCAACGAGCATGATCGTATTATTGTCTTTTCTTTATGGATCGATCTCGGTTTTAGCAGTTGTTGGCAATTTCCTAGTAATGTGGGTGGTGGCAACATCACGCAGGATGCAAAGCGTAACTAATTGCTACATAGCCAATTTGGCCTTAGCTGATATCGTAATAGGTTTATTTGCTGTACCATTCCAAGTAAGTGAAATTATTTTAGACAGATTAAAAACGTTACAGAGTTCTATTAAAATATAATTATTTGCTTAATATAACCTAAATGTAAAATTAGCATTATTCTATTTAACTTTTTGTTTCAAACTTTACAGATATTATAATCACAAAATTTATTTCTAGTTCCAAGCCGCGTTACTGCAACGATGGCTGCTTCCACATTTCATGTGTGCTTTCTGTCCGTTTGTGCAAGCACTAAGTGTCAACGTTAGTGTATTTACTTTGACTGCTATTGCTGTGGATCGACATCGTGCCATTATTACGCCGCTAAGGTAAAAAAATATTTAATTGATAATAAATCATACTCGAATTTAAATTAAAATATTTAAATATAAATTAGGTCTTAATTGTTATATCTAAAAAATGCAGAATTTTAACTTGAGAAATTATTTATTGCTATACTTGTGTGTATGTATGAAAAGAAACTCTGCTTGATGTTAATCAGTATAAGCAAACCTTATAAAAACGAAAAAGAGAATGGTTCTCTCTCTCTTTTTCGTTGTGTTTTCAGTGACGTGATTCATGCATCAATGGAGACGCATATATCATGTCATTGAAAAACATTTAAAATAGATAATTCCAGTAAATACATTTAAAATCTCATTAAGACAAGAAAAATATTCCTTTAAATAAACAAGATATTCATATTATATTAACAACAATTTTAATACATGCTATGATAAAGTACCTCGTGGGCGACCACCAACACTACCGAGCTCGCAGGTTTACCAAGTAATAAATCGGTATGCGCCAAACAAAATTAATTAACGTTAATCCAGATTATTTGTGGAAGCCTGCGCGCATTTCAATAATACGTACATAGTAATAAAAAATAATTATGTTAATGACAATGATGACAACCATTATTTAATTGTCTTTATTGATTTATTGCTACAATGGATGGATACTTGGATGAAAAGATATCGTATGAAATGTTTCGTTTGTAAGCAAAAATATTTATTAAAAACAACATATCTATCTTATATCACAATAAAATGTATTTTCCAAAGCTCTTAATATGTTGAAAATATTTTTAATTTAAAATGCGGAAGTGTATTCATTTGTTATTGTAAATTACACCATATGTTATGTAAGAAATTCTCTTTATGGACACCATTTCGATGTTTTTTACGTTGTAAATAAAATACAATATATTTTTGGGTGATATTTTAATACACGCAATGCCTCCAGAATTTGACGGAAAGTAGGGAACGGATTGTCTTGACATTAAGTTCCCTCTGCCAACGCTGCTATGTGCGGGACACAACGTGACGCTAAAAAAAAGATATTTTAAAATATCATGAAAGTGAATTTTGCGCAAGCATATATTATAGATACAAAACATCAAACAAAGAAGATCGAAGATTGAAATATACCGCAAAATGTTTTGAATATATCAAATCTGAGAAATCAAAATATGTCGTAATATTTCAATCAGAATAACTTAAGTAATAAAGGAAGGGTTAAAAAATCATTTTATTTATTTTTGCCTTCTCATATCACAGTTTGTCCGATTTTTGTGCTGCTTTTTCTCTACTACGATGAATTGTATGAAATGCGTTAAGACTGTAGTCTTATTATTGTCAGAATTTTATTTATGTAAATTTCCTGTTCTAGTGCACACACATCGAAACGTATCGCTAAAGTCATCATAGTTTTCATATGGGTCTTGGCATTATCTCTGGCTGCTCCTATGGCGATGTCGTGGGAAGTTAGTATGGTCGAAGAACAAGATCCAGGTACAACACGATCAATTCGAAAATATCTTATTTTAACTGAAACTGTCACTGTTTTACTATACTGAAAAGAAATAATAGTGGAATATTCTCCGCTCTTCGAATCTTTGAGAAGAGGAATTTTCATTAGATACATATTCCAAGAATCATTATTAAATAGTGAATGGACGAGAAAAGTTTTTAATTCTCGTAAAGCAAAATTTGACCCAATAGCTTTTGTAAAATAAATAAATTAGCTTCACTCTGTATCCCGCACAGTGCAGGATAGGTAGAGGGAACCTAGTGTTAAGACACTCCGTTACCCACTTTCTACCGAATTCTGGAGGCATTGCGTGCTGAGGGGCAGAACTCAACGCCGCGCTTAGCCTCGACACCAGAGCGAAGAAATGGAAATATAAATTTATATTTTATAGCTTTTGTATTATTAATAAAATTATTTTCGAATCAAATCTATTATAAATAACTGAATTAAGTAACATTTATGTTTTACAGTGTGTTACCAAATGTTATAAAAATACACTAACTTTCATCAACCAACCATGTAAGTAATATCCAAATATTAATTAAGGTATATTTTTACAGTGTCGAGAATTTTTTACGAGAAACCCTTTTGTGCGCCAACTGAATTCGGATCTCATTCGCTAGCAATATACAGACTGATATTATACATATTTCAGGTATTTTTATTGTATTTATCTAATATTAGAAAAAATATGGCTGAAAAAATATGCTTATTTTAAGGGCGATTTAACTTTACCTTCCGAGATTTAATGTCATTTATTTAATTTATTTGTGTTTTATTTAGTTATATTCAGTTGCTTAAATTTGAATATTATGAGCATTAAAAGAAACAATATTTAATAGGTTCTTAACGCCGGGGAAAGTGTGATGTACGAATATAAACAGAAAGTTCACGCTATATCTCCCATATAGCAGAGGGACCCTAGTGTTAAGACACTCCGTTCTCTTCTCGTCAGAATTTTTGAGACCTTGGATGTGGAGTGCTGAATCTTAATGACGCGCTTTGCCTTGTTACCAGGTCGAAGAAATGAAAATATTGATATATAATTTATTCTCCCGTGTGGGGTCAAACCCACTACCGCCGCATTTACAGTCGCCTATGTTACTGCGCCATGACGGCCTCTACTTAAACAGGAGTAAACTTACATTTTACCTAAATATTTTTAAATGTGTGATTGGTCCAAAATCTGATAAGGGTATTAAAACTAGAACAAGGATGTTGTGTAGCGTATACATATTTTAGGCCAACATAACTCCTTGACAAATAAATTATCATATAATTTTAAAGGGTAACCAGCAGTATCTAAACTAAAGATCCTTTAGTAAATGTAATATATTGTTTTTGCATGGATTGCAATGGAAAGTAACTAGTATTTCCCAGTGACGTAGATGAGATGCGTATACAAAATAATTTTTAATAACTACATATATATACTAATAACAAAAAATAGTTAGAAAAACGCCATAAATATGTTAATAATTTTATTTTGGTAAACGTTGAAAATGTTTTATGACAAGACATAACAAAATTTTGCTAAGCTTTACCTACAAGATTCTACTATTACAATAACTTGAAATAAATTTCTATGAAAAGCAAGAATATAAAATGGAAGAATAAGAAAGAATCATAACCACTTGCAGAAACTTACGCTCTGCTTGGTGCAATAAGAATGTCTTGTAAGAAACTTTAACTCCAAGTTAAACTTGAGCATATGCCAAGCCACGACTAGCACTTCTAGTGAAGATAATATATTTTAAGATTGCAGTTGCTTAATATTTATTTAGCTTAGATAATTTCTTTTGATCTATTTGTTTATTCCTTATAACTTAACTAAGTTTCACGCTGTATCCTTAGCGGGGTAGTCAGAGAGAGCCGAGCGCCGGTCTATATATATATACTTGGCCTCGTTCACTGTCATCAACTTTTTCATATGTATGAAAAATATCCCGTCCTCATATTTAGGATTCATTATACTTTAAATATTTTAATCGTTTTATTTTTTCAGTACGTTATACCATTGTGCGTAATAACATTTGCATATGCACATATGGCCATGAAGCTGTGGGGGGCCCGAGCGCCGGGTAATGCGCAAGAAACACGCGATGCTAACCAAATGAAAAATAAAAAAAAGGCGAGTATCTTCAAAATTGCGAATTATTGTTTTCTTACAAAATTTCGAGGTCTTGAATATTTTAGTTAGAAATAACGAATCTTTTAACCGATCTTGAGTGGCAGAACTCAACACAGCGCTTTGCCTCGACACCAGAGCCAAGAAATGAAAATTTAAATAAATATTTTACTTAAATTTATACTTGCCCCTGCGCCAATGGCAATCTAATTATATGAACTTATATACTAAATATGGAGCATATGCAGATGAGAGGAAAGACAATCATATATAGTATTTCCTTTATTAAAAAAAATAAGAGCTTCAATTCCTATAGAACAGGTTATACATATAGAATATCACGTAAAGAATTGATTATGTTAAATCACTTTTTACACTATAGTAGACCTATTGGTCGCTCAAAATAAAATATAAACCATTATTTTTCCTGTAAGGTGTTTCAAATATCAATTAGTATGTAAAACTTTGATAAGGATTTTTTTCTTCGGTCCCCTCGAAATATGCGGTGCTTGTCTTCGAATTCCCAAATTAATTTAAATCTAGAACACTCACGCCTAGTCTACAAGTGCCCTCCAGGGTTAATAGTCGTCAGCATGAAATACTCAAGAGAGTAAAATGAAATAGTTCGCTGAAATATGTAGGTTTTAATTGAATTCGCAATGGATATACAAATATTTGAAATATAAAAAATGTTATTTTAAATTAAAATTATAGTAATCTATAACAGATTTGTCCACACAGCTAAATCCACTGGTATATTGGCAGCTGCGTATAATGATGGGTATATTGGGTAATGGCAATGAAAAAAATACCTAAACTGAAATTAAGTGAACGTGAAAATATATAGTCCTGTTAAAAACATGAATGTAAAATGAGAGCCAAGTTGTGTATGTTAAGTATGCGTCGTCCTTCCACTTCACCGACAAAATAATTGGAGATTATAGGTGCC
Source organism: Heliconius himera (assembly GCA_021202915.1). Lineage (NCBI taxonomy): Eukaryota > Metazoa > Arthropoda > Insecta > Lepidoptera > Nymphalidae > Heliconius > Heliconius himera. The sequence continues at coordinate 1,253,925 of JAJHJA010000079.1, read as the reverse complement.
GAGTTCTGTGTTCACTCCTGATAAAATTCAAGCTCTTTCATACAAACACAAAAGTATAGATTTTTATAAATTATTTAAATCAATAGTGATGAGCTAGGTAGATATCTATTGTTGTACATATTCCCTGATTATTTGTTTTACTTATTGTTCCCTATTATAATTACTTATACTAAAATACTTCTGTACACATCACACAAAAAGTTTTTACGGGTGATTCCATTATGACTCGAGATTGAAAGCTAAGAAAGAAGTTTTCAATGAGAAATGAAGTTCACAAGACGTTGTTCAAGTGTTAAAAGTAAAGGAAAACTTCATAATGTGAACTTTTCTTCTTCTAAAACTAATTTATTCTAAGTTTTTATTTCACAGCATCTGATATTTTATTTAAAATACAGGTTATAAAAATGCTAGTGCTAGTGGTAGCGCTTTTCGCACTCTGCTGGCTTCCTTTGCAGAGTTATATGCTGCTCCAGTCATTCTTTCCATCTATTAATGAGTAAGTATTTTATACTTATAAGAAAATATTATTTTGAATAATATTCCAGTTATAAGTTAAAAGCGTGTCTAGAGTTTAGAATTTAAACACTGGTATTTCGTTATTATTGCTGTGTGTCTTCTGAGGTGGGAAAACTAAAATAAAGAAAATCGAATTCATTTTCTTTAGAGCGTAGTCAATTTCTTTAAGGTCTATATTAATCATTTATATAAAACCTTTTTTATTAGTATAGCTTTACTTTTGATATAATTGTTTTGACTTATAATTAATGTCAACTTTGTGTTAAATTATTGAAGAATGTACCCAGTCACTTCAATTAGGATAAAAAAAGTATTTTTTTGTAAAGTTGACATAATAATAATTTATTTACAGGTACAGATACATAAATGTGATATTCTTCTGCTTCGACTGGCTAGCGATGAGTAATTCTTGCTACAACCCTTTTATATACGCTATCTACAATGTGAGTATTATGTTACTCATGTAGTATCAAATAACTTTTAGGTGTGAGATATAGTTGTAGCTAATATCAAATTCTGTACACTGTATTCTGTCTTTTGATTTTCATAATAATCAGAACTATTTAAGTAAAGAACATTTTTAATCACAAAGGTAATAGGTATGCGAAAGACATTTGTAGTTTTTTTTTTCAGCTTCATGCTTTATCCCGCTTACAGAAGGATAGGCAGAGGGAACCTCCCGTCTCCATTCTCATCCGAATTCCGAGGCATTGGTGTTAAATGGCGGAATTCAACGCAGCGCTTTACCTCAACACCGAATCGAACCCACAACCCCGTCGCGTTACACTGGTGCCCCTGCGCCACGACTGGCCACATTTGTAGCTATTTTCTATTTTGTCCAAATCATTTTACGCTTCTTCGCACAGACTCGTTCATTACACTTATCTGCTACATTGATATTTAAGTGTATAAACTAATTAGTTTTTAATCTTATAACGTTTTTGTAAAAACGCTTAAGGCCAAGTAAAAATACAGGCTTTGTTCCTTAGGGTAGTGATGGAGGGAGTCGTTAAGCGGAACGAAAATTCAACGTTCCGAATTACAGCTTTAGAACGTTAGGTTCCTTGAGCATAAAAAAAAGAAAATGTATTTTCTTTTCTTTGTGCTGCTTTTAGACTTTTCTTACTTTCTTGTATTTTTCTGCTATGTAATATACATAGCTCACTCATAATTTAATTAACGTTTTAAGGATAAGTACTTAGAACCACTTGAAATCTGAAATCATGCTCTCAACAAATCTGTCACGATCGTATATAGTCTAAATTTCCTTTATATTACTTAATGTAGATCTGGTAATTATGTAGATCGATGCGATTCACAACTAAGAGAATCTAAAATTTGTAGAACAAATAACAATATATTTGGCACTCAAGGAAATTAAATATTTAATATTTTCATTTTTACGCTCTGGTACCAAGGTCTCGAAAAATGTGGCGAAAAGTAGGGAACGGAGTATCTTAACACTAGGTTTTTGCCTACCCTGCTGTGTGCGGGATACAGCGTGAATCGGAAAAAAAATACAATATATTTACTTTAATCTTCCTATTTAAAGTAAATGATAATCTATTGAAGGAATAATCTTCTGCTAATGAAAGGTCAAAAAATATTTAAAAATATTTCTCTTTTGATTTAGGGGTTGTCCTAAATATGATGACTTGTCTCCCCGCAGTAATAACCTCGTTTACTTTATGTAAATATACTTTATAAACCATTAAAGACCGTCTACGTATAAAATTATGGTATATATAACTTTGTTTTTATAAAGATTAAATAAAATTAAATGGAAACTTTCTGTAATAAATACACTTTAATAAACAGTCGTCTCTACTACGTATAGCTTATATATTATTTCTTAATAGACAACATAATATTTTCATTTTCTTGAAAATGTAACTAATAATTTGTTAATCTCTATCTCTATATATAATAAGACAGTAAAAATATTTTGTCTGTACATTTAGTAATTTTGACTGAAATGGATAGAGGGATACTTAAAAAGACCTGAAGAAAGAGTCTGTCTGTCTGTCTGTCTATCTGTCTGTCTGTCTGTCTGTCTGTCTGTCGACATATTGTTGTCCGCATTTTTCTCTGAAACTACTGAACCGATTTACTTGAAAATTTCACCAATTGCTTTGTTTTAACTCAATTTAGGTTCTAAAGTTTGGTTCATCAAAATCGGTTCATTAAAAAAAAAGTTATCGTCATTTGAATGAACTCAAGGCATTAGCTTGCCAGCGAATGTTATATAGAAATCGCGCTGGTATGACCCTGGCTAAAGAATGACATTCGAAACGTCTTGATTATATGACTGTTGATAAAAATATATATTTTTGAAGCACTATTATACAATATTTTATACAATAAAGTAAACAAGGCCAGTCGTGGCGCAGCGGCAAGAAGTGTGACTGTAAAACCAGCTGGTTGTGGGTTCGATCCCCACTCGAGGAGATGAAATATTAACTTAAATTTATATTTCCATTTCTTCGTTCTGGTGGCGAGGTTAAGCGCGGCGTTGAGTTCTGCCACTCAACAAGCAATGCCTCCAGAATTCGGCAGAAAGTGGGGAACGGAGTGTCTTAACACTAGGTTCCCTCTGCCTACCCTGCTATGTGCGGGATACAGCGTGAAGCTGATTTATTTATTTTAAACAAAATTGAATTGTTAGTAGAGATTACCTTCATAAATCGTAACAGTAAAGTTTAAATCGTAATTAATTCAACACAGAGATAAAGAACGATTTGATCTTCAAAGAAATATCAAGTAAATACATAGATTTTTTAGTTCGTTCGTTCGTTTGAAATAAATCTATATAAAAATGCCTAAAAACATCCTTTCTACGTGTACTCTGTAATAACTACATATTTACCAATTATTCATTTATCTAATAATATGCAAACAGGAGTTAATATGCAAACATTACAGTTATTTTACAAAGAATATTATGAATCCTTAACCAAATTAATAATTTTACATTTAAGACTGTTTCTGAAGCAGTACAATTATTAAGTGACATCAGCACATTTAACAGAGCTTTAAAAAACATAACATAGGTAAAAAGAACGTACTGTTACAAATATATATATATGAATATCAAATATCGACATTGGTCATATTTTTTAGTTCGAAACAATCAAAAATTCTTACAGAAGTTACGATAATGTCGTAAAAAAATCGTAATAGAATATTACAGATTAAAGTAACAAAAAATCATATTAGAAGTCATTATATTTATTTATTTATTTATTTAATACTTTATTACACCAACTTAAAAATAAAAATGTACAATGAAAACAATGGATAAGTATGGTGTAAAGGCGGCCTTATCACCACAGGTGATCTCTTCCAGGCAACCCTTACCATTAAAGAGATCAGAGAATGTGTGGATATTGGCTGGTGTACAAATGATAAAATATGTTATTTTAATATGATATACCTACATAAAAAAAAATACATTCTATATATTACAAACTAAATTACATAGATATCTATATAAAATAAAATAATATAAAATACATACATCTATTGATAAATAAATATATAATTCAATAAACTTACATAGATAAATATACAATTACATACATACATAATTTATAGCGATAAGAAATAGCTTTTATATATGTTGTATTTAGCTATATTATATATGTTGTTGTATGTTGTCTTTATATTTGTTTGTCATTCTATTATAGGGTGTGAGGCCAGTCGTGGCGCAGCGGCACGAGGTGTGACTGCAAAACCGACTGGTTGTGGGTTCGATCCCCACTCGAGGAGATGAAATATTTACTTAAATTTATATTTCCATTTCTTCGCTCTGATGTCGAGGTTAAGCGCGGCGTTGAGTTCTGCCACTCAACACGCAATGCCTCCAGAATTCGGCAGAAAATGGGGAACGGAGTGTCTTAACACTAGGTTCCCTCTGTCTACCCTGCTGTGTGCGGGATACAGCGTGAAGCTGATTTATTTATTTATTTTATTTTATTATAGTTGTCAATCAATTCTGTTTAAATCAATAATCATGTATTTAAGCGGGCGAAGCCGTGGGCGGGCCGCTAGTATTAAATAATTCCAAATGATTATCATACATCAAAATTAAATATTATGAACGTAATTATTAACGATATTGTTCCAGGAAAAATTTAAGAAAGAATTCAAACAAAGATTTACATTTAGACAGAAGCGAAACAGATTCAATAATGACAGCTACGAGGTAAATATAAGGAAGTGAAGTGTATAAAAGACGCTAATTTTGTATTACTTTATAAAACAAAAAATTTTTTTTCAGGACGGACAATCGTATAGAACACGGGTACTATCGATACGATCCACAAATGAAAGAAGCGTTTACTCAACAAGAAAATCGATTAATACTGCACCTGTAGAATCGTTAAAAATGAGAAACTCTTGCATATGTGCAAGAGGCCACAGTCATTCAGAAAAAGATATGCTAAATGAAACCAAAAAGGAATTTGAAATTTGTAAAAATGGCAATCGCAACATGCTCCAAGAGTCATCGAGAAGATCGCGAAGATTTAATGACAACGATTTGCCTATTGGTGATGAGAGAGTTGGTGAATTATATATTTTCCCGAATAGCAGTATAGTAGAGTTTACAGATGTACTACGTGATAATAAAGTATAAATTAATTAATTCAAGGTGAAAGACGTAGCACTGACAGACTTGGTGGACCTGTATAGTACTTGTGTAGTGTAGTGCTCATGACTTGTTAGGAAACAAAACAATCAGTGAATCGTATATTTTTTCCAAATATTAGTTTTAGAATTCACGGATGTAATATGTGATAATAAAATGTAAATATGAAAGACTCTAATGTAAGTATTTATTAAAATGTCAAACATATGATGTGGCAAAATCTATAAAATAAATAATATAAATAAAAACGCACGAGCAACTTACTTGTATGTTATTTTCATATCCTTTTGAAAAATCAAATAGCACAGCTGAGTAAAATTAATGGCATTACTTAATATTTAATGTACTATACAAAGTCAAAGAGAGAATAAAATACATTCTACTAAAAGTATACATACATGTAGCTACTATAAATGTATTTACTGTATAAGAGGATCAAGTCGGAGTAACTAGACTACAGTTCACTAAATCTTTGATTTCGAATTCCCTCTCGAAATAAATACTTATATAGGTGTGTAACAGAGTCTCTGCTCACACAATACAACGAAATGTTTTATATAGAAAAAAACCAAATTAAACTGAATAAACAATCCAAACATTAAGTATATTATAAGAAGTTTCTAAATCACATACAATACCTACACGAAATGCGTTGTTTCTTTTATTAGCAAATATTGTATAATGAGAAACAATAAGACACTCAAGTAAATTCTCAAATAAAAAAGTCCCTTAACTAAAAAGAGTGTGTGCGGAGGGAATAAAAAAATTACATCATTCATGAACTAAAAATAGAAATTAAGAAATATTTGAAGAAAACCAGACCACATCTTTACCTACATGTTACTGCTTGCTCTGTACCGTAAACGCCGGCAATATAAATAATCAAACGTTTGTTTGGTACATCAATTTACATCATTTCACTTTTACAAAGCTAAAGGAAGGTTCAAACACCTACTGCGTATTCATTATACTGTTAAACTTGTTCTATAGTTTTCACTTATTTAAACCTGTTTATCTTTGCATAAACAAATTGATTGTAGTAAAATAATCACATATATCAATTTTTGATCGCATTCCTTTTCTTGTGTAATGACTCGATTTGGAAAAAAAGTAGAATATAACTTTAAAATTTGGCCTTTCTTGATTTCAATCAATCTATATCTGAATTAATTAAATAAATTAAAACACACTCCATATATACTATGCCAATGAGATTGAAGCCGAAAATTGCTTACCTAAAATCTATACTTACAAATAATATCTACTAAGATAGTAATTCGATTTTCAAAAATAAAACAAAAATTTGAGCCCAGTCGTGGCGCAGCGGCACAAAGTGTGACTGTAAAGCCGACTGGTTGTGGGTTCCATCCCCACTCGAGGAGATGAATTATTTACTTAAATTTACATTTCAATTTCTTCGCACTGGTGTCGAGGCAAAGCTCGGCGTTGAGTTCTGCCACTCAACAATGCCTCCAGAATTCGGCAGAAAGTGGCGAACGGAGTGTCTTAACACTAGATTCGCTCTGCCTAGCCTGCTGTGTACAGGGTGCACACGAAGCCGATTATTTTAAACAAAAATTTAACTGACGCCATAGTAATAACTTAATAAATACATAATGTAAACAGCAAAAAATAATAAGACATTCTCTATAATTGTACTTACTTGAAACAATATGAAGAAAGAAATGGATCGTAAATATTTGTAAGAAAAAATATATCCACTTGGCAAAGTAAATGTTGTAAGAACATTAGATTATTATTAGGCCTATTTTGGAACCAATAAACGAAATGATCTTGAATTTTCTTTGTTTGTTACGTATAATATGTAAATATACATAAAAGAACTTCTGAATTCTTTGAATAGTTTTTCTTTATATCTATTACTTTATTATTATTAGAAATAGACATCAAATTGTGGCCAGTCGTGGCACATGGGTACAAGCATGTCGCTGTAAATAAATTATTTAATATTTTCGTTTTTGTCTTCGCTCTGGTGTCGAGACAAAGGGAATCGAACCCACGACCTGTCCTGTCGTGTTTACAGTCACACTCTATACACGACTGGCCTCCATTTGTTACTCCTCTCTCCTCGAATGATTTACTGCCAAGCAATTAATTCCATACAAAGACAAAGAGCAGTATTGAGTGGCGCCATTCATCTCTCTCGTGTTCAAATGTCACGAACGGAGAACTGTGTTTAACAAAAGTTTTTGTGTTTGACAAATGCTATAAGACAGCGTCTGATAAATACGATGAATATGAGTTCGATTCCTACTTGGAGGAATGAATTATTTTCGTTTCCCCACTCTTATGGACAAAGTGCGGCGTTAAGTTTCTCAACTCGACATACAGTGTCTCGAGACAGCCGGAAAGCGGAATATATACGTGACAAACGCAAAGCTAAAAAAAATAAGAATTAATTAATTGTATGAAATATGAATTCCGTCAATTAGTGGTTGTTTTTTATCGTACAAATCTATAGACATACTCGTACATTTGGCGGCCGCGGCGGCCTTGCTGTTATGTAAACAAAGCCGATGCTACGGTTTATTTTTCTAAATAAGCATTGCATGATACTTTCTGGTGTAGTTTAATTTTGAGGCCAGTCGTGGCACAGGAGCAGAAAGTTTGACTGCAACATGGACTAATAGTGGATTCAATCCCACTCGAGCAAATAAATTATTAATTTAAATTTATATTTACATTTCTTCGTTCTGGTATCGAGGGAAAGCACAGCGTTGAGTTCCAGAATTCGACCGCAAGTTTTAACAGTCGGTTCTCGCTGCCTACTCTGCTGCGTGCGGGATACAGCATGAAGCTAATTTTAATTTAATTATTTTAGTTCAATTATGAGATAAATATGTTTATATTTATGTATGTCATAACTTCTGAGCATACCTTATCTGAATAGTTAGATAGAATATACTCAACCTAACTTGTGGACAAATGATAGTATCTGCACTTAAAGTATTTTTTCGAAATCCGACTTCAAAATCACACTTATATATATGCAAAATCTTAGAAAACAACAATGTAGAAAATAATACTTCAATAACATCAATATGAGAATAATTAAAAAAACGGTCAAGACAAACTCGCCTACTGAGAATTCCGTACCAATTCCAGGATTATTGATCATCGGGAATTAAAACTTATAAAAGTAGATTTTTTATGTAACATGCAACAAAAAGGATGCATAAATGCTCGTATCCCTTTATTGTTTAGATTTAAAAGCTTGTTTCTGTGCGCATGGGACCGAACAAGTAAATATTTGATACTAGCGGACCCGGACGCGGCTTCGCCCGCTTAAACTTTACTAATGCTTATTAGATATATTTAGGAAATTGTTTTTGAAAATATTTAACTAATTTAAATGAAAAAAATATAAGTAAACGTAACCAAAGTAAAATATTAATAAAAAAATTAAACAAAACCAGCTACATTATTAATATTATCAAAGTAAAATAAATATTTAATAGAATTAAAATTAAATGTGTTGTGCTATGTTTTTGCAAGTACATGTGGTTATTTACATAATTCTCAAACACAATAAAAATATATATTTTTTTTGTCTCTGTCTGTCTTTCTCTTTCCCCGAGCTAATGTCCAGAATAACTGAACTAATTTTTATTGGACTTTCAGTGATCGATTTTACTGATTTACCCGGGAAAAATCTTTTTACATGTTTTCCTTGCGGGCGTACATAGATACTATATAAAATAACTAAAGTCCTTTCTACATTAAATATGATAAGTTTTGCGAGCAATATCAAATAAAATCTCAAAAAACTAAAACCACAATTTATTAATTGTATAACAACGGTATAGATAACCATCCAACCGAGATGAAATACCCAAAAATTCTCTCCTTAATACTTAAATAATCGGTCATACTATGCCGTCCGAACGCTAGGTCATTTCGAATCAGTGACATCTCCTTAATTATTTATTAGAATGTTATACGGTAAACTATAATTTCAATCTAGATAAAATGCCTATTAGTGCCTATTATATTCATTTTCATAAGGATCAATATCAAATTATAGAAAATACATACAACAAAAACCCGATAAATATAAAGTAAATTAATTAAAATGGTTACTTGTTGTTACTGTGTTACCTTGCTCAACCTTCAGAGATAAACATGGTATGTGTAACGCGGACTTTTTTAAACATTATTTAAAGAATAATATTTTTGTAAAACATTATTTTTATGTATCTCATAAGGTTGAGTCAGCGCACGCCATGTATGCGTTAAGCAAGCTTATTTTGGGTGACGTTTTCTTATAACAACAAATAAACTTTGCAAGCCGTTGCTTAGCAACGGTCGGTTGTTATTAACATGGCGGAATAAATTGCCTGTCAAATTAAATAGTATTTTAATATATTAATATATATCGACAATAATACAAATATGAAAAAAAAAGTAACCTATGTTCATCCGAAGACCCTCAAGTATCTCTGTATGAGTATTTTATTACAATTGAATTAGCGGTTTGGCCCTGATTGCGTAACAGACAGACAGACAGACAGACAGACAGACAGAGTTACTTTCGAATTTATAATATAGGTATGGATTAATTTAAGAATTATACTTCCATGCAATCTTGAGATGGAATGGTTCTGACAGATATACAACAAAATATTATATGTGTTCCATTTTGACATAAATGAATGATTAGTGAGCTTAACTGACACACATAGAAAAAAGAACTGAATTGAAATGTACAGGATTCCGTTTTTTCCTTTTGAAGTAAGGAATCTTTTTTGTCATACTACATAAATTACAGTTTTAAAGCAAAATAAAAACAAAAAAGCATTAATTCATATATTTCGCTGCATAATATGCCAAAAATTAAAACGTGTTTATATTTTAAAGTGATCAACATAATTCCTTGACTTGTAAAAGAATTAAAAACTTTGTAAAAGCTTTTTTATGCAAACAGCGTTATCTAAACGAGGGTTCCCTTAATAAATTTTGTGAAAGAATATTCCAATTTTAATTACATTTTTTTACTAGACGCCGAGAGTAATTCCATAAATGTAAATTGTATTGTTCGGTATTTTGTAGTGTATATTGTAATTAAGGCAAGAATGAGCTTGGTAATTATTAGCAAGCTTTATGTATATGTATTATCATCGTTTTTTTAATATAAGTGATTAAAATTTTAATGCAAAATTGCTTTTCAGCTGATATAAGGTTTTTATATTGATATAATAATTTTGTACTTGTATTTTTAAAAGTTTCGTTATTGCAGTTAGTATTAAGATATTATAAAAATGCCAGTTTAATTAAATAATATTACTTCAATGACCATTAAATAGTTGCTCAAACAGTTAGTTAATCTTCCCTGTTGTGAGTTTATAATTGTTATTTAATATTTCATTATGTTATTAAATTTTTACATTAAATATGGTAATGTTTCAGACAAATTGAATTTGTCACGTACTAGGTACAACATACGATAAAACTTGAATATCTCATTAAAATATATTACTGTTTACATAGTTGATTCAAAACTTTTGTTTATGTTACTTAGTTTAGGCTTAAGAAAGCCTCATTCTGTAATAACTTACATCAAAGTTTGCAAATCAACAACAATGCTTTATGCTGTCCAAGAATTTCTGGCATGATGTTGATGATGTTACTACATCATCAACATCATGCCAGACTACTGTTAGTAATTATTTAGTGTACATAATTTTTTTTTTAGAAAAATATCCATGTTTTGATTGACTTATCAAATAAAAATATAATCAATTATAAAACGTGCTCCTGCTGTAACCTGATGAAATTTTATAGGATTATGGAAGATCATAAGAAGAGAAAGACGGTACTATAAATAGCTACGTGGAATGTAAGAGGAGGAATGTAATAGAAAATGAATTATTAGATGTGATGTATAATAGAGATTTGGATATTGTTTCTGTGACTGAGACCAAGCAAAAAGGGAAATTTACCTGATTTACCGGGTGCCAGGTACGCTTTCTGAGTCAGCGTCCCAGAGAGCGAGTGCAGATATTTTCTTGTCAACTCAATTGGGTAGTACATCAGTAGAATACAAGTTAATAAATCCGAGGCTTTATTGGGTTTGCTCCTAACTGGGGTTATCAAGAGTATTTCTATTCATTAAGTATCCTCAGCTCGAATAGGCGAATTAGAGGAGATGTTCTAAGTACTAAAGTTGATAATATGTGGGGATTTGAGTGGATGTATCGGAACTGTTCGACGCGGTTACGATGGTGTGCTAGGCCATTATGACAAGATAACTATAGATTATATATACAAGGAAAGGAATTCGTTTGTGGCAAACACGGTGTTTGACCACAAACATATATGCATGGGAGCGAACGAGAGAGAAAAGTATCAGCATATAGAAGCGAAGTTATAGACATATCAGTGTTTTGAGGATGTTGACCTAGGAACTGACTATACGACTAGACAAGTCGTTGATTGAATAAGGGACCTGACCTGGACCTGAGATCTGCAAATTGGCGCAGCCGAGGTGCCGAGACAAATGAGATGCCCAAAATTAGAGTCGGTTATCGCATTAGAAACTAAAAGCTTTAAAGTCCGTTGATCAGAGAGGAATATGAAGAAAGAGTTTCCAAGAAGCTAGACAGTTAGTAATAGATTAGGAATTGTATGGTGAAAGCAGCGACAAAGGTAAAATAAGGATAAAATTTAAAAATGTGTAAGCTGTAAAAGATAAAGATTAAGCGTAATAATTGAAGAATGATTTAGATGATAGGATAACGAACAACTTTACGTAAAACGTGAAGCTTTTTTGATGAAACGTTAAGTGGTTTCTGTGGTTGTTCTGTGGTTGTGCTAATCTGTAGAATGAAAAGTGTTTTGGAAGGTCGGTGAATTCTACGGAGATGTATGAATGTGATGACGCCCCTGCCTTAAGTAACAACGAAACGCTAATGGCAACATCAGTATATAGGAAATTGAGATTGCCATACGAAATCTGAAATGTGGTAATACGTTACCAGTGGGAGCAGATGGAGTTACTGCCGAGATAATCTAATATAGCGGGCCGCGAATCTTAGAATTGTTCTGATTTTTGTACAATTTATGTTGGAAATCAGAGGAGGTTACAGAAGATTGGCGAGTTGCGGTCATCGTTACCGGCAGCAATACGCCTTTTCACATCCATCTCGTTCATCTTCGTTGACATGTTCTAATATCTTGCACTCATTTTATTTCTAACTGACAACACATCTACTACTCAACTATCACGTTATCTTTTATTTACTCTTAAAAATATGTAAAAATATAAAAAAGTTTTAAATTGAATATTTTTATTTTGAAATGCGATTCAAAAACGTCTAATTATAAAAATATAAAATTTTATAAAACTTACAACAAAATAATCAATACAAAATAATCGTACAACAAAATAATAAAATCAATAATACTAAGATCTTTATAATTATTATATAATAAATATTTTATTTTAATTTTATTATTTAATTTGAACATTACAATCAGACAAGCACAGCCCGAGCGCATAGCAAGACGTGATTTATGAATTAATTCGAATTTTATATATTACGTAAAGTATCGAATTCGGATCGATTATAATGGTTTGCTGTAGTAGCCCGTTTCAAATTATTGTATAATAGGTACATAAAAAACATATCTCGAGAAAACTTGGTTACAAATACCTCTGTTATAGGAATTACTCATTTCTATAAGCTTTGATAGTGGTCATGAATTTCCATTGATCTGGTCTATTGAATCCAGAAATAGAAATTCCAGACGCTTTAATACAAAACGAGAGTCGTGTTGAATGATCGCAGATTAAATGGAAACCATAATGGACGGTTGCACGCGAAAACGCAGTTGCAGTAAATGAGTATATAGTAAAATATAAGAAATAAAAAAGCTCTACAACAGAATACCTCACTTTTAATAAAATAAAACACAATTTTATTCATCGAAAATGCACGTACGCAGTAGAATTGAGACGATACGATAAGGATCGGCATTAGCAGCAGGTCTACGATCTTCAAAATATCCACGTTTATCTTCCGACACCTGACGCGGAATTCGTACGGAACAAGAACGATTTGCCACACCTAGAAAAATATTTTTTTCATTAAACCATATTTTTGTAAGCTTTTAGGAAAAAAAAAGTGATTTTTTAGATAATATGCTAGCAAGACATATTATTTATGCATACTTTTAAATTACTACCATTTTCTTTCTAAAACAAGATCTTTGTATACCTTGTCAAATTTCACTGCACTTTGTTTTGTAAGGGATTTTTCTATCATTTAATTCATTTTAATTTGTATTATATAATATTCAAATATATATTTATGTATTCGATTAATTATTTTTTTTTGTTTTAATTGATCCCTCTTATAGCGACGCCTTATATCCATAGAGTCTAAATAATAATTATTAAGACTCTCATGCAACGGAAAAACTGTCACCTAGTTATTTTTCATCGTGCTTATATTGTAAACACGATAACAAGCAGATGACAAAAAATTCTAAATAGCTTTTGTAGCTGAACTAACGTACTTTTTATGTTTTTTAAACTTCTAAGCTTATATGTCTTCATTTAGAATTATTGTTGGAATTGTTTTAGATACATTGAGTTTCAAGTTAGAGTTGAGGTACTTTTGCTACGTAATAGCCGAATACAAAAATGGTCATCTTGACCGAGTTTAATAGACCTGTGTAGTCAGACTTGTAAGCATTTATTAAGTTTTTTTGAATACATAACTGTGGGCGCGGCGCGGCGTTGAGTTCCGGCACCCGACATTCAATGCAACGAATTCACCAAAAACGGAGAATGGAGTGTCTTATGACCAGGCTATCTCTGTAGGCAGTAGGGCAAATTGTTTTCTATGATATTAATAGCAACACATTTAACTTGCATTAATTGCGATAGTAAACTGGGAATCGAATTTAAGACATCCCCTAAATTTCGCAGAATCTACTTTAGTTTCTCAATATTATGAGTCTTGAAATATTCTTTTTCTACAAAAATTCTTAAGCGAAGTGTAATTTAAAATTGTAGAGCTATAATAAAAAGCGTAGCTGGAGCCGTTGTAAATTTCTATAAATTTTAATAAAATTACATTACGTAATATTAAGCTTTTAATATAAAACAAACCTATTGCGAGTATTCTATTTTTAAATATTGAATGATATAAAAAAAATCTGGTTCACGCTGTATCCCACAGCACAGCAGAAGGAACCTGGCGATAAGACACTCCGTTCCCCACTTTCCCCAACACCGGGTCTTTATCTGTCTTCATTTCCTCGAGTGGGGACCCACCCTTGTGCCACTGCGCCACGATGGACATTGAATGATATAAATATATATAAAACATTATTTTAGATTAATCTTTACACTCGGGTGATTCAGTGTGTTCAGATTTTCCAACGAATAGCATCGCACGAATTTTCCATTTTCTCTTTAATTTGCAATGTTTCTAATAAATTACGAAAGCTAACAATCAGTTCAATCAATCCATTTGCCTTTTGTTGAACAAAATAAAAAAATAATAATTTAAATTGTTTATACAATAAAAATTTTAAGCTCAATATAATACAATTGGAATATAATTTAAATTTTGTTTTTATTTTATTTTATTGCTGCTACTTGAAAATATTTCAGCCCATAATATATCGTTTAAAAAAATATTCAGATATAATTTATATAAAAAACCGAAAACTTAACAGGGAATCGCAAAACATAAAACTTTCCCAGTGAATAACTGATCGCTACAACTGTAACTCGGATTTAAATATTTATGACATTGTTAATAAATATTTCATTTTTCTCCTTCTCTGAGTATTTCGTAGATATTGAAATATTGATGTTAATCCATATACTACCTTCTTTGTCCCATTAAAATTTATGACAAACAAAATAGTATGTCGAAGTTCAATATTACAAATATTAAAATGAAATTGCTACGTTTTTTATTCATTCAATTGAAACTACTGGCCAATTTTGGAAGAATTTAACCATTTACTATTCAATAGCAAATGCTTAAATTCTTCCAACAGACAAAACCTTGGGCAGCGTCTAGCATAAAAATATAAAAAATATTGAGTCGTGTTAGTAATAGTTATAGAATAGAAAAAGATATTAACGCCTCTGTGAGTTCTTAATGTTTTTAAAATATTTAGATCGTTTAACCATTCCTCCTTTTTAAAGATAAGGCTTCCTTAGAGACTCCTGAAGTATTAAAATATTTGCTTAAAAGATAGGTAACAATTTATTGTGTTCGTTTAAAAAATAAATAAAGTAAACAGAAAATCTAGGGCCCAAATATAAAGTGAGATATAGTCTAAAAAAATTGAATCGATTAAAATCAATAATTGATAAATAATATTTTAAATTACAGATGTGACAGCTGATTGACATTAAGACCTTATACAATGATTTTTGCATTTTTCATTTCAATCGTTTCGATGCGTTTTGAGTGGTTTCGTTTGTTTGATATTTTCAACGACTGCTGCTTTTTTATGGATTTTTTTTTCTCAGTAATCACCTATTTTATAGATTGTGCTGTAAGCTTAACTTCACTTTTACAAAATCTCTAATAACTCAGCTCTCCGATTCTCAAAACTGACAGAATTTTCAGGGAGGGAATGATCTACCTGAATCTTTTTAATTACACCATTTTCATCTCTCTACATTCTGGGCCCAAGAATCTATGCAGTCCGTTCCGCAGTCCGCAGTGTTCGTTTTTTTTTGGTAAAATCATTTGGAACTCAAAAGCGGCAAATTCCGAATAAATAAGTGTTATTTGTCTACAGAAAAGTAATTAAAGCACACTCAGTTTTGTAGAAATGACTGTTTGAAAATGTACTACATTCTTCTAAAACCGCAGCCCGACATTCATGCGACAAATGCTACGGATAAGATTGACGCCGTATTTCCGGCCTTTTACATTAGCAGGCTTATATCTCATCCCTTTTACGTTAATTACACATGAAAAAATTTAAAAGACTTCAATTTTCTTTAATATAGTTAATGGCGCACACGTTATATTAATATATTAATAGCACCCTCGTGGTTTAATATATTTCAAATATACCAAATATTTCAATATTATCGTGCACAAAAGTAAGTATATTAATATATATACTTACTTTTGTGCACGATAGACGGCTATAAATTGAGATTTGAGTTAGGTGTGGATTAATCGTCTTTTGAAATTCGATGAGACTTAATATTAACATACTTAAAATTATGCAATTAAATAATTAAATTTTAGTATATCAAAATTAAATTAAATTAATTATAATTATAATATACCGACTGGTTGTGGGTTCGATTCCCACTCGAGGAGATGAAATATTTACTTAAATTTATATTTCCATTTCTTCGCTCTGGTGTCGAGGCGTTGAGTTCTGTCACTTAATACGCAATGCCTCCAGAATTCGGCAGAAAGTGGGGAACGGAGTGTGTTACACTGGGTTCCCTCTGCCTACCCTGCCGTGGACAGCGTGAAGCTGATTTATTTTTATTTGGTTTTATATACCTTACCCGCGGTAAAGTCTCGTATGTGAGATATGCCGTTGCCGTTGAGACGGCGCGCATTGTCTGCGCCGTTACTAGCGTCGTACTCGTTTATGTGTACGCCGTGACGTCGCGCCAATTTGTCTATGGCCCTCTCTATGACCCTGGATACATTAACTATATTAACAAAATTTTATAATGAAACCACAAATAAAGTAAGATTGATTTGGCGTTGAGTTTTGCCACTTAACACGCAATGTCTCCAGAATTTGGCAAAAAGTGGGGAACGGAATGTTTAACACTAGGTTCCCTCTGCCTATCCTGCTGTGTGCTGGATACAGCGTGAAGCTGATTTATTTTTGATTTGTTCGAATTGGTAAAATTACAACTAAACTATGCATTGGAGGTTAAGCTATGAAGTGATAAGTTCATCGTTCTTTATTTTACGCATTTTTAATGTTGCCAGCGATATAATTTTAAATGAACTCCCTTATTGTTACGTAAATAAATCTATTTTAGGCTTTTGCCAACTTTTAATATGCATTTTTATATTACTTTGCGTGATCTATTTTGATATGAATAGACAGAGCATTTCGGTTGACCTTAAAAAAACGATCAACAAATCGATTAGGAGTCTTTTGTGTTCGTTCTTTCTCAAAATAAATGTTACCCAAGTTTTTTCACTTTCATAAATAAAAGAATGATGTGACCAAGATAAACGAGATGAAGATTTATTCTTTTTACTTCCCTAAAACAACACAAGAAATAAAAGTAATTACTCTTTTCAGGTATTTTAGCCTTGAAAGTTGATTGGTATTATATATAGAGAATAAAGTAAGTCATTACTCTACAATCATAATAAAAATCACAACAAAAAATATGGTTTTATATACAATATGTATATAAAAGCTCCAAAAAATATTAATGTACTTATTCAGTTAATAGAAAAACCGCGTTACCTACGTGTTACGTGATAATGCAGTAGGCATTATCACGTAATGGTAATAACAGTTTATCGCTTATCACTTGTGTCAAAAGTGAAGAGCAATAACAGGTGGCAGCTGATAACGTCATCTCATATTTTGCAATATTTGACAATATTGTATCAGAAGTTGTGTACTAAAATACGCCTATATTCCTTTCATATAACCTGAAACGTGTCGCGTATTGCGATAAACTAAGGCATAAATTCGAAGGCAGTCAGTAACTTAGGATAAATTTTTAAATCTATACAAAATATAAATTTAGTACAAAATTTAAAATCCAGCGTCTATACGGCAATTTCTTGAAATTCTGATCGTAAATGCGAAAACAAAATTTTTACAAAAGTTTAAAGTTTTTACTAAAACGTTTATATTTCTCTTCTTTCAAATATTGGTTTAGACATTTGAAATTGTACATACTCATATATGTATAATATAGGTATATTGTATAAATTATATAATTGAAGAAGTGATTGAAAATGTATACGTGTATGATATAATTAATGAAATTATGTGTAAGAAAATAATGATGTTTCCACGAGATACGTTTGTGTCTCTTTAGTCTTCGTCCAATTACATAAGTGTAAGTCAATACTAGTCAATACTAGTAGTACACACCATATTATGATGTTAACTAATCAAACAACACTGCCTTCAAAGAGAACATTTTCCATTATTCACGTTTTGACTGTGTTAATCCTATCTATATATATAGTATACATTGCCCTAGATTTGTCCTTGTACACCTAAATGTGATCCTTTCATACAAACTTCAAGATTAAATAAAAATTACGACACAATGTAAGTAATTTAGGCATTTTGGAGGAATATCTTTATACATCATTTTAAAATCAACAGTAACCTAAATATGCTTTCTTTATAAATTTAAACAAACATGACTTTTTGTAGAAAAAAAAACAGTATATAATATTTTCTAAATTAAATTCTAAATTTAATTAAAAAAGCCAGATATTGAAATAGCTGTTTAATTTTCCATTCATTCGTTTAGGTATATTTTCTTCACTTTATATATTTTGAAAAAAAAATATTTTAAAACATTAAGTAGGGGAGAGGGGGGTAGCTTTGAACAGGGGCACCTTTGAAAATATGTGTTAACAGAGCTATTTTAAAAAGAAATTTTGGTAGATTTTTTTTGAGTAGTGGCAGCACTAATCTGCACACGTGTCACTTGTCACCGCTGATATATGAGAGCCCGTGGTTGAGTTACGAGGAGTGTTTGATTTTGAGAAAAAATTTATACATTTTTAAATAAACGCGTAAGGATCGCAGGGATCCAATTCATGGTATATGGTTTTATTTTTTCCTCTTTTAGTTAGAATTTTTCATATATCATGCAATAAACTAGAAATTAATACAATTTTTAAACTTTTACTTGAAAAAAAAACGTTTTTAATTTTTCAAATACCACTGAGGCAGCTTTGAACAAAATAAGGGGGGCAGTTTTGAATATTATTATATATAACAAAATACCGCGAAAGAAAAACAAAACTAAACTGAACTTTTCTTTACAAGAAACTGACTCAAAAATGCATTTGGAATCAGAAGAGGAAGTGACAATTTACTGTGACGAGAATGAAGATACTGATACCTGTGCGTATGAAGACTACGTAATGGAATTAGACTACCACTTAATAAATATTGGAGACTCCATTTTAGCGAATGTTTCATCATCTATGAATAGTAAAAAAGTAGCTTGTACAATTTTTTTCTTTACGTCACTATACTATATCCATGTTCCTTTAAATTTAATTTCTCTAACTTCAAATTAGGGTAATAAGCTGTTTATTAAAAAATATTTTGTTTTGTTTTCATAATATTAGGTTTATTCTATGATTGATCCTGACTGGTTGTGGGTTCGATCCCCGCTCGAGGAGATGAAATATTTACTTAAATTTATATTTCCATTTCTTCGCTTTGGTGTCGAGGTTAAGCGCGGCGTTGAGTTCTGCCACTCAACACGCAATGCCTCTAGAATTCGGCAGAAAGTGGGGAACGGAGTGTCTTAACACTAGGTTCCCTCTGCCTGCCGTGCTGTGTGCGGGATAAAACGTGAAGCTAATTTTTATTTCTTACGTAGACTACTTCTCCCAATTTCAGTTGCTGGTTACGTCACGTACTACATTCATGTTTTCCTTTAAATTTATTTTTTCTAAGTTCAAATTAAGGTAGTAAGCTGTTTATTTAAAAAATATTATGTTTTATTTTCATAATATTAGATTTATTCTATGATTGATCCCATAATGTTAATTACTTCTACGAAGCCATAGCTACTTTTTTGTTTTTTTAAAGTCTATTAATAATATTAAAGTTATTTAACATTAGTACTAGTACAATCGCAATATTAAACTAGGTATACTATTTTTTTCAGTTAACATGGTACTGATATTTGATCTCCATCGTTTCTAATGTTAAGTTTATTGATAAAATTACTTAAAAGCTTTTTAATTTCATTGAATTCGATGATAGTTCAAAACTGCCCCATATATGTTCAAAGCTACCCCGCAAGGGGGGCAGCTTTGAACATTTGACTACTGCTACTAAAGTTGATATTGCACCTTTACCTTATATATTTTTCTACATACGATGCTACGATTGTGTGGCACAATAGTTGGACTAAGCATTGTGAAATAGTAAAGAAGTTAAAAACTGTAGAATTTTTAGATATGACACAAAGTTTAAAAATCGTTCGAATGTGCCCCCCTCTCCCCTACATATATTTTAATATTGTAAATAGAAATTATAGACCCCTTCGCATCATCTATATAAATTCAAAACATTCACAGCAATGTTGTGTTTATTTAATTTCTGACTCAATTATCTAGCTACGTTAATCGAAAGCGGTTTGTTGCCGGTTAATTGTTGCCATTGAAATCGGCAAATTGGGAATTCAAATCGACCACTGGATTCGTTCGAATACATTAATTCGTTTTTATAGTTATAAAAAAGTTACTGTTATATTAAATTGATAGGTATAACTATAAGTAAGTAAAGGTCGTGAGGTCTAAGCTGAGCTTTGCATTTGTGTGGGTTCTAAATCTTTAATATAAACAATTGCTTTTTCATAGCCGGCCTACACCTCTTGTACTGCAAGGTCAGATATTTAATATTTATTTTCTATTTATTAAAAATTAAAGGTAAAGTTAGCACTATCACTGTACAAGAATGGAAAAATGTAGGCGAATAAGCGGATATAAAAGAAATCGTGGACACAATGCTGTCCTTAATGATATATCGAAAAGACTATTAACTCTAACGATAGATCAGGCGAGAGTAAATATTATGAGGATGCAATTTCCGGTGTAGATGAATTGATATTTTTTTTTTATTTTTATTTTTCATCTATTTCTAATAACAAACTTAATTTTTGAAAAAAAAAAATTCTCTCTCTACTTTTATTAACACTTATATAAGGATATTGCTCATGTTAAGCCTCACAATCTGTACGAATTTGAATATAACAAATATGACAATGTTTAAATTACTTAATTATTTTTTGTTAATAAATAATTATTAATGCATTGTTACTCACAAAATTCCATCTTCTTCTCTCATATCCTTCGAAGAAAAGTATACAAATGTTCCATTCCCGGGCCAGTTGATAACTGGTTGAGGTTCAAAAGAAGCAACGACACCGTATTCTTCTGCTAGTTTACACAGAATGTACCGGGCCATCCATAGATCGTCAGCAGCTCTTATACCAGGAGATGGCCCGACCTATTTTATTGAAGTTAAAATATTACGTGTTAATTTAAAAAAATAACTGTTCTATTAATTTCATTAACCTAAGGCTCACTATCACTGAGTACATTTCAAATATATCTTGATCTGAAACACAATGTATAAACTTTTGTTTATTTAAGCAAATCTTTACGCAAAAATGATTAGTAATCACAACCAACCCGTGCTATCTAAAATTTCCCAAATGCGCATACAGGTATAATAAAGTGCCTTTAATGTATTTCACAAGGCTACATCTAAATTCCCTTTTATGCTTTCAAACTTTATATTCAAAATAAAATACAATAATGTATGACCACTTATTCAAATACAAAATCCTCAGATCCTTACGCTGATCTTCTAGAGGACAATAAATTCAATCGCCTCTGAATTTATATAAAGATTTAAGGCCAGTGCCTAAAGGAATACAAAAATATAAGACAAAACAACGCAAGAGGTAGGTAACAATTGAGGAAAATTATAATGATTTTTTTTATCGTTTTGCCCAATTTTCAAGGCATTACATGTTGAATGGCGGAACCGAAAGCCGTGCTTTTGCGTTGGTGCCAAATAAATAATAATTAATTCTTCCGAGTGGCAATCGAGCCCGCAACCGTCGCGTGACTGTAGTCACGCGCTTATGCCGCTGCGCCACGACAGCCTCAATCCTTTCAATTACTAATAAATATTTACATATATTTTATTTGAATATTCATAAATTATTTGTTGGTTGTAAAACAATTATAAATGCTTAACTTTCAAACTTAAAGTAACAATTTCAACAATTTTTCGCAAAAACTGAGCCCTCGTTATACAATATTTTTTACAACGAAACGTGTGTGTCATGTCATGTCATGTTATGTCAGGAAATTTTTATACGTGAACATTTTTAAGTTTTTAATGACACTGAACTGAACGTGACTTTTCAAATAAAAGTTCAAATTCAACTCGGGGAGATTTTTAAAATATATTAGTGGCGCATTCGTACAAGCGTGTGACTAAACGAGACGCTTGTGAGTTTGATTCCCCCTCGGGAAAATGAATAAGTATACTGATAACTCTCTGGTGACTAGGTTCCCTTCACCAACACTGCGAGAAAAAAAATATAATGTATTTGTTTCTCCTGCCTTACATTGCATAAAGAAAATCTGAAGCTGCCATTTTCTAAATAAAATTAAATAAAGACCTACGCAATACGTGCAACTGCCGCATTATTTCTTCTATGAATATTGAAATTTTAATTATTTTCACATAACATATGTAGGGGGGTTGCAAAGTGTTTGTTTTCCACTAAACTATCAGGTATCGCTACACCGCTGGTCGCTACATCGGTTCATATGGATGTGAATGGCAACTACTTATATAAAATTAGACTACAATTAGATTAATCGAACACTTTGTTGCTCTACAAAAAGATAAGATTTTGAACTTTTACACAGTGGTAAAATAATTTAACATCATAATTTTACCACTGTGTTACAAAAGAATTGCATTACTCCGATAACACAGTCGTCAGGTTAGCTGCAATTGAAACCATTCTATCCGTTTGACGAGCTAACTGTTTATAGAATAAATTTAAAACCAAGCCAATCTATTCAACTACATTTACTCAAAGGGTAAACTTGACAGATGGCCAGAAGGACAATAAAGTGATCCTTTAAAGCTTCTGTTTTTACCTTTTGAGATACGGAACCTTAAAAGCAGAACCCTTATATGATCACTGTTTTCTCCGTCTGTCAAGACCATTTATCTCGAGATTGCGTGGAGATTTCATGCTTAAATTAATATAAAATCTACGCCAATCACGTCAACGGTCCTATGGAGCACAGAAAAAATCGAAGTCAGCGTAATCAAAAGATACGGAGCATTTATGCATCAATTTTATTGCATTTTGTATAAAATTCGCCGCGTAATCAATATCTTTAGAGTATTTGCCGTAAATTTACAATTATAAAATTTGGCACGAAGTGAGAACTTAAAGTAGAAATCAAAGGAAAGAAGGAAAGCAACTTTATTTATTGCATAGTTAAAACGTCTAAAGCTCCTACAGACCTATAATTACGACATTTGGCAAGAAGTGAGAACATGCAAATAAAAGGAAAAATTGGAAAAAAACGGAATGTGCATATAAAAAATGGGAATGTATATTGAAATAACATTAAAAAGTATTACACAGCTAGATATATAGGTAATTTACAAAATGAGTGCATACGCCTGCAAGCGTCAACTGTTATAAATCATACCTACAATCCTGAAGCTGGTACGGAACCCTCGGAAAACGAGTACGACACACACTTGACAGTTCGGTTCTTGACAAGAGCGACTAAAGCTGTTCAGTAATAAACAAATATTGAAATAAAAACAAAAACATCGACAGAATAAAGCTAAGAAGAAAAAAATATACGCAATAGTTCATTAGGATTAACAGCTTACTGCTACTACGACCGCGTAATTAGAGCACACTATTGAAACACACGAGTGTACAACATGTGTGTATACTACAAGTATACTTATAACAATAAGTATGAAATTAGCAAGAATGGTTGTTATAATACCTTTACGCCGCTATATATTCTAAACCGCTATTTAAAATTGAACATCATGAAAGGAACCTAACAATCATTTTTGATCACCTGAACGATGGTAAGATTTCATGAATTTTGAGGTATGATTTGATAACTTTTGATTGCTTTCTTCTCTTTAGTGATACTCGCAAGGATAAGACGAATCGATTGACGTAAGAATCATCTAAATTGGCCAAGGTGCTTGGTCTCTACAACACCACATAGGAGCACACACACACCCACATAGATTCATAGACAGATAAAAACGTTACCCTGCTTTATGTCGGGCAGTTGGGTAAAAATATTTTGATAGATAACATTTTGTTACTACTCAAAGTAGGTTATATCGACAAAAAAAATGTTTTCAGAAAAATACACGTACAAACTTCGTTGCTGGTAGTGTATTATCGTTATTTAGGTATAATTACGCACACATACAATGAAGTAACATCATTCATCTTCTACAACCAAACATTTATTTTTTAATAATTATCGTAAAATAACTATTAGTGCCAATAACTAGCAGTAAAGCGTAGAATGGCCCAAATATATTTCTTAAAATATTTAAAATACCATAGAGAACGACCCAGTAAATAAATTTCTTTTAAAGCGGAATTAATCGCAGCAACATTTAGCTAAAAGCCCACAAGCATTCGTAATTAAAACGACTATAAAGTGGATGAAATAAAGTAGTACGCTTACCTGAAAATTCCACTGGGAAGGAGTGGTCCCAGGGTTAATACCATTGATTTGTACACCCGCATAAAGACAACACCTATGAACGTAAATTTTTTATGATTTCCACGTTTATATATGGGCATGTCAGGGGATTTATACCATACTAGGAGAAAGCTAGTATCTTTGTAAAACATGTTATAATATTGATAAAATAACTGCTTCTGCTACTTCATTTAGTTTTGTTTTGTAAATTTGCTTTAATTTAATTCCATCTTACGAGTGTTAGATATTTCGGGACGGTTCATATATGTAAATAAATAAATCAGCTTCACGCTGTATCCCGCACACAGCAGGGTAGGCAGAGGGAACCTAGTGTTAAAACTCCGTTCCCCACTTTCTGCCGAATTCTGGAGTTTCATTGCGTGTTGAGTGGCAGAACTCAACGCCGCGCTTTGCCTCGACACCAGAGCGAAGAAATGGAAATATTAATTTAAGTAAATATTTCATCTCCTCGAGTGGGGATCGAACCTACAACCAGTCGATTTACGGTCACACTTTGTGTCCCTGTACAACGACTGGCCTCATATATGTGTAATTAATATTATTTAAAATATAAGCATAATATTATTCTTATCAAATTCCTTAAAAAATATAGACCTACTTTTACTGTGACTTCTATAAACATGAAAGTAGAATTGTAGCGTGTAAATAAAAATAAATTGCGTTTTTAGGCGCCATTAAGACACAATTGCGCGAGTCGTTCCAACGTAGCTAATATACAAAAAATATAATTGTCCTCGGTTCATTATTCATGTATTCTATACCAATTATATTCAAATTTTATTTATGAAAATTCTATTCAATTAAACATAGCACAGAATATATATATTTTTTTATATGAATACATTACTTAGTGATATTACATTACGTATATAGTGATATTACATCTACGTTCTCGTACTTATTACGTTCCTTATAAAATAAAAGGAAAAAACATTTAAATATTCTATTTTTTTTTTGTATTTACAAATAAATGTCGAAATGTCAGATTGAATTTTACCTTAAACTGATTAATTTGAGGAAAAAAAACATAAAATAAAGCAAGGGCACTTCAGTAAATTTAATAAACACAAATTAAAGATTTTATGGGTACTACAGTAAGAACGGAATCTTGATTAATTAACAATTTTTTTGTTGAATCAAATATTATAAGTACATAAAATGTTATATTAATAGAGATTATAGACGGCATCATTCTTTACACTTATATTAGGCAATCAAATATATAGAGATTGTAGCCGTCGTGGTATAGTGGCCCAAGCGTGTGACTGTAAACGGGACAGTTGTGGGTTTGATTTCCGCTTGGGTGAATGAATTACTATTTATTAATATTTTTTCTTCGCTCTGTTAACAAGACAAACCGCGGCGTTGAGTTTCACAACTCAACACACAATGCCTCGAAAATTCGGCGAAAAGTGGGGAGCGGAGTGTCTTAACACTAGGTTCTGCCCTGTCTGCCTGCCCTGCTAGATGCGGTAATTTGCGGTAAATGTCAAATTGCGTTAAATTATTGTCATGATTGTAGTTATTTTAATTTTGATCTTAGTATTTTAGAGAGCAAGAATAAAATAGAATTATGAATTATTATATACTAAAACTTAACAGATTTATGGCAGTACCTATAAAAGGCTTCCATAAGATCTCTTCCAACAATTTTGTGGGCTCCAATAGCACAATAGTACGGGCCTGGAGGTGCAGGAAAACCGCCGGGGGGCCATCCTAGTGGCCTCCCATCCGTTGTCGTGAACATAAACTCCTGATTGAAGCCAAACCAGGGCTCTTCCACCTCTCCTTTCTCACATACCAATGTGCAATTCTTTCTATGGTTCGAAGCTGATAGGAATGTAAAGTCGTATTAGAGTTGAGAAGTTGGCTACGGTATTTATATAAAAATTTTAACGTGTATATTATATATTCAGTTGTTTTTGGATATAGTGTGCAAGCACTTTGTATGTCTGAGATGTCATTCTTTTCTCGGTAGTTCAAATTATTTTGTAAATTACTAAAATGTCTCGCGTGCTACCCTGAATACATGCTGGATGAACTCACAGTATCTTGACATGACATGTTAGTGCACTTATTTAATAAATGTGAAACATCCAGTTTATAATTATTAATATATTTTCGAAATATTTTATTTACTGAAAGTTGTTGAGTATCGTCGACAGATAATAAAATAATTGATTTATAATCTTTTATATTACCAAAACCGTGCATAAGCGTATTAAAAAGATTCAGGCGGAATTTTATATTATATTCAACACTAAGTACATTATAAAACAGTAAACAGCAATGATTTATAAATTAGTAATAAATTAGACAAAATAAAATAAAGACAAAAACATACTTTTAATAACTTCGTTACTAGCTTCTACATATTTTAGTGATGAAATTTTAAATATTGTTTATCGGACTTAACTCCTTCAAACAAAACGTATTTCCTTATTAGCTTATCATAAATAAGTTCTGAGAAATATGTATAGTAAAATAAAAATCCTAATACGTTCTTCAAAATAGAAAGTGCAAAAAAAAAATGATCTACATATTACACAACAAAGCGCGGCGTTGAGTTCCGCCAGTCAACACGCAATGCCTCCTCTCGGCGTTAAGTGGGGAGCAGAAGGTCTCAACACTAGGCTCCCTTTGTCTACCACCTACCTACAAAATGCACAAAAAATATGTATAATTTATGTTTATCTATATTGTACAGTACAGGTGATGCTAACTCAACGTTTCCTCATTCGTTACCGAGCCCTACTTCAGCTGTGACGGGAAACGTAATTAACTGATGTTATTGATACTCTTGTACGCTAAAAATAACAATGTAGCAATTAAAATATACCAGAGTATACACATTTTTTCCTCGTTTTATCAAACAAATATAAATATTAGCAAAATTATTTCTATGTTTATGTGAGTTTATATAGCTATTAATTAGGGACCAGTGTGGTGCACACGTGTGCGACAGGTTGTGGGTACGATTCCCACTCGAGGAAATGAAATATATAATATTTTCATTTTTTCGCTCTGGTGTCGAAGCAAAGCACGGTGTTAAGTTCCGCCACTCAACACGCAATGCCTTTAGAATTCAGCGGAAAGTTTTAACACTTGGTTTCCTCTGCCTACTCTGCAATATGCGGGATACAACGTGAACCTGAAAAAAACAACTTATGTATATCAAACGTGATTTTTACATCTAAATATAACTCTTTAAACGTAAGTAGTAAAAACTTGGATATTACTGAATTAGATATTAATTTTAGAATTAGAATAAGATATTTCTACAGGAATACAGAGAGTTACAACAGTTCTAACCAGTTGGCTGATAATTGTATTGATAGGTGTCAGCCAAAACCAATATGTGGTTTCCTCGTCGGAAGGGATCATGATAAATCACTTCTGGGAAGATGAATGTGTCAGCGTTGTCAGGACTAGCTTGTGCTGTATTACTGCCATCAAAATACCAAATTGGTAAATCTGTGAATTCAATTAATAAAATTAAGAGAAATAAAAAAGTTTAAAGATTAAAATATTTCTACATCTTATCCTATATAACGTTGCAGTTCTTACAGTCGATTTTAGCAATAAATTCTATGATCATCAATTATATAAGAAGAACAGAATATAAACTATTGTTATACGTAAATGGCTATTCCGATTTTACTTTTCGCAACTTCTACTGAGCTAAATATTTATTCATAATTGTTTTTAAAAGTATAAACTTTTAAAAGAATAAGCTCCTAAAACTAGGCCATGTTTGGTGTAAAATATAACTTTGGCAGACGTTCTCTCTTTAACGTGCGACTTATAGCTAAAAAGGTTTTATTAATAATACTCGTACATTATTCGTATTCTTATATACTTAGAAATTAAATTGAATTTTCAATTACATTACCTTTTTCAATTTGCTTACTATTTTATTAAAAAGATATTCATCAGAGAGAGTCGTAGATTATAAAAAAATGCTTAGTTAGTTAGCTATTTATATCTTGAAATTCATATCAAGGCTTAATTTCGAGCAATCTTAATAAAAGTACCTTTGTGTGTCTTAGGGACGAAGTCAAATGTTCTATCCTTAGAACGTAAATTTACACCAGTTCCATCTACCCAAACGTAGCCGGCGAGGATGAGTTCACAAGGTACTTCAAGATCCTCATATTTACGCATCGACGCTTTGTTTAAAGCTGTAGGTACCGTATTCATTTTGTACACTTAAAAATAAATTATACTTTATAAATTACCTGGACCATGTGATCGTTAAATATGTGGTTATATATTTTTAATTTGCGAAACTAATGAAAAAAAAAAAGATTTTCCTAAATATTTGTCTTATTATAAATATTTTAGCATGTATTAGTGCCCATCAAGCATATTGTTCTGTGAGCCGTGCAATAGCAAAATTTTAGAAAGAAATATTAGCCGTGAATTGCTAATAATTATATATGACACATATGTATGTATAATAAATGACCTTAAACTCTTGGAAACTGTCGACTGATTTATATATCCAGAATGGCAGTCACACTACTTGATAATTCTATTTTAATTTGAGTTTTAATTTGTATTTTAATTTGAAAAATGTACAATTTGTACTGACTCATTAAGCCTTAACTAAATTAAAAATTCATTTAGCCTGGACGTGCCTGACTTATAATTTGAATCATCATTTAAATCATTCCATTACGGTTATTACGTTTGTAATTACACAGAGACTAAAATGACCAAAATTTACATTTACTTTACATAAAAAACATCTGAAACCTACAACATACATTTTTAGGAAAACGATATTTATTTTATGTGAGATTTAAATATAATAAGAGTTTTCGCTCTGATTTCGCGGCAAAGCGTGGCGTTGAGTTTCGCCACTTAACACAAAACGCCTACAGAATTCGGGAGAAACTGGGGAAAGGTTCGCTCTGCCCTGCTGTGTGCAGGATACAACATGAAGCTGATTTAGTTTTAAATTGTAATATTTTGACTTCTCATTCAGCCTTGAAACAAACGATAACTCTACAAATTTAAATTGTACATGGATTTTAAGCGATAGGGATATAATTGATTGTGATTTATACTTACATAATTTATATCAAAAATGTATTTTTAAATAAATCAAATATTATTATTTATATCCTATAATTTATCTTATTTCCAAACCAAACAAAAAACTATTCTATGAGGCTTAATATCCTACGTTAAAATAAAAGTTTCATTTTTTTTTTCTATGACATGTCTGTCAATTTATTTGCTTTAGCTATAGATACTTTTTTTTATATATACAGACTAAACAAATTTTAAAAAAAGGTCACGTTATGAATATATAACAAAATATACTTAACATTATTTAATTTTTAATATCATTCAACATATTATGTGGTTTGAATGCTAAGTTATTAAATTGATAAAAATATGTTAAAATTAATAATAGAACGGTGAGGTTAGAAAATTAAAACACAAATGAATGCCAAAATATGACAACTTGAAACAATGTTGGTGAAGTACATAACATACAAATATTTATTTAATTAAGCGTAAATTTTATAAGTTTAAAAGTTTGATGCAATGGAGATAATAGTAATAAAAATTGTCAGAGTTTTATTGCTCATTTCCTTTTTAAATGACAAAATTTTTGGGTTTGAAGCAATGAACACAACTGTACCTAGTTTTAAATCCCATAGATCACATAAAACTACCAATACAGCCCCAAGGAAATGGCAGGAAGGAAAAGTTACCAGTAAACGATATGAAATTTTTAACATATTATGGCGAAAGAATAACATTTTTACTGCATCTAATGAAATATTTCCAAACGTTTCTGTAAAGCACTTAACGAAAAAAGGTGTTTACAATAAAACTAACAGCCACAAATATATTAAATCCCGAAGCCAAAATAAAAAATCGAACGTACAGACAAATTTAAAGCTAAATATGAAACCACCTACTCCTAGTTATATAGAATTTGATTATCTAGATAATTTAGATAACAAAATAAATCGCAAATCTACAATAAAAAGAAATAATAATCGCACTGCTGGTTACAAATTTGCGTTTCTTCAAGCACCTTTTCATTTATTTCGAAGAGATGATGCAACCAGTAAGTCCATACATAATTTCCACACAACGTTTCTATTTTTTTAAATAATTATCAATAGATTAAAATTAAAAATAGATATTTGGTATTATGATATTTGATATTGGTATTAAATTATAGATATTTTTACTATTTTCCCGTGTTGTAATATATAAAATGTGATTGCAGCTTTTAAAATAAATATTACCTCTTGTGCTCCAACTACAAATAAGTTAATAAAGACAACCATAAGAAGAGAACATACAACACCATATGATCGTATAAGATTTTTTGAAATGTACGACAGCGATACTCCTAGACCGCCCATTGTTCAACAAAATAAAAAAATCTCTTCTGACAATGATTATGTAAAAAATAAAGAAGTTTTATATTTTGACGAAGGCGATGGTGGATTTGACTTCAGGCCTTTCAATTTTAAATTAAATAATACCAATATCTCTGATAACGAAAGAAAAACAGTGAGAAGAAATATAGAACATGATACATATTCTTCTACGCTTACATCAAAAAGCTTAGCATATTCAAGCCAGACTGTAGCTTGGTCAGATTACCCTTTTGTTGCTGTATACGTATATGAACCAGAGCAGGTATACTTTTCTGATATTGTTTCTGATAACATACCCTTTTTTGGGTTGAAAATAGCATTAAGTAACATAAAATCGTTGTGGCTGTTAGAACACAACATTGGCAAATCATAATTTAATTGACACCAGTAAATTGATATAAATATTTTTTTGAAATTTTGAATATAAAATATACTCTACTATACTACGCTATATTATATAATTATTTATATATATTAAGAATTAAATTGCATATAGATTGCTTAAGTATTTTTTTCCTACTAAAGTAAGTTACGAAATAAAACTTGGCAGTCTCCCCGCTGTGGCCACTTAACTACAATTCTTTTCCTTTATAAATCCATTTTTGCATCCGCGCCTTGGGTACAAATTGCATAGTTTTTATAAAAGAACTAAACTTCGTGACCTTTGACTTGTGTACATTGTATAAATTTTTCTTAAACATTTCTACATTATCAATAAAAAGAAACTTAATATTAATTTATGAGTTTATATAATCAACTTCAAATCTCTTTTTCTTCAGGAATCGACCATATTAGTTATTAATGTACCTATTACTTATTAATATTAATAAATTATGTTAACTTCAAGCCATGGTAGGGCAAAAGCTCAGTGCAGTGTCTTACTATGCGTGTTGGTGCAATCACTACGCGCGGAGTTGTATTTTAATTTTTGGTTTCCTCAACACATGGAGAAATTTAACACTAAGTTATAAACGAGACCATTCTACCTGCTGCTTACGGAGGAGGCATTAAGATCAATCGGTCTCTTTAACTTAGTATACAAAAATATATATTACATCATATTTTTTCTTACGTTAATTTTGAGGCCAGTCTAGGCGCAGGGGCTTAAAGTGTGCCTGTAAATCGGTTTTACAGTCACACCTCGTGCCGCTGCGCCACGACTGGCCTCTAATTTAATAATTTACATTTATAAAATAATAAAACTATACATGTGTAGTTACAATAAAGCTATTATGTATAAAATAATATCCTTTATTTGAATATAGAAACAAAGTGTATTCGTAAGTAATTTGACCGCAATACACTTTTGTTAGTCTCTTCAGTGTAATATGTGGTCATTTTACCTTGCAATGTCTATCTGAACTAAAAACAAAAACACATAGTAACAGTAATTAAGAGTGCCTTTGATGAACATTTTCTATATTAAAAATTGTTGTTCTTCTTGTTACTTACTTAAATAAAAAATAATAAAAATTAGCTTCACGCTGTATCCCGCACACAGCAGGGTAGGCAGAGGGAACCTAGTGGTAAGACACTCCGTTCCCCACTTTCTGCCGAATTCTGGAGGCATTGCGTGTTGAATGGCAGAACTCAACGCCGCGCTTTGCCTTGACACCAGGGCGCAGAAATGTAAAAATGTAAGAAAATAGTTCATCTCCTCGAGTGGGGATCGAACCCACAACCAGTCAGTTTTACAGTCACACTTTGTGCCGCTGCGCCACGACTGGCCTATATATTGATTTTGAATATACATATCTATTTCACAAGACATATATTTCGTATCTAGCCATTGCAAGGGCAATTTTAATAATAATAATGTAACAAGAATATTTAAACGAAGTATATGCGCTTTTATAAGGGTAGACTATGTAAATACGCAAGCAAGCACTTTGAAGCGCGTAATAAATTTCAAACAGTGTGCGTCACCACAACCTTTGACGTGTCGGTCGATGAAAAAAGAAATGAGATTTTTATGTACCCTTCTTCTAGTCTCATAAAACCTGCTTACTCAGTAAATATGAACTATTCTGTGCAATCTCCAGACGATAAGAGATATTTGCTCTATATTATATACACTGCAGATATTTGATCAGAAATTTTAAAAAATATATAAAATTTTAGGTTCGTTGTGATTGTGCTTCTATTAGTTCTCACTGGCTAGTTGGTGCTGCGACATGCTTATATCGCTATAATAAAAAAAATCTAGAAGACAGTAGGTCAGCATTCGTGACATACTGTAGTAACAATTGGAGGCTGCCTGGACGGATAGCTTACGTGTCACAGTGCATTCTTCATCCACAATTTCATCCAAAGAATTATACTAGAAGACATCTTTATAATATTGGTAATATTTTTATGGAAAATTTATTTATTTTTATATAAGTTTTAAGTACCTATTATATATAAATGCAGCGGATAATAGCGAAGCCAGAGGAAACCTATACCACGACAGCCTCAATACGTTTATATATGTACATCTAGTCAAACAATTGAAAAGAATATTTTTACACAAAAAAATAATTTTCAGGAGCTATACAGGTAGTGAATTCAATGTCAAATACATGCAATGGATGGCACCCAATCTCCTTAATGTCTCATCATTTTGTAGCTGAAAAGGGAGGTTCCCCTGTAACAGCGTTGGGTTGGGGACTAGACAGGTGAAATATTGTCTTATGTCAAAGTAAACTTATAATAACTTAATATTATTTTAATATAAAATACGAATATTAAAAAAAGTTACTTATTTAGAAAACGTATAAAAATTTTAACGTAACGGGACTCGAACCCGCGCCTCCTGGAAATCGACTACCGACCTGGTCGGTTTCCAGGAGGCGCGGGTTCGAGTCCCGCTACGTTCAAATTTTTATACGTTTTCTAAATAAGTATTTTTCTTTCCTAAGTGTGGAATAACACTTTAAAAAATGTTTAAAAATATTTTAAAAAAGTTATTTCATATTTTAGTTTTATATCTTTGTTTTTATACATTTCACAGATATGATACTAGGTACACTGTAGCCAGACTACCAGAACATTATCTCATGATGTACCAAGGACTTGTGTACTCAAATTTCTGTCCTGGAAATATCGGCTACAGGTGCGGGTACTACCTACTCAAGATACACTACTCACATTAAGCATCACGTTACAAGATTAACGTTGTATATTCCTTTCAGCGAGGCAAAGCGGTTAAGCGAAGCAAATGTTAAAAATGTTTACTGTTTATCATTGCCACCGTATATTACAGAAGAGCGCGATCCCGTCCACGGCAGCTTGCTTCTAATGGGTGGAAAATTAATGGCGCTGTATTCACAGGTACTAGTCAATTTATTCATTGTATTATTTTATAGCCGGCATTTGTGTGTGAGAATTTCAGAATAAAGCTTCTAAAACAAGTAAAAATATCTAAAATAATATTCATATTTTTTTATCATTTAATGAAGAGAAATTTTCATTTATATTTTTTTACTTGTTTTGTATGTAATTGATATTGTAAATCCTGTTTAAAGTTACGATGAATTAGATATACGTACACCTATTAAATGTATGAGACACAGTTACTTTATAGTAGAGATTTTTTTATCAAATAAAAAGTTTAGTGTCGCTATTTAACACGCAATTAAGTCGCTATTCAAAGCTTAACATTAGGTTCCCACCTCCACCTACCCTGCTATATGCGGGGTACATACATGCACATTGACAGTCACACGCTTTTACCCCACGCCACAACTGGCTGGCTTATTTAGATTGTCGTAAAAATAATATTGGAACACTCAATATTTTTTAAAGCAAAGACACAACTTACTATTTTAAAAATTATACACTAATAAAAATCATATAGATTTTTACGAACACTGAAAACAAGCCACGCCGGGCTGCTATTATAAAGTAAATAAATATAGAGACGATAAGAAGCTTAAATATACTTTGACTTGTTAGTACCTACTTAAGCGCTTTAAGTTTTGACTCCATTACAAAATAAATTCACATATCTTGCCTACTTCTATATTGTCATCACAGAAATACTTTTGAGGCCCAAGCGCGTGACTATAAACGTGGCGGTTGTGGGTTCAAATACAACGTGTGGGAATGACTTATTAAATAATAATTAATATTTTCTTTCTATACAACACAACCACTGGCTAAACGCGGCGGTGAATTCTGCCACTCAACACGCAATGTTCCAAAAATTCGACGGAAAGTGGGGAACTGATTATCTTAACACTAGGTTCTCTCTGCCTATCATGCTATAAGAAGCTGGAAAAAAAATTAAGTGTGCTTCACATGAATTGGGGTCTTGTACATATTAATAAAACTTCTTAACTGCTTAGGTTCATGCTTAAACATGTTAATTTAAAAATGTAATAGCATTTACAGATTATAAGCTTCTGTGTAATCTAATCAAGAAAAAGTAAATTATTGAGGCTTAAAATAGGTTCTATAGAACCGACTTGAATTTTATTCTCCACCGAAAACGCTTACCAGTGCTAGCTGAATCAACTGCGCAAAATGGAATTACCATTACATTTCTGCACGATTCGGTTATTTGGGAACGTAATTATTTCTACAAACTGTTACAAAATGTTATTACTATATTACATAGGTAGGGACTTCATATATTAAATAATCACTTCAGGTTACAATTATAAAACAAGTGATTGAAATAAAAATTACAGTGTTTTTTTTTTATATTTATGGTTACGACAAATATTGTTAACGGCAACACTGCGGCCTGACACCGACTTCTAGCCTTGTTCCGCGCTCTCGCTCGCACGCTCGGCTCAAGCGGAACGTGACAAAAGTCATGCTTTTTCATGCGTACAGCCGGCGTTCATCGATTTATAAGTCGTTATCACATCAAAACAATAAGCTATTGTAGGGTCAATGTAAGAGAGTAACACCAAAGTAACAAAATTTATAACACTTCACTATAATGAATAAGGTATACTTTTTTATTATGGCATGAGACAAAATGTCAACAAAGAAATTCTGTTTCTCAAAATTTTCTATATATTTTTTATGTTTATTTTTATTTAATTTACTTAACGTTCTTAACGAGTTTCTCTATATATGTAACTATAATAATCATATATATAGCTATATTAAATTAATAATCAAATTGCGCTTTAGACGGAGTCTTAAAACTAATTTTAGTAATTTCTATTCAATCTTTCATTAGAATTTTTTTTGTACCATCCTTATGGTAATAATTAATATTGTAAAAAGTAGATAAAATAATTAACTAAAATTATTCATTAATAAATTTTGTTTCAAGCTAAGATTTTATAATTACAAAAAGTTGAATCGTGTTTAGGTCTATTTAAAGAAACAAGTGAATGCGAGTCGGACTCAACTACCCAGTGTTTGTAAATTGTACCAACTACACCATTGTAGGGGAGCGAGAACGCCACTCATAAAAGTTGACATAATTAAGTTGCGCTCTATGTACTTATTCTACACCTGTCACGAAGACTGAGAAATGTGTTAAACAACACTAGCAACACTGTATGGAATATTTCTATTCATTTTAGCACATTGAACGAGTTATCAATTTAATTGTAAATTATAACTGAGTCACTTTAAATTAAAAATGAGTGATGGAGGCCGGTCGTGGCGCAGAGGCACAAAGATTCGATCCCCACTCGAGGAAGTGAAATATTTATTTTCATTCTTCGCTCTGGTGTCGAGGCAAAGTGCGGCGTTGAGTTCCGCCACTCAGCACGCAATGTCTCCAGAATTCGGCGGAAAGTGGGGAACGGAGTGTCTTAACACTAGGTTCCCTCTGCCTACCCTGCTGTGTGCAGAGTACAGCGTGAAACTGTTTTTTAAATTAAATTAAAAATTGATTAGATTTTTTCACTTTGTATATTTTATAAGTTTATCATATAAAAAGTAGTGTTAAATTGTGTTAGCAACACTGTATAGAATTATTCTATTTTCTATTGCATAACTTTTATTTTAAGACCTATAAACAATATGTTATTCTCAATTCAATTATAACTAATTATGAATGACACATTGATTTGTAAATAATAAGTGGACAAATACATTTACTTTAAGTATTGTACAAGGGACTACAGACCTGCATATTTGAAATTAATTTCATCTTAATCGCTCCAATTCGAAAAAAAACTGGTTTATTTTTTCTTTACAGTACGAAACCTTTAAAAACATTATTAAAAAATTCGACTGCGTAAAAACTAAAAAGAAAAAAATAAATCCATATTTAGTATAAGATTTACCAGCAAAGACCCATGAAGAATAGGTCCCATATCTGGGATATGTCTTTAGTGACGACGGCAAGATTAAGACGAATCGATTGGCGTAAGAGTCATAATATCATAATCATTAGTTAACCCGTTTGCGTCACGCAGTCTAAGCTGCTGACAAAACCTTTTATTTGTGTATGACCTTGTAATATCCAGTAGGAAATTTAGGTACGTAACCATAGAAACGTGTAGATTACATATTTCAATTGTCAAATAATTCTACTGCATAGATATGATTGGGTAATATTGTAGGTTTATTATTTTGTGGCAACTATAAAATAAACATTACTCATTTGGACAATATGCTAAGCTTTTGTTTTTTTTTTTCACGTTTTATCCTTAGCAGCCAGAGAGAACCGAGCACTAAACAGTCTCTGTATACTTCTTTCAATGTTATCAACCTCTCAATGCATGCCTTCTGGGCTTTTACGCAAGCTTCCTCCAGCATGATCTCTACTGTGTTCTCGAAGGTTAACATAGGTCTCATCCAACTTGTTATCTTATTATCTGATATAGAACAAATATATTTATCAAGACATTTTTTATATATTCAATTTTAGCAATCATTTATTGTTTTTAGGAGGAACGACGTCGTTGGGGCGA
Source organism: Heliconius himera (assembly GCA_021202915.1). Lineage (NCBI taxonomy): Eukaryota > Metazoa > Arthropoda > Insecta > Lepidoptera > Nymphalidae > Heliconius > Heliconius himera. The sequence continues at coordinate 1,215,953 of JAJHJA010000079.1, read as the reverse complement.
GCAGTCTGCACTCTACACTGGCATTTGGCACCTCGTTCCATGGTTAAACGACATAGCTAGAGAAGAGGAAGATGTAGAATTATTTGATTCAGATATGTACAAATACTCAAATTGAAATTCATCTGCTTCAAAAAAATATTTATATTTTCGGTTTTTTTTTATAATATGTATTATATTTTGTAATGAATATATATTTTAATAAAATCTAATTTGTTTTAATAAAGTTCATAATTTTTAAGTGGAATGTTGTTAAGATAAATTAAGCATTACATATAATATAAAAAATCCTATCACTATCTATCCTGCTCACAGTAGGATAGGTATGTAGGGAGATTAACTAAATGAAGTAATGGATATATAAATTTAAATAAATATTTCATTTCCCTGAGTGGGAATCGAACCGACAACCAGTTGTGTTTACAGTCACACTTTGTGCTCCTATGCCACGACTGGTCTCAAAATATAGTACTTGTTTACGTATAACAGTATTAAAGTCGCTCCAATTAATAACACTAAGGTATAGCGCGCACTAGTGATTTTTGTCACCGTGACTGTTGCGTCATTGTCACCGTGGCACTAGTGATTTTTGTCACCGTGACTGTTGCGTCACTGTCACCGTGTACATCACTCTTAATGAAGGTGCGCGCATTTCGATACGTGATAATTAAGTGACTTTTTGTCCGCGGAGGATGGCAACACGCCCGTGACGCAACTGTCACCGCGTCCATAGATTTGTATGTCCGTGCGCGCATTAGAAACTAAATGTCACTTCGTTCCCCCTCCCCCTTGCGGTTTCTATACTAGTCGTCTTTCGCATAAACAAGAAACAGCAGCGTGTTGCATTGCTGCTCCGAATTTTAATGTCAAGAATGGCGTCAAGTTCATCACCAAGACAAAACGTGTGTTTTCATGAAGATGAAATAGACAACGATATACTGATTGACGAAATTGAGTTGAGGCCATTGCTCTGTGACAAATCCTACTAAACGATTATTCTTTCTACGTTTGCCTTTTTTTTCTATTTCTTAATATCAGTGCACAGACAACCATCTCTTCGAGATCGATTTTATCAATTAAAGATGCCCAAATGTAAAAAATTTCGTCACTGTCGTTGCTTTTGTTGTTCGCGCAGTCTCGAAAAGCATGGTGACATGACAATGACAAAAAAATTATTGTCACAATGACAAAAGTCACCAATGCGCGCTATCCCTAACAGTCACGAATAGTGACTTGGCCGAATACCGAATATTCAGTTACGCAATTCGCCGAAGCGCCGAATATTTCACGACGCAATTCTTCGCATAATCAAAACTTATAGAGTACTTCCTATTGAGCTATTCTTTTTGTTTTTTTTATTTTAATTCTTACTTTCACTACAGACTTTATGGTCCGTACCTTTTGTTATATTTACATTTCTTTTAATACTTTTTTCTATAGATATTACTTAGAACTAGACTTATGTTATTACATACATATATTTCTATATTTATACAATATCTGCTTAAGAAAGTCCAGTTATTCACTTCAGTTGCCACTTACTAACTTAATCTAACACTATAATCTAAATCTACATGCATAAAAATAAAGATTGTAAATAAATTTTACTTAATTGATTACAATAGATAAAATGTTCATTACGGATTACAAGATAAATTTTATACAACCATACAAATATATCTTACGATTAGGGAAAGTGGGATGTGGATGGCATTACCGCCAAGATGGAGGACATGACCGCTTCGTTTCTATCTTTTATGGCCATCTTTAAATTATACTCCGCAATACCTTTTGTCGTTGCTTCTGTTGCCTTCCGAATAAGCCTTTTTATAGCGTCGTCGTCACCACTGGTGTAATAGGAACATCTGTCTGTGTGACGCGTTATTGCTACAATTGCGTGTGAAACGCTGTCATGCAGTTGTAATTTCGTCGACTTTGTGTTCACTATTATAACCGTTGCATTTGACAGGCCTTGGGCTTCATGAATAGTCAACACTTTTGAACCTATATTTATCCCATATCCCTGGTGGATTAAAGATTTTTTCTCCTCTTGAGTAAATGTAAGGTAGAGGATTTCCCTGAGGTCTCGTGGCGCTGGTGTAGTTCTTAAATTTTCTATTCGGAGGGAGTGTACTACTTTTTTGGAAGAGTATATACCAAAGTATATCTCTTGAAGTGCATAGGCGACGTCCATGGGGCTTCTATGGGTACACAATAGGTCCTGGTTGATTTTGACAATTTGTGATGGACTACGGTAGAACATGTCGAAGAGATTGTCTCGGTCAATATAGGGGAGTTGGTTTATATCTCCAACCAGTAGAATTTCTTCTGCTCCAGAGATTCTAGCAGCCCCCACTATGGCTCCAAAGTGGTTCATCAGGGCTTCATCTACAATTAGGCGTTTACACGTTTCTGAAATATCTAACCCATTAACCAGCTTTGATGCCATAGTGCGAATTTTACTATTCACCAAATTTCCTATACGTACCGAGAGCTTCTCCCGAAGTTCATTGGCTGATTCTATTGTGGTAGTAATAAAGTCCCTATCCGTGTTAAACTGCTCAATGATCCAGGTTGTTTTACCGCATCCGGGAACCCCGTTAACCCACTGTATCCTAGATATCTCCCATTCCCTAGATGATGTTGATCTTAAAGTGTGATCAAGGCTCTTCAATTTCTCTAGCATTACATCTTCCAGCATCACTCTTTATCGTTATTGAGCTATTATTTGTAGTATTATTAATTTTGTCACAAAGTGTAAACTTTAATATTTTATTTTTGTTTTCGATTTATTAAAAATGAAATATAAACTTGGGCACTATCCTTATACGAGAATGGAAATGTATATGACCAAGCAGTAGAAAAGAAACAAATCCTGGACTCAAAGCTGTTCTCGATGATATAACGATTCGTTAACATACAACCAATACAACAAACGAGAGTAAAATTTCATTAAACAAATCTTTTCCACCCATACGCTCAAACAGAATCTTACAATAGTCTTTTCTCAGTCACCTTGTACCTATATCAAGCTCGAATTTATACAGGTCTTTTTCATGTCACATTGACGCTCAAAGTTTAGAGACTAATGGACCTTTTCCTAATCACCCCTTACCGTGAGCTCCACGACGTAGATTTATAAAGATGGTGTCCCCCCAAGTCACCCTGTCGCTCGTTATTTAACGAGATGACTAACATGGGTCTTTTTTATCGGTCACCAATCACCATAGCAAAAACTTTATTTTACACATTGAAAATTCTATTTCAATTAGGAGTATTTTTTTTATAATCTGTAAAATGTGGTTAACTTAATCTCAAAGATGCTGCACAGGCCTATATTTTCAATCGGCTCTAACCTGATAGTTGCTTATTGTTTGTGCTCGATTCGATTAATTTTTAGACTTTATATGAAACGACGATAAAATTAGAAGGACTAAAGTATTTTCCACAATAATTTATACTTTATGAAATAAGAAATAGCTTTTAATTTTGAGAATATCAAACTTTGGGAAACGCGATACACACACAAAACACAAAAATATTAAAAGTTTTCACTTCGGATCAGTTAACGTTTTAAAAAAAAACAAGATAAAAACTCATATCTTCTATATGTTTCTAAATTATACGGAAAGAGATTCTACTTAAGTGCTATGTATCACATAATAACAATATTTCACACGAATTTCCTTCTAATAGTACAAAAATATTCTATGTATACAGGGTGGAAGTGTAAGCACCACATTAAATGAAACCACAGTTTTAACTACTCTATAAGAGCCTAATATAAATCAGAAAAAAATAAATTTCCAAAAATGGAAAAGTTATTTTTTCAAACAAAATAAATAGTAAAATTGTCATTTTAAAATAAAACGCCATTTGTAAGGAACGACGCACGCACACATAAACCTATCAAAGGAACACCGCCGCACACGGCTCATTCCGAAATCGAGTCGTAGGTATTGGCGATAAAGTTCAGAGTTGTTTAACCTTTAGTAGTATTTTTGTAGTAGTAAGTGTTTATGTTATTGGGATCTATACGTAATCGCGTCACACGAAATACAGGTATGGATAAAAATCGTGAAATGAAAAAAAAATCCTACGTCCAAACTGTTGATGCATCTTGATTAATTTCTTTAGGTATAGTTTTGAAATATTTTACCCTATATACTGTTTCCGTAAATGGAGCGCTGCCTCTTCCACCCTGTATATTTTAAAAAATATCTGTTGTTAATTAACTTTGTTAGTTAACATTTCAATATTTAAACATATTATGGATAACTGTGGCAAAAATTCTTTTCTGTGATTTTTGGCCTTCAGTCTACAATATCATACAACATATTGGTTTACGCTTTATGGAGCGTAGGAGGCTGCGTAGCGGTACTACGACGGTATTATATTATTTGGTCTGGAAACTTACTTCTTACATTCGCTGCAATAGTAGCATGAAATGTATGAAATATCAACTATTGAGTCTCTATTCTGACTACATTTTACATTTGTATATATAATAAAATAAACGAAGCGAAGAACGAAGCGAAAACTAAACGAAGTGATGTATCGATTTCAACCACCCTTATCAATCTTTTCTAATATTCACGTCAAACTACATACGTACGAGTATGTCTGTACATACGTGCTCTTCCATTATAGTTAAAATATTAGTCTCTCATACATAAATTCTGTCGTATACATACTTTCAGTTTCTGTTGTATTTTATTGATTTTTCTAACGCCATGCCACTTATGTTCCCCACAAAATAAATCCGTACACGACGCACTATCTTGTTAAGTGAAAATATAAATAAATACAACAATACATTTTTAAGGAGTATATTTACAAAAATGTCTAACATCACAATAACAGTTGTGGCAACGGTAAATTAACAATAATTATTTTATTCAAATCTCACCCAAAATAGGCCTTGAGGCTTGGGTATTATATTAGGAGTACTTATAAATATAAAAGTTAAAATAAAAATTAGCTTCACACTGTATCCCGCACACAGCAGGGTAGGCAGAGGGAACCTAGTGTTAAGACACTCCATTCCCCACTTTCTGCCGAATTATGGAGGCATTGCGTGTTGAGTGGCAGAATTCAACGCCGCGCTTAACCTCGACACCAGAGCGAAGAAAATGGAAATATAAATTTAAGTAAATATTTTATCTCCTCGAGTGGGGATCGAACCCACAACCAGTCGGTTTTGCAGTCACACCTCGTGCCGCTGCGCCACGACCGGCCTCTAATATGAAAGTTAATTAGTTATATACAATACATACTTCTCCATATCACTAAAATGCTTAAAAATATTATACTACCTATATAATTACATTTATTTTTTAATATAAAATATTATAAAAGAGATTCCATTGCAGCAAATATTTTATTCGAAAAGTTATTTGACTATAAAACAAGGCAGTTGTTAAACTTTTGCTTCATTAATTCTCCTCAAGCTACGACGGAGGATAGATTAATGTGGTTCTAACTAAGGAAATAAAGCTTAAAGTTATATTTTTCTAAGAAATCCGATTTTACTACAAGTATTAGTTGAATTCTAACAATTAAGTATTTAATTGACTTTACAAAAGTTGTTTAAATATAACCATTTAATTAAATATCAATCGTCGAAATATTTGTTGTTCATAATGTCTCGCATCCAGTTGACGTACCCAGCGGTTCTTGTGTAAATACCGTATTTGCCTCGTTTACCACATCCATCCCCGAAGCTCGTTATACCCTGAAATGTAACAGTCTCTTTATAATAAAACAATATTATATACACAATATATAACATTTATATTAATTACGTCAATTTTTTTTTTCATATAAATTTGCATTTATATAGCTTTTATCGATTGGCATATACAAGATACACAGAAACTTCATTACATGTTGACAACGAAATATAAATTATTAACTATTTCTTATATATATTTCTTCTATAGGTATATTATAAGGTACAAACAAGTGATTGAGCACCTTATTTTATGCCAGCTGTTAACATCTAATCGTGTTACCAGCTGTATTCGTGGCTGGTGTTCGTGTGTATTCTAGACTAAAATATGTTAATAAATCAGTTTCACGCATCAGGTATCCATCAGATCAGAGTAAGCATAGGGAATCTAGTGTTAAGACACTCCGTTCCCCACTTTCCTCCACATTTTTCGAAGCCTTGCGTGTTGAGTGGTGGAACTCAATTCGGCTTTTGCCTCGGTGCCAAAGCGAGGTAATGGTATTAATTAATAAATAATAAGACAGAGTTAAGAAATGAATGTATATATTTAACGATACGACTGACCTCTCAATATGAATATATAGATATATAAAATTTATATTTTTCTTTCAAACTTTTTAAAATATGAATCAGATTCTTAGCTTTGGTATGAGCCTTTTATATTGAATAGCGATAGATATCGTTCAATCAAAGATCTTCAATAAGTTAATTTACTAGATATTTATCCTAGACAAATACTCTTTTACTTGGGATCGTAGCAATTCTGAGTAAAAGTAAACAATAATTTACTTTAGTATTGGAAAAGAAATCCAATGTAAATAGAGGCATAGGTACAAACGAAAATTTAAATGTACCTATTGCTGATAGGGTAAATATTCGAATATTGCTAGAGTATACAGAATTATCGAACGTTTCGATAATTCAGCGGGAACAAAGCCTATTGTGCATAAAGTCTAGACTCAATTACTAACATCCACGTGGCATACTCTATAACTTTATTGTAGTTCAAGGTAAAGATTATATAAAGGTAAAGTAGCACACAAGCACACCCACAAATTCACATAATATAAGTAGGTACTATTTAAAACATATAAAAATCAAATACATATATTTAATCGTGCAAATTTAATTACTTTAACTTCACGCTTTATCGCTAACGGGGTAGTCAGAGAGAACGGAGCGCCAAACGCTACGGTCTCTACATACCTCTTTCGCCTCGTCCACTGTCATCAACCTCTTCATACATGGGAGTCATCATGCTTTTTGCGTGACTTTCCTCTAGTATATTTGATACTGTGTTTTCGAAGGCCAACCGAGGTCACCCCCTATCTCACTTACCGCTCACTTTTCTATCATAAATCTTTTTTGGCATTCTTTCATCACTCATTCGTTCGACATCCTCGCTAGTACCTGTCATTCTGTATATGTCATTGCGCTAAGCTGACAACGCATATCCTACGAAGAAATCGCATCTCTACAGCATTCATCTTTCTTTCATTCTTCTTCTGTAATACCCACGTTTCGCTGCCGTATAACAACGTAGGTACCAACACTGCATGTTCTGCACAGCCAAACGCGCAGCTGTGCTGATATTTCGCCGTCTCATCAATGCAGCTAAGACACCGTTAACCCTGTTCTAGGCAGCAATACGCCTTTCCGCATCCATCTCGTATCTTCCATCACTACTGAACATACTTCCACAATATACTACTCCTTAGAATGAAATAAAATTACAAAAATTAATGACTTTAATAATCAGTAATTTTATAGTAATATAAATCTTATCCTATTTTTTTTTTTAGATACATTCATGAAAATAAGCAGAGATAAAATATTTATTTAAAAAAGAGAATATTTATTACTAAGCTTGGCCAATCATTTGTGCGTACCTGTAAAACATATCGACCGGTACGATCTTTGCACAAAAGTGGTCCCCCCGAGTCCCCCGCACACGAGTCCTTGTGGCCGCGACCCGCGCACACCATGTTGTCGGTGATGGCATACTGCCAGTAGGACCGGCGACACACCCCTTGCTGTATTGTGGATACCTACGAGTACGATCAATCAATTAATAACGAATGGATCCTGAAAAGCCTGTTATACAAAAATATACAAACAACAAATAAATATCCTTTCATGTTATAGATTTTTATATTACAATTGATAGAGAGAACACAGACAAAAAAAAACAAAAGAAATATAACAAAACTAATTTTTAATTAGCTTCACGCTGTATCCCGCACACAGCAGGGTAGGCAGAGGGAACCTAGTGTTAAGACACTCCGTTCCCCACCTTCCGCCGGATTCTGGAGGCATTGTGTGTTGAGTGGCAGAACTCAACGCCGCGCTTAACCTCGACACCAGAGCGAAGAAATGGAAATATAAATTTAAATAAATATTTCATCTCCTCGAGTGGGGATGGAACCCACAACCAGTCGGTTTTGCAGTCACACCTCGTGCCGCTGCGCCACGACCGGCCTCAACAAAATTACATAATAACATCAAATCCATCATTATACCTTTATTCTAGTTGTAGTTCTTCTTATATTAAGGAAAAATACTATTTTGTTTTATTTATACAAATATAAGTATTCTTGTTCCCTAAAGATTATGTATTCGCATATTATATTTTTTGGGCTTACATTTAAAGAACGTTATCAACACATTCTCACGCGTGTTCTGTCCAATATATTCGTATCATCGTCAAATACCGGTCGATTCATATGCGATGGGACGTCAATTACAGGTTTTCTTACAACCAAAAATAATTTCGATTAAGATATAGATAGGTTATATATACGAATAAGGAATATTGTAAATGATTGCCATTTTGTTTCAAATTATATATATTTAAATGTATAAGATTACATAAGTTCAATGAAAATATATTATATTTAACATTAAATATGTTATGTGTACATATATTTAGAGACCGTAGTGGCACAGGGGCACAAGCGTGCGGCTGTAACGTGCTGGTTGTGGGCTCGATTCTCGACACTCAGGGGAATGAATTATTTCTTAATATTTTCATTTCTTCGCCATGGTGCCGAGGCAAATCGCGGAGTTGAGTTCCGCCATTCAACACGTAATGCCAAAAAAATTCAGCGGCAAATGGTAAACGGAGTGACTTAATACTACGTTCCTACCCTGCTATATGCAGGGTACAGCGTGAAGTTATTTTTTATATTGGATTCCTATTGCTTTTAAAAAATTTAAACATATTGCGCTTCATACTGTGAAATCTCACCCAACACCATTGCTGGTGTACTGGGTACTATAAGGAAATTCTTAACTTTCCAATTATACGTCGTTACAAAGAATAATCTATTTTTATAATATTATCAAAATGTTTGCCAAATGACAAATGCATAAATCTTGAATTACCTGAGCTTCGTGTAAAATTCTTGTTCCATATACATCAGACGGGCGTCTCTTTCCCCATCCTAATATTATACAATTTGAATGTGGAGGTAGGATCTGGTGCGGTTTTGGCAGACACGCTATACCATGGCCTAGATCTGGTCGTGCCGGCGCTGGTAACCTATAAGTCAAGCAACATAAACTCTTAAAATTATCTTCCAAACCTCAAGCTTTTATATTTAGATATTAATTGAAAAAAAGATAAATATAATATATAGAAAAATAATATAAATATAAAAATAATATATAAGAATATAAGTAAAATATGTTATAGATATTACTTAACATTATGGCACCTGTCAAATGGCTAATTGTACTCGATCGGTATGGGTTCTAATCGATAATGGTTGTTTATGTAAATCCAAAATAGTTTAGGATATATATACCTCCGAGTAGAACATAATAAATTTAATGATACAGATGAGAAAAATCTTAATTTTTGCATTTTTAACAACGAACACTAACTAATAGTATGTCTTGAAATAAATCGATCCGTTAAGGAAGCCTTAGCTTATTATTTCTAATAACCATTATTATATAACTTTACATTAATGAAGTATGATGAGGCCAGTCGTGGCGCAGCGGCACAAAGTGTGACTATAAAACCGACTGGTTGTGGGTTCGATCCCCACTCGAGGAGATGAAATATTTACTTAAATTTATATTTCCATTTCTTCGCTCTGGTGTCGAGGTTAAGCGCGGCGTTGAGTTCTGCCACTCAACACGCAATGCCTCCAGAATTAGGCAGAAAGTGGGGAACGAAGTGTCTTAACACTAGGTTCCCTCTGCCTACCCTGCAGTGTGCGGGATACAGCGTGAAGCTGATTTATTTATTTTTTATTAATGAAGTAATAGCAAAATTCACCCCTATAAGTATAGAGAAAGACCTTTTGATGACCTTGACGACTTTCTTGGAAATAATATTAGAAATTACGTTATCCATTGCCAGAGATACTTAACACGACTTTAGCCCCATGTTCGCCACTTTTAAATCTAAATAAATTACAAGCGCCTACGAATATAATATAGCAACATTACAACAACATGGATTTGTAATTAATTTTAATCAACTAATGTAAAGAAAATGGGTATTTGCTCCTATAAAATTCGTGGGCGCTTATAACTTATTGGGGTTTAAGTGTGTCTGGCAGGGGGTTAAAACCTTGCTAAGTGTCTGGTAATTAATAACATCATTTCTAATGTTATTCCCAAATGGCATATAAAAAAATGGTTTATAGCCTCACGCAAGTTAGGTACTATTTTATGCACCTTGTTTAATAAATAGCAAAGTAACCACTATCCAATTTTAATATTTCCCGATAGTACTTACCGACGTTAGATGTATCCGCAGAGAAACTTTCAAGTTTTATAACATAACAAAGGTCTGGCTGTTTTCAGATCTTGAGGTATAAGTATCTCTAACATGGACGAAAATTTTTCACGAAAATACAATTTGTTTTTCACTACAGTTCACGTTTTATATACAAAAAATCATAAAATTTAATTGAAAATAAATGCTTAACCGTTGTTATTTAAAAAAAAATCTTTTCACAAGATTTTTTTTATAAAATATTTTGGTCTAGTGACAATTTACAAACATATATCGCGGCGTTGAGTTCTACCACTCAACACGCAAAGCCTCCAGAATTTGGCAGAACGTGGGGAACGAAGTGTCTTAACACTAGGTTAGGTTCCCTATCCCTACCCTGCTGTGTGCGGGATACAGCGTGAAGCTGATTTAATTTGATTTAATTTTAATTTATTTCAAAACTAAATTGGGCCAAAATATAATATTTTAAAGACGGGACAAGTAAGTACTTAATCTATTTTATATGTAACGAACGCTACCGGTATTGTGATTATAACTTTTGGAGCATGACGCCTATTGAACAGCCAACATTTTAAGCACGGGTATTTCATTTGACGAAGGGAAGAAGGATATTGTATTTGCATATCGTTTCAAATTTAAGTACAAAGACATACAAATAAAGCCCCTAAGTACATTTCAAACATTTCATTTATTTGATACATATTAATTATAAAACAAGGGTAGGGAGGCGAACCGTCGCGTCGCGTTGTTCTAAATACCCTATTTATGTTTCAGGCCTTCGAAATTTAATTACTTGATGTAAATTCGGAAGAGAAAAAATAAATCAAAATCACGCCGTAACCAGACTCCGTGAAAAGAATACGAGGGAGTCATAAATTATGGCCCAGTAGAGACATTATTAAAAGAAGTTTTGAGATTTTTTATTTAATAGCGAGATTCTGAATAGCAATTGAATTCTGAATACAATATTAAAAAAGGTGCATAATCCATCAAATTAAAATTCAGAAGTTTTTTTTTTAATTACATTATAAATTTCGACTATCTTTTATTTTGTACACGGATTCATTCAATTACTACTTTAATTATTTTTCTAGCATACTTGAGAAAGCTCTAAGCTTCCATGGGATGGTCCTGGTAGTCTAGATTTCCAGTTAAAGTCGAAAGCTTGCACAAAGGGAAAGTGTACAACGGAGTGTATTTACACTAGGTTCTCTACGTATCCCGTCAAATAAAGTTACCCCGTGAAAAGTTTATATATTCCATACAAATAATAACAATGTTTTTATTTCATACAATTATTTACTATTGTATTATGCCAATTAGAACTGACATTCAACATACATCCAAGATTAGCACTAATGGTTTTTTTCTTATATAATTTTTAGTTATTTTTATTTGCAATAAATATTGGACAATTGGATTAGTTATTATTATTCGGATAGTTAAAACTATAAATACTTTAAGTGTCAATTCTACTCTATCTGGTTTTCCTCAATTGAATATATTGACATCGTTAAACTTGACCTTGATTTTAGTTTTTTAAGCCGAACTTACTAAATATAATCAGCATTTTTTTTAGCTTTTCGCTGTATCCCGCACACAGCAGAGTAGGCAGAGGGAACCTGATGATGTAGTATCAAAACACTCCGTTCACCTTAAGACACTACCGTTACCTACTCTCTTTCCAGTGAATTCTGTAAGCATTGTATTTACAATATGAAATAATTAAAATATTGAATATATCATTTCCTCAAGTGGGAATCCAATATATTTCTGAGCAATACATGAAAATTCCCTATAAGGCTATCTGTACTTAGTGGAACAGCGATTGCCAGTAAACAGAATAGATATAAATTTGATTCCCATTTTTATATATAATACCTATACTAGTAGTATATATCCTCGTAAAAAAGCAGCCGATGGGTATGGTATAGTACTAAATTAATAGCGTTATTTATTACCTCTCACGAAACGATACCTAAAACGTATAGTGAATCGTACCTTCATAAAAGATAAATTGATTTGATGAAGACAATGAAATTACAGAGATTGGGGATATCAATCAGAATGTCCTTATGTCGAGTGGATGTAACGGGCCCATGTATTTTTGTAACTTGTTGTTTTTTTTTCATATAATTTATTATTCTGACCTATAAGCTATATTACTGGAAAATTTTACCTCAATCCATTCAGTAGCTTTAGCGTGTAAATGCAACAAATATCCATCTTCAAAAATTTTTTGACTTTTCTTCTTTCTGTATATGTTACTTTCTAGAAAGTACTGACCGATTTACTCAAAACCTAAATAGCTTTTCAAAACTCATCAAAACACTTACAGTTTATTTCATTAAAATCGGTTCATTAAAATAAGTTATCATCGTTTGAATGAACTCAAAGATGAGTTATAATATATAGCAATTGCAGCATTTCAAAATTATTAAAATTATGAGAAATTTCAAAATTATGGGAGGTACAATTTAAGCGGACCGACCGACCGTGCAGCAAACTGTAAAGTCGGAAAGATGCGGAAAGGCGTATTGCTACCGGTAGCAGGGTTAATGGTGCCTTAGCTTCAAATAAATACTAAAAATATACTCCGAAGTATGTTTTTTTACAGCATATTTTTAATACTAAACGTAATTGAAAAAAAATTAAACCTTCACAATGCGTCGTGTTTCCCTCTCAAAATTACAAATATATCATGGTTGCGATGATGGGTACTCCTTAAAAAGATAAATTTTCCACGAGGCGTATAGTTTACATCCCTGTGCGCCGGGTTTTTGCCTCGGTGCGAGAGCGAAGAAAGGAAAATATTAATAAATAATAGGTTATTCCCCCGAGTGGGGATCGAACTCACAACCATCGCGACGATGGCTTAAGTCGGCTAAGTAATATTTAGAATGAAGAGAGTCAGCGTTTTAATTCGGTCTGATAGGCAGAATGAAGTATACATAATATGTAAAGTATTTACAATACACAAAAATAATATTAATTTTCTATTTTAAATGCGGAAATAATTACAATTTAGGGACTATCATAATCAAATCAGAGAACCGACCTTGATAGAAAACGTAGTTTCTATTCATCAACAGAACTTATCAATGGTGTAAAGACAATGGTTATAGAACTTATAATGCAAAATGAAAAGTTCCACAATGACCTTTTAATATATTTTTTATATCTACCTATATACTTATAAAAAAATCAACGTAGCGGGATTTGAACCCGCACATCTTAGAAATCGTCAAGCGGTCTGACCTAGTCGTTCTTATTAATATTAATTATCATCTATCAACTTATATTAATTATCATTAAATATAAATTATCTTATACATATAATTGCTAAGAATTATCATTTATCCAGACTCAGTTTAACTGTAAACGCGATAGGTTGTGGATTCGATTCCCACTAGAGGAAATTAAATTTTTAATATCTTCATTTCTTCGCTCTGGTGTAGAAGCAAAGTGCGGCGTTGTCCGCCACGCAATGACTCCAGGATTCGGGTGGAAAGTGGGGAGCGGAATGTCTTAACACTGATCTCCTTCTGCCTACCCTGCTACAATAAAAAAAAGCTCAAATTATTAGATTTTGAATTTAAGCTGAACAATAAAATTACTAATTGATATAATCCATTAGGTTCCTTTGTATTACGGTAATCCACGCATCGTCACGAGCTGTTAGCCATTACACATTGTGTTGTTTGAGTGCTACTTAACATTATCTCAGTTAATCAATATATGTATTAGTATGCATAATAGGTTAGTAGGTTTCAAGGAAAAACATGGTTTATTTTTTTAGGAAAATTGAAATGTAATAATTTTGAGAGAAAGTTGAAAACTGATATGGATCACGAGTCTGTGGTGTGTGTTTTTAATATAGGTTAAACAAAATTTATTTAAATCAGCTTCACGCTATATTCTGCACACAGCAGTATAGGCAGGGGGAACCTAGTTTTAAGACACTGTTCCCTTCTTTCCGCCGAGTTCTGGAGGCATTGCGTGTTCATCGGCGGAACTCGACGCCACGCTTTGCCTCGGCTACAGAGGGAAGAAAAATGAAATAAAAAGGTATATAAATATTTCGTTTCCACGAGTGGGAATCGAACCCACAATCTATCGATTTCACAGTCACACAACGTGGTCATGCGCCAGGACTGGCCGCAATACTTAATATAGGTAGATATTTAAAAAAAAAGTTCATCCATTTTATCGTTACCAAGGACGGACATTTGTTAAAGTAAGACCTAATCGTATATTTTACGTTTCCTACGTCAAAGAGTAAAATTTTTATATTTATTTTAACCAATGAAATCTCTTTCTTACCTAAGCAGAGCGACATCGTTGACCACAGTGTCGGGGTCGTATTGAGGATGGATTACAGCCTCCGTCACCCTCATCTCGACCTCTCCGTAGCCACGTATGAGCAAGTCGTGTTCTCCGAGACGCACATACAATCTTTTCCTTACACAATGTGCTGCAGTTACAACCCATCGAAGAGCTATTAATGTACCGCCGCAGAAAGCTTCCTTAATAAAAAAAATATAAAGAGATATTACATCCATATTTGAAAAGTGTCTGAATTCGATACCTTAGTATCGAATAAAATTTACTTTGAAAATCAGTTCATTTAAATTTCACATTTTTTAATTTCCCGCCTTTTTTATTTTGACATTGATAATGCTGGACGCCATGTTGCTCTGGCATAGGTACGAACAAAGGATTTGATTGATTAGTTGTCAATTTTTATTCTAGATCGTATAATGTCATATTATAGTGGCTGCTGTCAAAAATTTTAATATTATTATTTTTTAAAGTAATTATAGTATATAAAATAGTAAAGCATCTCATTGCTTATTAGGCACCTAATCATTCTATAATTGAACATTTTTATATTTTGTTTATAATAAATACCTACATGTACATACTTTAGTTAGTTGTGACTAGAATGATAAACTGGCTATGACAAGTAAAATGGCCGTACTGTATGTGTGTACAAATATTAAGTCTAATTTGAAAAGCTATCTTGTTTTATTACTATGCGATATTTTTGTAGTTTTTTTTGTATAAATTAATTAACCTATCCACAAATGGATTTTGTACTTTAAACTTTTAGTACACAATTTATAATTTGATATAACAAAGTTTATTACAATTGCGAACTTTCTATTTAAAAGAACATAAATAATCATACACTGTATTCTATAACTTCCTTTTTGAAAGATATCCCCTGGTTTCTTCTGATCTTAAATAAAAATTTTATTACGAAATAGTAAAATTGAATAAATATAAACCATTTTAAAGACATGAGACAATGCAATTTTAAAGACAGTATATATTTTTTATAAAATTTAAATGACAACTTAGTAAACTTCTTACCCTATCTACAGCTATGAGCATTGAGCACTACCCTAATAAACCACTCAATTGAAATTTCGTTTCATACATTTATATTAGAGAAACCCACCTTATATCGATTCAGCAGAGCAACTTGCCATATCCATTTCCCCGGCGGGGCGGGTCTGCCGCCAATGATGCGCACCATATCCCACATTTTGGCTCGAAGTCTAGCATTCACAGAACGGTATCTCCCCAATCTACCGCAAACGCCCGTATTGGAAAGAGCCCGAGAGTCTTCCGGATGAATAGCCGGCACCGGCTGCGGCATTGTCTCAGTTATTGTGTATTCTGGAAGTTGATTATTTCTTTTTTTATCTTTACACTGTATCCCATATATGACAGGGTAAAAAGAGAGAACCTAGTGTTAAGTCACTCCCGATTATAGAATCAACGCGTGTTGAATGATTGAACTTATCGCCGTGATATATATTTTTAACAAAGCAAAAAAAATTAAATAATTGAACACACAACCGTTGCGTTTACAGTCACAAGTTGTACCGCTGCGCCACCACGGCTTCAAGTTGATTAATTGAAGTAATTAATTATCATAAAAGTCACTTATTCGATTTTAACTTTAGTGTGAAACTAAATACATTAGTCAACTTATTTGTTACGAAAGTATTACATACAGCAAACTAATAAACAAAATAATAATTATTTCTTTGAAGTATAATATTTCACAAAAAAAACTTTTAATTCAATTTTATTAAGCTAATTATACATATAAAGCCATAATAATTTAAGCATTTTCATTTAATTAAAATATTTTATAAGCTTTATTGATATAACTACTCGAAATTCTTTTCATCTAATGATCTTGATTAGATCCTGCTATGTTATCTTCTATTAATTTAATTCGCTATCTGTATCGATATTAACGATTCCCTGATAAAATCTTAAACATATTTGTAATGCGGCAAAGAGATTTACGACGAATACACATGCTGTTAGTTAGTCACGGTTTATATGAAGATCAATTAAAAAATATATTTCAGTATATAATTTAAAACAAATTATATTTAAATATTTGGTTATGCAATCAATGAAAACTTTATTTAAGCACCGACGCCCGTTAAATCAATAATACAATGCCTTTCGACTGCCAAATGCAATTCAGTGAATTGAAATGATATTTGCTCTTTGAAAATCAGGAAATTGGTGATAAAACTGAAAAATATTACCTATAATTTACGATCGACGACAAAAATTATGTAGTGACACTGCAAGTGGATCATGTCAGATTAGCGACAGTGGATTCAAATTCTATATTTTTTAGGGTTTCGTACATTTTACGCATAAAAAGGAATACTTATAAGATCACTTTCTGTCTGTATAGCATTTAACTCCGGAACGGAGATATCGAGTTGAAATTCATACCATATATGCAATCTTCGGTTCCATGATTTAATGAAAAGGACCTTATTTCTACATTTTCTTTAAAAAAATATATGGCCATCTATATCGCAAAAAACGCGTATTTCGACACTATAAAGGGAATCAAAATTAATAGGATACTTCCGGTTGACCTAGAATTATGAAATTTGGCAGCTAGCATCTACAGACAGTAGTAGGTTAGGAAAAACTATAAATTTATGTTAAAATTCTTAAAAATAAGCAAAATTTAATATTAGAGCCGCTAGTTCAAGTAAGATATCAGATGAAAGGGCTCTAGCTAAGCTAGGCTTGAATTTCAGAAAAAGCTCGAACCTCCAATTTTTGTACGGAATTATGTTTGACAGATAAACGTTCATACCGTCATTACATGGGCGAAAAAAATTGAAAAGTGAGTTGTAGAACGAAAACATTATAGGTGCAAATTATAAAAATAGAGCTTTGAGAAACATTTCGTACAATTTTTTTTTTTTCTATTATATCAGATAGAAGATCATGCTTAAGAACTTGCATCGTATTAATAAACAAACACTCTCAAAGACTTTTCTAATGAAGCCTTTTGCCAATATGCTTTGAGGTTACATAATATTTAATTAATTTGTAAGTATTATTATAGTTATTCTCATCGCAGGTTAATATGTAAAAGTTGTTAGCTAGATACCTATGTGCATTTTCACCTGGATCCTTTCGCCGCTGCATTCTGCTACGAATCCAAAGTTGGCAATAGCTGCCCTCCAAGTAGCAATAAGCGGACTGTCTAATTACTTTTTGTCCGCATAGCGCCGCTTTGAGACAATGCCTAGAATAAAAAGAAATAATTTTGTTATATCAATTTAATTAAGTGTTAATACACTTAATTATTGAAAATATTAAATTAAATTAAATCATGTTCACGATGTATCCCGCACACAGCAGGGTAGCCTAGTCTTAAGGCACTCCGTTTACCACTTTCTGCCGAGTCCTGGAGGCATTGCTTGCTGAGTGGCGGAACTCAACGCCGCGCTTTTGACTCAAAACGAGAGCGAAGAAATAGAAATATAAATTTAAATAAATATTTCTCCAGTGGGGATCGAACCCATAGCCAGTCACACGTTGTGCACCTGCGCCGCGACTGGCCTCTTTAAAGTGATATTCTATTTATAGTCTTACACAGATATTATATAAGTATCTATAACGTTTTTATAATAATAGACATCTACATAAACGTGAAACTGTCGCTTCGTTCAAACTTGTAGTATTGTAATTCATTTGCCTATCACTAAGGTTTTTGATTCGTCCTACTACATTTAATGTATAAATATTGTGTAAATACAACAACTAAATTGTAGATGTATAGGTAAATTGAAAATTTATTTATAGATGTGGCGGTTGGCTTCCTGATAAACAAATAATGTCAAGGCCAGCCTTGGTGCAGGGGCACAAGCGTATGACTGAAATCTTTAATAATTTCATTTCTTCCGAATTCGGCGAAAAGTGATAGGCGGAGTGTTTTAGCGCTAGGCTCCCTCTGCCTACCCTGCTACATGCGGGATACAGCGAGATGCTGATAAAAAATTGAAAATTATTATGTTTTTGAACACCATAAGCTCATACCTCTTTCTCACAGTTATGCATTTGCGGGAACAAGAAGTCCAACTACTCCAAGGTGAAAAACCTCGAAATTTCTTCTGAACATCATCTGCGTCAAGCTGCCGCAAATCAGGCTATAATTTATGTATATAAATTAGGATAACTGATTCCTTACTGATAAATTATTTTAAATGAAATGCAATTATTTGGTCAATATTATTTAGTGAGGCTATCATGCCACAGCGGCAAAAACGTGTGTCTCTAAACGTGACGGTTCTAGATTCGATTCCTACTCAAGATAATGAACAATTTAATAAAATAATTTATTTTCATTCCCTCGCTCTGATAACAAGGGCGGTGTTGACTTCGGCACTCGAACACGCAATACCTCGAAAAATCGGCAGAAAGTGGGGAACGGAATCTTAACTTAAATCTAAGTTCCCTCTGTTTGCTTTATGCGGGATACAGCGTGAAGCTAAAAAACCATTTAGTTTTTATAAAAGGTTATACATCTAAATTTAAAGTATTTCTTCTAAAAACATGTATGAAAGTTATTATTAGAAAACACCAAGAAAACTTTATAACCCTCACAACGAAAATTGAATTTCTTTTACTATGCATTGCAAGAAGACTTTTACGTCGTATTTGAGACAAATATCAAAGTTCATAATAAAAAGCTCTTAGTTCAGTACAACTTTCTTACCTGTAAATTCATGTTTATACTAATATATTATACTAACCGCTATGAAATTTAAATTCGCACGTTTTTCATATTTAAGATCAAAACATACATATTACAAATGTAAATGTCATAGACACAGGGTGCAATATTCATAATTTCAGCTTCAGGTTCACGCTGTATCCCGCACACAGCAGGGTAGGCAAAGGGAACCTAGTGTTGAGACACTCCGTTCCCCACTTTCTGCTGAATTCTGGAGGCATTGCGTGTTGAGTAGCAGAACTCAACACCGCGCTTAACCTCGACACCAGAGCGAAGAAATGGAAATATAAATGTAAGTAAATATTTCATCTCCTCGAGTGGGGATCGAACCCACAACCAGTCTGTTTTACAGTCACATCTCGTGCCGCTGCGCCACGACTGGCCTCAATATTCATAGTTTAAAATTGATCATTTTCATTAAACAAAAATTTTAACGTGCTGCAGTCACCCAACATGTAATATTTTATATATTGGCAGAGAATTGAAAACTTAATTCTATCGTTTCATTCGCCGCTCTTGCCTAAGCTGCAAGATACGTAATTTTTAATTTCCATATTCATATAATGAGACCGTCGTGGCACGGGGGTGTGACTATATCGCGACGGTTGTAGGTTCGAAGGAGTGAATTGTTATTTGTTGGCATTTTCATTTCTTCGCTCTAGCACCAAGGCAGAAGCTCGGCGTTGAGTTCCGCCAATCAGCACATAATTCCTTCAGAATTCGCCGGATAATAGGAAGCGCAGTGTCTTAACACTAGGCTCAACTCTGCCTACCCTGCTTCATCCCGGATACAGCGTAAAGCTGAGAAAAATTAAAAATAAATATTCATATGAATATAGAAATAAAAAATGAACCATATTACATACGTTTGTTAATATTATATTTTTGTAAACATTTTTAGGTTGCTCTAAACCGTGGTCTTGAGTGCCGTTCCGTCGGTGTGTCCCACGAAACTTGCCGCAACTGTAAACACAAATACCTCATTAATCAAATCACCATTTCTATATTTATAAACATGACATGTTCCAAATATGATTAAGTCATTAGGTAGTTAAGCTATGTACGAAAATGATAAATTCAATATACACTTCAATATGCGAACTATACATATTTAATGTTTGGCATATGTATATTATTAAGAAATTAATTTTATATTATCATATATATATGAGGCCGGTCGTGGCGCAGCGGTACGAGGTGTGACTGTAAAACCGACTGGTTGTGGGTTCGATCCCCACTCGAGGAGACGAAATATTTATTTACATTCATATTATCATTTCTTCGCTCTGGTGTCGAGGAGAAAGCGCGGCGTTGAACTCCGCCACTCAACACGCAATGCCTCCAGGAATTGGCGTAAAGTGGGGAACGGAGTGTCTTAACACTAAGTTCCCTCTGTCTACGCTGCTGTGTGCGGGAAACAGAGTGAAGTTGAAAAAAATATATATCATATTGTAGAAAATGAAAAATTAAATTAAAGAAAACTTTAACTTTTACTGGTACTTAACAATAAAAACTAATATTATTTCTAAAGCACTATAAGTGATAGCGCAAAATAATAAAAAGTAGCGAAAACACCACCTACCTTGCAACTTCAACTCGTAAGGCATCCCCGCAAATTTGACGATGCAAGCAATGCCGACGCCGAACCTTATGCTCGCCGAGGCATGCACTCCAAATTGACCATTCAGAATAAGAAGATATTTTTATACCTTAAATTTAATTAAATTCACTATAAAAAAGTATAAAGCATTTATCCGAACCGCAATCATTATAAG
The DNA here is from genome assembly GCA_021202915.1 of Heliconius himera. Lineage (NCBI taxonomy): Eukaryota > Metazoa > Arthropoda > Insecta > Lepidoptera > Nymphalidae > Heliconius > Heliconius himera. Next base: position 1,194,621 of record JAJHJA010000079.1, on the reverse strand, counting down.
AGAAAATTCTGAAAATTGCACAGATGGAAATTTCGATACTGCGGCAAAACGGACAGGTTATTGTGTAATAAGAGCTGAATAAAATAAAATTTAACTCACCATTTTTGCGACTATATACAGGTTTTAAACTTAAACTATCCAATTTAGAATTTTCTTCATCAGAATCAATCTCTATCTGCAATTACAATAGTATGTTTTTGAATAGATAAACGATTATTGTAGTATACATAATAGGACACGTTTAACAATTTGGTTGTTTGGATAACTGGGTCGACGCTTTTCAATCCTGCATTTATCATACAATGGCTGCATTCAATCGCATTCAGTAACACTTATATAGATTTAGTCAAACCCATTCATTTTTTGGCAAAATGCAATGCAATTTTTTAAATCCACCATAGATTTTAAGCTATAACTTTTGTATCAAGTTGATATTGAGAAGTAACAATAGGATATAAAATTAAATTGGGGCAGACGAACAAGGTTAAACTTACGTGATGTCCTCGAGATAGCTCCATGCCTATGATCACAAATAATATAACAAAAGTATTTGGCCACATCATTTTCAATACTTCCAGTGGTTGAGCAGTGTTGAGGACTCGACATCTGTTTAAATATTAAATTGATTAAATTTTTATTTATTGAACTTATAAAACTTATTTTTTTTAATTAAAACCGGGTTATATACACAGTATGTGTGTAGATTTCTTAGACACAAGTGTACGGAGACAGTGGTGACTGTCCCAGGTGGTGATAATTAACTATTACCACGAGGTGACTGTCCTGGTATTGTTAACTTTTCAAAGTAAATAAAAAAAGTGTATTTGGACCACAATATTTCCATGCCTTCAAAATTATCACCATGAAAGGCACTATAACATTTAACATAGAATAGTTAAAATTTGAGTTAACGAATCTGCGACGAGGCTTTTGCCTCGTACATATGTAAATAATAATTAAATTAACACCAGGGATTAACAAAAGAACAATAAAAATTTTAAAAAATTAAAATATATATAAAATATTTCCTAACGTACAATTTTACAATAAATGAAAGATTCTCCATGTATATTTTTTTTTTCAAAAGATACCTAGAATAAATTGTGTAGCTTGGAAAAGCTAATGTGCTATAGACACTGCTAAGTGTCTTTGCGAAATTTTTATCGTTTCTGTCGACAACGCGTACTGCAGCAGTAGAGAAATATTTATCATATAGAAACTAATTGATTTTATTAACCATTTTGTGATAATATCTACATTCTACGAATTATTATGAAATTGAAATCTTATAAAAATGCCTTTCATATTTTGTAACATCTATATGATGATTAGGATATTTAAAAATAAATATAAAAACGTTTCATAATTTCTAGAATGAATAATAAAATTATGCGGCCAGTCGTGGCGCAGCGGCACGAGGTGTGACTATAAAACCGACTGGTTGTGGGTTCGATCCCCACTCGAGGAGATGAAATATTTACCTAAATTTATATTTCCATTTCTTTGCTCTGGTGTCGAGGTTAAACGCAGCGTTGACTTTTGCCACTCAACACGCAATGCCTCCAGAATTCGGCAGAAAGTGGGGAATGGAGTGTCTTAATACTCGATTCTCTCTGCCTACCCTGCTGTGTGCAGGATACAGCGTGAAGCTGATTTAATTTGATTTTAATAATAAAATTAAAGCTGTTTATTGAAACCGTTAGCTAACACAGATTTGGCTTTAAATTTTATATAAAAAAAAACATATCTAATAAGGGAGATATTACAAAAGTAAAAGTAAAACGAGTCTCATAGAAACATACGAATATGTCAAACAATAGACCAAGAACAATGCAATTAGTGTTTAGCTGCAACTTGTTGGCACCTTGTCACATCACACCATTTATAGACACATCATATATGGGACAATATCGTATAAATAGTTAAGAAAATATGAAAACGTAAACTGTCAAATTGCCTAAGCCTTTAATAGTGATGTGGGTCAAGAAAAAAACTGTTCAACCACAACCAAGTCGTACGTACCTGTAAGTATCCTGTTAGTGTTATCCACCCACATTGGCTAGTCGCTATTTTAGACACGTCTGTCTCTTCGTGGTCTACACATCTATAAATGAAACATTAAAATGTCTTATATTTTAAACAGATATATTCATTTATTAATTCTTTCTCTTGTAACGCCTTTTTCGCTAGCTTTCGTAAATAATAATTTTACCCAATTTATAAGGTGTTTATGTCAGGAGAATTCATCTTTAATAAAATGTTTTTAATCATTTGGTAAAAGAACTCTTTTTCTGTTTTCGTTAACGTAACATTATTATTTGATTCAAAGATAATAATGTGTAACTTTAAAGGGTTTAAACTTTACATTATTATAATTTATATTACTAATTTTATATTATCATTTATATTGCTACAGTTTGATGCCAAGCGAAGTCCATGACGCCAATACCACATTTCCAAAGCGTCTACTTCTTGAGATTTTTTTGACATCCCGAAATGTCTTTGACCTTTGCTTGTTGCCTCTATTAATAAACGTATAAACGTATTTACAATATTTTGTAGCCCATTGCTCCTTTGGCGGTAACCTTATCTGGGCCATGCTAAAAAATAATTAAACGATTACAACTGCAGAAGCAAGTCAATGATCCGTTGTCTTCTACCCTGGTTATTATCTAACAGATGCAGACGACATGCAATGGGAAGATGTGCTAGAATAGAAAATAAATGCTGCGATTCTATATTAACTGTATTGTTGTTGTATTTACGCAGACCGATTGTCTTTTAACAAATTACACTTGGAATGGCTCAAATCATATACCTAAGACTTTAGAACTTACCAAAATTAATTTCAAGAAGTGGGAAGTTCCAACAGCACATCCGTTTATCTCGCGTAACATCTACGCACTTCCAAGTTACTGTACAACAGACAAAAAGACGCTGAGTATTCAATGATTTCTCAGTTTGCTTCAAGTACTGACATTTCTAAGTAAAATTAAAGGAGTAGATAATTGCGTATGGAAAACATGTTGAGAGTTGAATTCAGAAGTAAAAATAGACAAGAGAGATAATGAAGTTTACATAAATTATATAGTCGATCAGTCACAGATGATGATGGCGTTGACATAGTCCGACATGGATTCGATCGACTCTTTCGTATACATGGTTTTAAGAAAGCAAAATTTTTTAGCTGACTTGCACCCAAAGGACAGATTATCTTAAGGTTCAATAATAATTTACGAATCTACAATAACCAAGCTTTTAATCCCTGACATTTAAGAGAAAACTGTTCAATACAATGATGAAATTATATATACACAAACAAAGTTTATGAATTGTAATTATTTTGCGTCATTTTTTTTATCATGCAAGCATCTATAATGACAATAGTTTATTATTTTATTGTTCAACGTCGATAACAACTTACCTATAGCATTTACGTAGCTATATCAGATTGGTGTTTCCTAGCGCCAATTTTTATTTAGACTTCTATTAACGAAAAAGTACTGTGTAATAGCGTTAAAATTACCTGAAATTAAAACGCTTATTAAATATACTGAGCTTAATCTCAACGTTTTGAAACTTATTACCTGCAACAGCGCTGTGAAAGAAGCCCAGTAGTGGAAACAGTGCACAACAAGTGATAAAAAGGGAAACGAACGCTGCATTTTAATTTTTTTTATAGGCAAATGTTATAAAAAAAAGTCACTATTCTATTTGTTGTTAATCCGTAAGTTATTCGAGTTCATTTAATGCAGCGCCATACGAAGCCAGCACCACATTTCCAAATTGTCTATTTTGTTCTTTTCGATATCACGTAATATCCTAATTTTTATATAGCAGGCAAATATGGGGAAAATGAAAGTTATGTGAAAGAAATGAGAGAATCTGAGAATCAAATTTATATACAGAATCTCTTGAATGTTTACAATTTGCTGGAAAAAAAGCAATTTCTTAAATATTTTGTATAAATAAGACATCGACTTTTATTTTCTCAATAATTGCAGGTTGTTTATATTTCTGGTGATTTGTATGCGTATAATCTATGAATCACAGAGTATAAATACTTTTCTGTGCTATTTTATATTAAACATTGAATAAACATTGCACTGTTACATTAAATATTTAAGTTTAAATATAACAGACGCGGCTGGTTTATTATTACTCTGATGAACTTGACTTACAGCATTTCTATCGAACATATTACGTGGATAAAAATCATGAATTATATAATTTAGGGATAAATAATAATAATACACGCTAATCTCTGGCAGTTTCGTAAAAAGTATTTCTATTGGACACATATATGTCATAGACTAAGAAATTAATAAGGTCATTATTTGTAATGACCAACTGATTGATTAATTATTCAACGTGAATATTGCTAAATGACCATTGGGCACTTTATAATAAACACTGCACTTGACAATAAGCACTGACCAATCAAAGACTGGAATGGCGCATGTTCTTAACTTACTTCAAATACTCATTATTTTTGTTTGGTTTTTCTTTGAAATAGAATACGGATGGATATGAGCCGGTTATATTTTCATAAATCAATGTAGAACTTTAGTGTTCAAGGTGTTAATGTGTGCTTAAGTAAATAATAATATAAGTTATATCCATAACTGGTCGCATTTTGGAAATAGTTTATGTACGGTAACGTTATACAAAATGATGACGTTTATAATGAAAACTACTTAAAATTTATAGAGAATAAGATAAATTAAAAAATCTAACCTAATCAAAAATAAAAGAATACTATTTTAATATATTCGGCTTGAATTCCGTGCTCTCGAATGCAACTCTAAAAAGATCGGTCAGGATGACCTTAGACTCCGGGACGTGATTAGTTGGCTACCTACGCAACCCTTAGCCTCGGTCAGTAGTGGTCGAGGAGGATCACCCTGAAGGTATAATAAGTATTTAGGCAGCTTACATCTGTCTGTCCGTGACTCCCTAAAATCTGTTCATAAAAAATAACCCCAAAACCAGCCGTGTATTACTAACATAATTTTCTCGGTATTTGGTATTTCCGGTACATCGTTTCACGTAGTTAATCAACTTTATTTGAAGTATAAGCTAAAGTTTATAAAATAAAAATAACATGAATTTGACGTAAAAAAAAAATATGATATGTTTTTTCTTACTCTGCTACCTAGATGATGGACATAGCGCGCGGACTGGTTAATTATTTGAAATGTATTATCAAAGTACTATCCTCATTATCTCATTATACAAACACAAAATGCCTGGATATTATAAAAAAATACCCATTTTTAACTTTGTTCGTAACTTATATATGTATCTATATATTAAGTCTTGGCAGCATATGATATATAACAAAAGTTAAAGACCACCTATAAAATATAGATTCATTTACCAATTGAACTATTAGGAAATAAGAAGTTGAAAGTCTGGAACACTGGATTTGGACCTATCAAAGACCAATTACACACCAAAAGAAAAAATCCCCTTTTTATCTTTACGTCACAATAGATATGTTCAAGTATATAATATAGTAACACTAAAATAATCTTGAAATTTTTCCACGTTACTTTCATGTCTTCAGAAAGAAACATTTTTGGGGCTTATTTTCGACAACGAATGGTAAATGAAAAGAACATGACAAGTTATAGTTTAGTATAAAATATAATATTTTTTTAGTATTCTTGCAAAAATATAGTACCTAATTAATATGTCCATAAAAAGGAAACACAATATATGCCTACTATTATATTATCATATCAATTATTCAGGCACTTGCCGGAAACGTCAGATGGTATATTGGTTAATATTTGTTCGCGGATGGTTGAGTGCGCCTATAAATCTACGCATCTCTGCCCAAACCCGACTAGCCTTGGGCGATATACTCGTCACATCTTGCATAAATTACCTATTAATTAATTTTATTGGCTTCAAACATAAAAAGATGTGCCTGAAAATTAATTTACGACCATGAAATTGTAGACCATCAACTGCTTTGTTAGTGGTAATTTGATTATGCTATAAAAATAAAGCATTGATTAAAAACATTTTTTTTTGTTCATTAAAGAATACAAGAGTATGAATGTATGGTAATTAATGCCTACGTAGATATCTAAGCATGAAGTCATTTGAGAATTTGGCAGATAAACGAGAAATATACCGAAATACGATTTTATACCACCTTTTTTGTTACTATATTTATAATAAAATCGATTGATGTAGTTTATAAAATTTTATGTAACGAGTTTACAAGTCTCATTATTCATACATACTGTTGTTACAATTTCTCATCGTTTTGAATCGCGATCCCAAGCCTATTACTGTGTAGTAACTCGGCAAAAACGTCAGATTATATTAGGTGTATTTTTAGGTAGTTGTTACATAAAGCTTAGTAACAGGCATTTATGATGGTTTATTTCTACAGTAATGTTAGTACTGTGTGCTTTTTTCATAAAACTATTGTTTTTTTATAGAAAAATGATGAGAGATTCTTTGAATATTTTTCTCATCATTGGCAGCTTACTATGAAACCCATCTGCACGATTAAAAGTTATGTTCTGAGACACATTTAGTAAGAGTTTATATTATTTAGCGGCGTTCAGTTCCGCCACTCAACACGCAATGCCTCCAGAATTCGGCAGAAAGTGGGGAACGGGAGTGTCTTAACACTAGGTTCCCTCTGCCTACCCTGCTGTGTGCGGGATACAGCGTGAAGCTGATTTAATTTTTTTTTTAAGTATAACGTAATTATTAAATAAGAAATTATTATGTGCGGAGTTATAATGAATGCTAATATGTACGACGTACGTATATAAATTTTCAAAACATACAACGATAGTATATACTATATGCTTTAAAAAGTAAAAGTATTCCGTAAGTGACCTTTTTATCGAAAATATTCAAGCGACGACGTATTTTTTATACCCTTATCTATTATTAATATAAGAGAATCACCATTGTTATTCATACATCGTAAACATAAATTTATTGAACCTTTTTATATAAAAGCTATAGAGATTGGAGGTGACAAGTTACCTTCAACGTCTTCACTCAAATTAAAATCCCTAAAAATAATTCTAAATATACCACTAGGTATATTCCAAATTCTAAATATACCACTAGGTATATTTAGAATTATTTTTAAATTTCTTAAGAACTTTTTAGTCGTTTAGTCTTACAGCACTTATATTTATAATAAAATCGTAACTGATCGGTTTCGGTACATGGAATAATATAAAAAAAATGTTATTAGAACCTTATTAATATAATATAACACAAGCAAAGATTTTTATAATTTTTGTCTGTTTGTCTGTGCGTTTGTTCACTCTTAATCTCAAAATCCAGTTAGGCCAGCCGTGGCGCAGGGGCACAAAGTGTGACTGTAAAATCGACTTGTTGTGGGTTCGATCCCCACTCAAGGAGATGAAATATTTACTTAAATTTATGTTTCCATTTCTTCGCTCTAGTGTCGAGGTTAAGCGCGGCGTTGAGATCTGCCACTCAACACGCAGTGCCTCTAGAATTCGGCAGAAAGTGGAAAACGGAGTGTTTTAACACTAGGTTCCCTCTGCCTACCCTGCTGTGTGCGGGATTCAGCGTGAAGCTGATTTAATTTTTAATTTTTAGTTTAATCTCAAAATCGACTTAAATTGTTCGTCTTAAGGTGCTTAGTTCGACAAATTTTCTAATTAATATAACAATTATTTTATACAACTATTTTACTGAATTGGCTGAATGTTTAACTTTCGATTTGTATAATGATGAAAAACTGAGACTTCAAAATTTAGGATCGGAATCGGAGTTTATGAGGGAAAAACAGCGCTTGCCGTGTTCGCATACTTACCGTCAAACTAAATACCGTATAGTTAAATAGATTTCTAAAGAATAGCTTTAACTAATATCTTTTTTCTTTAACATATATTTATCCAAATATTTTTTATATTATAAATAAGGGGCTAAATAAAGATCCAAATGCGAGTAACTATAATTAGATTTGAAAAAGAAAATGACGACTCAAAACCATTAGTGACTTCTTTGAAATTGATTGATTAATATTCTCTCCCTAAGCTAGAAAATTGGAAAGTAATAATTTTTATAACAAACAAAAAAATCTAAGTAGGTCAATTGATTTCATTGAATTGAATAAACATTTTGAGTGATGTCTAATTGAACGTGATACATACAATATGGATAAATAAACCGTTGTATTTTATGTTAAACTGTCATGCCGCCTTTGCTTGTTTTAATTCCGAAATATATATCACTTTCTATATTTTTTATCTTGTATTGTGTCAAGTATAAATAATAAATAGCAAAAATGATTTTTCCTTCACTTCGACAAGTAAATACAATATTCTTCCAGGGAGAGTCTATTATCAATTTTATGTCAAATATCAGAAAAATATACTAGAAATATTGGTGGCCAAGAAAATTGATTGCATTATATTCTTATAAGTAGTTAATAGTTCCAAAACAGATGCTAGTCGTGACGCAGGGTCACAAAGTATGACTGTAAAATCGACTGGTTGTAGATTCGAACCCCACTCGCGGAGATGAAATATTTATGCCTTCAGAATTCACCGAAAAATGTGGACACTTTGGGGACGGAGTGTGCTAACACTAGGTTCACTCTGCTTACCCCGCTGTGTGCAGCAAACAGCGTGAAACTGATTTATTTCTTTATTTTCAGTAATTAATAAGAATAATTGGCAACAGCCATTAGAACATTATTCTAGGAATGAAACTATTTCATCTTATTAAGATTTTTATTTGTAATTTATTTTTGTAATATTTGTGTGTACATTAGTGTTCTCAGTTCTTACGTCGATAGTAACTAGAAATTATCTTAAAGTATTGTTTATATTATGGCTGAGTTTGATGTATGAAATATACTGTTAAAAGTGTGGTAGCTTATAATAAAAATGTTTATATTGAACTTTTAATATTCATGGCATTAAGTAATAGATGTATGGATTCTATTGCATCATATGATTTTATTGTAATAAAAGGTAATTTCTTAAAAAAAAATACTTGGGCTGTTATATTAGGAAAATCATTAATTTAACGTTGCTGCCGTGAATAAGCCTACAGTTTGGTTTCGTATTTATACAAAATACGCTGTGCTCTAAAAAATCATAAACAAATTAAAAAACAAATTTTGTGAATTTTAGCTATAGCTACCACTGCAACACCGACTGGTTGTGGGTTCGATCCCCACTCGAGGAGATGAAATATTTACTTAAATTTATATTTCCATTTCTTCGCTCTGGTGTCGAGGTTAAGCGCGGCGTTGAGTTCTGCCACTCAACACGCAATGCCTCCAGAATTCGGCAGAAAGTGGGGAACGGAGTGTCTTAACACTAGGTTCCCTCTGCCTACTCTGCTGTTTGCGGGATACAGCGTGAAGCTAATTTAATTTATTTTTTATTTGATTGTAGAGATTTTTAGTTATTATATAATTAATAATTTTTAAATGGATTATTAAGATTCGTAGTTATTATAAAGAAAATTATTTTAAAAATAATATGTACATCAAACTTCAAAAAGATTTTTGATTGTTAAGAAGACAAAATACGCATTTTAGAAGACTGTAAAAATAAATAACTAAGAATCAAGAATTCATAAATATTATATTTTAATTTGAATAGTAAATTAATGGAAGCGTCCCATTTACCTCCAACCTGCTCAAAATATTATCTCACGCATTTACTAGAGCCTCTACAACAAAAAGGTCCCTTTTATGCCACCTCTCCTCTATAGACGACAACACAGGGAATGGAATTACGAAATTGCCTATTAAGAATGCCAAATCCAAGACGCATACGCGTTCCCTTCTGCAAGCTTATTATATAAAATTTTCTCTAAGATTATTTTATCAATTTTTTTAAATGTAATTGAAAAATGTAATATATACGTAAATCCAGAACTATTTTTTTTTTAATATAAACTAATTTTTTTAACAATCTCAAACAAAAATTTCAACGTTGTTCAAAATTGGCGAATAGCTATTCCTAAAATTACAAGCCCTTCATTCTTTTCTCACTATCGTCCTGTCTTAATTCTTCCTTTTATTTCAAAAGTAATAGAGCGTGTGATTTACTGTCAACTCTCATCTCGTCTCATTAAACACCAATTCCTTAGTCCATTCCAATCGGGATTCCGCTTGGGACATAGCACGACTACCGCACTAATTAAGGTTTGTGATGTCATTAGATAGATACTGTATCGACAATCATCAAGTAAATATAATCGCTCTATTAAACATTTCTAATGCCTTTAATACCATAGACCACGATATACTTCTTGCTGTTTTGAGATCTTTAAATGTCTCTCCTAGTGTAATCGAGTAGTTTTGCTCGTATCTATGCGGCCGCGTTCAGTTTATTCGCATAAATAATACATGTTTTTCTTGTCCTTATCTTCGAGCTGTTGTCTCCCAAGGCGGCATTCTTTCTCCTCTTCTCTTTTCCATTTTCATTACCTCCATAACCAAATCCTTACCATTCCATCTCTCTGTTACAAATATATGTCACGGCACCCATTGATGGTCTGCACAGTGATATTGCTTCCCTCAACTCCAATCTCCTTATCTTGGCTTGTCTTGTCAATAAATGCTCCTAAATCACAGATTTGGTAGTATTATATATAACATTATTAAAAACTTAGGTCTCACAATAGTCATATCCTTTTCTTGGCTTCCCCATATATCTGAGGTAAGTAGAAAATTTGTTGCTGTGATTTGTCGTTTAAGACGTTGGACGTAATCTCCATATTTTCACAGTATAATGTAGAGGACATCTATGATATCAGACTCCTAAATACCTTAAAACAAAACTTATTTTCCTTGGATCCAACCACTCTCTTAACCTAAGATCACAGGACGACAACAAATTAGAATTGCCACTCAGTCGCACATAAGCGTATGGCGACTCTTTTACTGTTAAAGCTCCTTTTTGGTCCTTTAGAATACACTCTTATACGAACTACGCCAGTCTAATTAGCTATTTATATAAATTAGTTTGTAATTTATAACAGAATGTAGATCTTTAAGTAAGTTTATTATATTAACACAACGTATCATTTGTACACTAACCAATATCCATATGTTCTTTGATTTTTTTTATGGTAAGGGTTGCCTGGAAGAGATCACACCTTTACGCCATTTTTCATTTGTTTTATTTTGTATTTGTTTTATTGTAAACTTAGCGTAATAAAGTAATAAATAAATAAACATTACGGTATGGATATATTTTTTTAATTAGGGATAGGTACTGCTACTGCTGTGCTGCTTTTTTAATATGAATCGATCAAAAAATAATTAAAATTCAATAACGATTAACGACCGACCGAATCACAAATTCACGAATATCCGAGTGACGCTAAAGTTATTTTCATAGTATAATTTCTGTTCAAAATTTACAGTTATTTGTTTTTACAATAGCTGCTTGAAATTCCTGCCATTTCTACACCGTAAGATTCACATCGTCACGATATTGTGTGTACGTGCGCATAAATAAATACAATTCTTATAGAATGATACAAAAATAAATAAATGTTTCTACATAAAATCTTGTTAACGTCCTTATAATGCTTTTAGAATCTGTGATATTATATGTGCAGGTGGTTGGACAAAATGTATATGAGGTTTCGGCACGAACGGGGCCGCAACACGTGCGGAAAGCATCAAACAAAAAAAGACATTTTAATATATAATAAAATTAACTACCAAAAAAATGATGTATGAACATTTTTAAAAAACATTTTTTTAACGCAGTGGGAATCGCTCGCGCCTCTTGGAAAAGGTCCAGCCGCAGCAAAGTACTTAGTGGGGAATAAAGAAATTTTAAAAATATTGTATAATTTCTATAATCTTGTGACGACAGTTATTGGTACATTAAACAAATCTTAGTAATTGACACATTTTATTTTAGCCAAATTCTCTGTCACTCTCCTGGACAGTTACTTATCTCTAACCAGATTGTAATTTAATTTTATTTGTTTTAGTTTTACGCTGCATCCCGCACATGGCATTTAAGATACTCCGTTCTCATTGACACACTTCCGTTCCTCATTTTACGGCGAATTCTAGAGACATGCTTGTTCAGTTGCTGAACTCAACACCGCGTCTAGCCTCGTTACAAGAGCAAGGAAATGAAAACTACTCGGAGTTGAACCCACAATCCGTGGTGTTTACAGTTGCATGCGTGTGCCCTTCTTACTCAGTAAAAGTCTCATCGTAATTTAATTGAGAAAAAAATACGATTTGTTTGTTAAGTTTCTTTCGTAAAGTTATTCTTTACGAGCATAGCTTACAAATAAACTTCAAATACAATTTCCGAGATTTTTTATTAACAATAAAAAATACTGTGTACTAAAATCTTATAAGCCCAGATGATTCTACTTTAATTCAAAGCTCCAAAGAGCCTAAATCTTGAATAAAATTTTATGATATACAAGCGATACATGATATATTAGGTTTTACTAGTGCCTATACTTATTATTAATATTTGAATAAATATTTCAATTTACAATATTTTTACTTTTTATTTTTTATTAAAATAATTATTATGCGAAACGACTGAGTGTAAGTTTGTGAGTGCGATCCAAAATAATTATTTTCATTGCTCCTGCTAAGACAATTCAGGGCGCAGAGTTTCGCTACTCAATATACACTGTCTCTAATTCGGGCGAAAGTTGGGGTACTAAATGTCTTGACACCAGGTTCACTCTGCCTACTCTGCTATATGAGTTATATCACGCAAACGCGTAAAGCAAAGTCAATGAATTATAAATTATCATTCATTTAAAAATTACTTAAAATATGAAACAAATTTAATGGAAACAAAATGACACTTTAATAACGAAAAGTTTTGAGTTAAATATAAGAGCTAAAAGCTTAAGTCTAAGTAATATATGTCTGAAAACACTCATATTTTAGCTAAACAGTCTCTATAATTTATTTTTTATAATAATCTTACCAATGATAAGCCGGTAGTTATTTAATAAATAATTAAATACTAATAAAATTCATACACTAGATTCTAACGATGAAAGTCAAACTACGATACCACAAACGCAAAACGTGGACGCAACACGCTCGCACCGAGAACAGTACCGAACTGCGCGCGCGCACTCTATTTACCATTCAAATTTCTATCTAGTCCTTACTAAAAGATATCAAATCAACTTGAAATAGCAAAAATTTCTTAGAAATTTATTTTGAACTTTATATTTTATAAAAAGTTATATTATCATTTAGGTTAATGGCAATCTGTAATAATAATGACAAATTATTATCTTAAAGTTTGGCAATAGCATTACAAATTCCATTACACTTTGCCCTAATATCTATGTACATAGAAATTGACCCAGATGATTATTTCAAGCTTTAATGCTTGTATATTTTAAATAAAAATTGTAATAAATATATATTTCAAATTTGACGTTCTTTTAGTATAGTATACAGGAAAATACATGGGAAAAGTAATAATTTCGTCTATACAAATAAGATAAATAAGGAAAACGATAAGAGTGTAATGACCTCTTCCGCTATAAGATGGTAAGTGATGGTTAATTAGATACCAGGGCGTAGGTACAATATAAATACGATATTTTACATCTATTTTTCTTCTTAAATGGTATGTTTTTAATAATTCTTAGTTGTTTCAGATATATCGATCTTTTGTTATATATTGCATGACAATCCTCAATTATTTTCTATGAAAATTGATGAACTTCACGTTTCCGAAGTTAACGAGAGAGTTCAAGGTCCTTATTATATTAGGTACCGTTACAAATTCTATGCAGGTTCTATTGGATCTCATTTGTATACTGCCTCGGGTTAGTTACGCGAATAATTCCTCACTCCGAGATCACTTTTTGCTTTAGGCTTTATTGTGATCACAAAAAAATACATCTTTTAGTTTATACATGTCGTTATTTGTAGTTTATATTTCAAATAAAAAATATTCTTTATTCATATAAACTATTTTAATTACAAATTTCCTTGAATTGTCGAATGAACCTACAAGAAAAAAAATAGCGAAAATGTTAACATATGTACAACATAACAAATCGTGAACTGCAATAATTGATTATTTTTGTAACTAATTTATTTCTATTATTGTTTTTAATAAATAATTGTGAGTTCGATTTGTGTTTGTAAAATAATATAAAGAACTATTAGAACTAGAAGGATTAGTGATGTGATTCACAGATAAAGATGATGTAGGTACCTACTTAAGCCGGATTTATTAGGTATGGTAATGTAGTCTTATTTCATTATTAAAGTAGACCTAGGTAATTTATTTTCTCCAGTTTACTTTCTAATGACTAATGTACACAAGGAGCAAGAGTTATGTTAATTTGTAAATATGTGCTGTTACATTAATGTAATTTACGATTTAATATGTAATGTACTATAATAATATATTATACATGTAAAAGAGTATTGTAGATTTGCGCCCATCATATTTTTATGGTTCCATACCTCAAAAGGAAAAATGGAAGTAGGATCATTTTGTTATCCGTCTCTGATGTAAAAGATACTGTGGGCTATGGCAGCGTGACAGTGGTAGTGAGACGAGATCTAATATTCAACTCATTTCTTATATTTTTTATTTGGTTATTTATACGCTACAAAACAATAGCGGAAAATAATTACACAATTGTATTTGTAGCGAATAAACTTAAGACACTGATATTTAGTTTTTTTACAAATGTTGTTTATGAACAATATTAATGAATGTGCAATACAATACTCTCCCCCTTTGAAAAAAAAAAGTATAAATCAGAATATAAAATAACCAAAATATGATAATCTCTGTATCGTTTTTGCGGCATTTTATATAAAATTCATGTTGATAATAATGACATTTATTAAAAATATATGACGATAATATGACTTATATTATAGCAAAGGATTCAGGAGCAATACTTACAAGACAGAAAAAAAATCGTTGCTATTGTGTAAAATAGGCATTGAATGTGGAGACTAGACTCTACTTTCCGAACTTTCAGTGACATTGCGTACTATAGCGGAATTCAATGTTATTATTTGCCCCTTGTATCCTTAAGTACTCTGAATGTGTTGTTACTGAGTCCCCGAATACCTTTAAAAATATTAATAATGCATATTTTATTTATTTTATTTTTATTATTTTTTAATATATCATATACAAGGTACATGCAATTACAGTATGTACTGGGACTAAAAGTAATTGAAAATCCCATAAAACCCATGCTGCAATGGTAATTTTTATGTTTTTTTTTCATCAACAAATAAGTGGATTTGATAAAGTACAATTTTATATACATTTTGTGTTATTTCTGGTTTACCTAGATCACGTTAGTTAAGAAACCTTATAATTATTAATCCAGACATACTTTGAATCCATCTTTATCATCCATCCAGTAGGAAAAGAGCATTATTATCTACTAAAAGATGTTAATTATTGAATATAAATATATATTTATAGCTATAGCGCGTGGACTGTATGTAACTTGTAAATTCTCCTTTTTCCCGTAGCCATTGGAATTTTAGAAAATTCTCATTCTCTCAACATTGCTAAATTGATATAAGGTCCCTACAGACGTGTTGTCTGTCTGTCAATCATTCAGTAACAAAAGAGTTTTATATTATATAAATAGCTATCATAACTTGGCAGATATGACAATATAAGTAAGTATAAATGTCAAATCTAAACATAACATATTAAATTAAAAATCAAATATCAGCCTCACGCTGTATTCCGCACACAGCAGGGTAGGCAGAAGGAACCTAGTGTTAAAACACTACGTTCCCCACTTTTCGCCAAATCCTGGAGGCATTACGTGTTGAGTGGCGGAACTTAATACCGCGCTTTGTCTCGACTAGAAATATAAATTGAAATAAATATTTCATTTTCTCGAGTGGGGATCTAACCCACAATCAGTCGCGTTTAAAGTCATACACACTCACATATTAAATGTATTGGCGTTATACTGCATAGGGAATTCTCAAATCCACTCTTTCTAATTAAAAATATGTACGCTAGAACGACACCTGTGAGCGTTCTGTACTACATTTCGCACACAAGCACATTTAGTGGCATTTTATTATTAGTTGCTAATAATAAAATGCTGATCTATTTTAAGAAACTCAAAGAATATATTTATAAGATATATACTTAAGTCTAATTCTTATTTGAACAAATGCATTACAGCAAAAGATACAGACCATGTGTCCGTATTGAATGTGAAAAATATGAAAAAGGTGTTATTTTTTTATTTTTCTTAATATATATAGTTATTGTAAAGATTAACAATAGAAAGGTAAACTTACCCGTGTGTTAATGTGATTAGCAAGATAAGAAGCCTATACTTAGTTCTTTTCTTAGTTTGAAACAACATAAACCTGAGTTTGATAGTGATATAAACTAGCGTAGTAACTTTCAACTATATATACGGTGAGAAACCCCAACAAATATATTAGTATTTAACCGACTAATAGCTAGTTCCGTAGCTTGTACCTCTGAAGCAATTTTAGCAGAATTTAATTTTAACTCTAGGTACAATGGTTAAATGGAGTAGAACTTTCAACAGAACAAAATTAAATATCTTCTAGAATTATTCTTACTTTATTTTAGTATTCCTACATTGCAATCAAAGACCGATCGATCGATTTAGATATCTAAAGTTGATATTATGACAGTTATGTAAAAAAAAATTTAAATACACTTTTTTGTAGTACAAAAAATGCATTTTTAGAAAACGTATAAAAACATTTGGAAACCGATCAAGAGCTCTAAACTACATATTTTCATAAATAAATAAATAAGCTTCACGCTATATCCCGCTCACAGCAGGGGAAGCAGAAGGAACAAGTGTTTTTAGATACTCCGTTCCCTACTTTCCGCCAAATCCTGGAGGCATTGCGTGCTGAGTGGCGGAACTCAACGCCGCGCTTTAACTCGACACAAGAGCGAAGAAATTTTAAATATAAATTTAAATAAATATTTCATTTCTTCGGGTGGGGATCTAACCTACAACTAGTCGCGTTTACAATCACACTTTGTGCCCGACCGGCCTCAAATCTCATAAAGCTACATCGAAATTCTTATGTACCTACGCTTGTTACAACTTATTTAATTTGTAATAAGTGTTTTTTTCCTAACTGTGAAATAAAAAGTAAGTGGACCCAAATAAATTAAGATAATTACTTAATTGAAGTTAAAATTTATAAGAATTTAATTAAAAGATTTTATCATGTGATTAATTGTTAAAGCGTTTTACTTTCGTCCTAAAAAGGCAGGCAAGTTTTAAGAACAAAACTTAAAAGAATATTTAACGTTCAGTAACTTTTATTTGTTAACAACTTTTATAGAGTCTCCTAAAATTTTGATGCCACCATTAACACTTTAGTAAACTAAAACTTGTTACGTTGTAATATCAAAATGTTAGGCAAGAGCATATATTTGATGAACAAAAATAATTCTGTTAACTGAAGCTGCCACGCTTTTACCAGTAACTTAGAAGAAATATGGCTGCTTTACCCAAACTTTTAATCTGTGTTCTCATAAGCTGTAATTTATGTTTACTGAGTTATGATAGCAAATACGCTTTGCTACATATGAACAAATATGTTTGTTAAGACATAGAATTACGCAAATACTATATTTGCAAAGTTTTGAAATTGGCTCAAAAAAATAAATGAATTTCTGAAAAAACTAACCTGTGATAAATGCTTGTATATTTACTCACAGGTTAGTTTTTCAGATTTTCCATTTTATTCTATACTAAGAAATAACCATTGTTATAATAATAACTATATGTAATAACTCAAAGAATTCATGTTTATTTCGAAGATTATTCATTAATCTGAGGCCGTTGTGGCGCAGAAGCACAATCCTGTGACTGTAACCCAGCGGCTGTGGGTTCGATTCTCAGTTCTCACTCGGGAGATTGAACTATTATTTATTAATATTTTCATTTCTTCGCTCTGGTACCAAGGCAAAAGCGCACATTGAATTCCGCCACTCAACACGCAATGCCTCATGGGGAACGGAGTGTCTTAATACTAAATTTTTCTGCTCATTTTTATAATTTATAATTTCTCTGCCTACCCTGCAATATGCGAGATACAGAGTGAAGCTGTTTGATTATTCATTTATCAAGAATATTTCTTATACACAAACAAACACTTATGGAAAAAAAGATTTATTGTCAGTAGGTAGGTGCTTTATAGTCTATCATTATCCGAAGGTGCCGCAAATGGGATTACGAACATTAAACCATCCCTTAACGATGATATAAGCTGTATGAAATATTGACTAAATATGATACAACGACATTGATTATTATATACCTAGTTGATATATTTGTCCAATACCCGATATTACTTTCATCGTGTTTCTGGTTTTATAATTAGCCATTTCTTTACCATTTAGCATTATATAAATGGGTTGTAAAAAAATTGTGTATGTGAGTTTATACAGACGAGTAATTCATATTTTAAGAGTATAATATTTAACTGTTCAAAGTTAATCATTTTTATTTATTTTCAGAATAACTAAAAGGTCGAAACTTGCCTTAGTACGAATATTTCAATATTGATAATATAATAACAAAAAAAACCGACTTCCTCCGGATCCCATAATCAATACCTAACTAAACTCTCATCAAAGTACTAATGCAAATTTAAGACTTATGTAATTTTCTCTTGGATAACATTATCAGAAATGGACCAAATTAAAATGTAGTTCCATTCTACACGAGAAGCACCAGGTGTCAAATAAAAAAATAATCATTAAAATCGGTTAGCCCAGTGAAAAATTCTGAGGTAACAAACATAAAAAAAACAGTCGAATTGATAACCTTACGAAAGTCGGTTAAAAAGAATAGGTTGGACATGAGATAAAAAAGATAGATTCAACCTACAATCGATACCTGTAACGGTGGGCCCAGCACCCGCACTGTGAATCTATGAATGCTAACATATTTCGTCCATTCACGTCTTGCATCTTACAAGTAAACGGGGCATAATATAAAATCTTAAAATTTCCAAATTTCGTTCTAATACGGAAATTCTAGAAGTGATAACTATTCAGTTATCAATTGTAAACATTATTTTTAATTACATATTATTGGATGTTATGTCTGGGAAAAAGATGAATGACAAATTCTCAAATTGTTCTTAATAATGATCGAGGCCAGTCATGGCGCAGGGGCACTAAGTGTGATTGTAAAACCGACTGGTTGTGGGTTCGATGTCCGATCCCCGAGAGACGAGATGAAATATTTACTTAAATTTATATGCCCATTTCTTCCCTGTAGTGTCGAGGCAAAGCGCGGCGTTGAGTTCTGCTACTCAATACGCAATGCCTCCAGAATTCGGCAGAAAATGGGAAACGGAGTGTCTCAACACTAGAGATACAGCGTGAAGCTTATAATGGTACGAATTATAAAAATATATACTTTGTAAACAAATGTAATGTTATCTAATATTCTCTCTAGGTTCACACTTTATATCACAGATAGCAGGTTTGGTAGCTAATATCTTGTGTTAAGATGTTGTTTTCTCCTCTTCTCCTCTGGTTAATCGTCAGACAGAGCCGCCACCGCGAGAACGCCGCACGTTGAATCCCGTCACTCAACACCCCCCTACAAGTCTAACATTGTAAAAGCTAGTAAAATTTACCGACGGTATTATGAAATTTATTCTATCGCTTAATGATTATTTATAAACAACAATTACATTAGATTCCATATACTTAACCTACTTTAAAATGAAAAGCTTGTGAGAATTGCCTGTGACCTTTCTAGGTAGTAGGTACACTATTTCAAGTGCAAAGTGATAATCCAGCAACAATCTTGAGACCTGTAGCAATTACTTCAGCTCAGCGAGCTGTTCTTAAATCGGATTAGAACTCTAACTTTGCTAAAATGTTTCAAGATTCTAGCTGTTCCGGAAGTTTTTAATATAAATTTTATTGCGAGTATTTTATAAATCTGAATGTTTATAATATCTACTTTCTTAAGTAGGCTTGTATTCAACGAAAATAAATTAAAAATTAATAATTAATTATTATAGTTCCAAGTTCAGTCGTGGCGTTAAATATTTAATATTTTCATTTCCTAGCTCCTTCTGCCTATCGCTGTGTGCGGGAAACAGCTTGTTTAAAAAATATATTTTAGTTATGTACAAGTGTAATTAATATTGTTCATATAATGCACTGTCTGGCCTGAACTTTTGAACTTACTTTGGACTTTGTGGTGGTATAATCCGACAAGAACGTTATGGGTTATCAGTGGTACCTACGCGCAAAAATTTGCGTAAAATGCATATTTTAAATATCTACATATAGGTCTATATAGGTGGAGATCCCATCGCTTAAAACTGTAGGGATCAGATTTTCTAATGAAACTTATATTTAAGAATGATATATGATAGCAGAATAGATTACACTAGGGTTGCCCAAAAAAATCCTGCCGCAATCACCTTTAATTAATGTTTTTCGTAACTCGTTTTTGGAGAAAATTGCACTCATATGTTTTTTATATGAATCGCACATCATTTGAAAGAAAATCGCATAAGGAATTGGAAAAACAATGGTTGCCAGCTCTCAGTCTGCCGCAAGTCCAGGGTTGCCTGGTTTAAAGAGGTTACTTAATGTGAATATTTGCACTGTGTTTTTTTAACGAATTATATATCAAATTAAAGCTTATTTTTTTGTCATCACTACACATGGTTGCCTGGAAAATGGCTGCCGCAAGCAAAGGTTGCCATCATTTGAAATATTTTATTCTGATTCCGTTTGACTGAGAATAGACGATGAAATACGCGATTTGCCTTACGTTTTAAAGTAAAATATTATATAATAGAAGGTCAATCTTAAAATTAATGTTTATTCTTGCTATTTACCTGTTAAATGATGATTATAATCATATTAAGAACAAAAAACTATTTAAATATGAAATCATCCTTATTTTTCAAGTGATATAATGAACCCATGATATTAAGTCTTTGCTAGTCTTTGTTTGCTTGCTTGTTTTCTAAATACTAATACTAATTTAAATTATCATTTTAAAACAACTAAATTATCTAATTAAATAAATGCTTACAAATATCAATCTATTATAAGGTATTAATTACATCATGTTTCCTTAAGATAATGAAGGGCGACAATTATTGCGTATGTTTTTTTATTAATTAAGAAAATATGGAAAATAACATTTCAATATACTCTCTCTCTCTCTTTGTCCTCTGCTCGTATGATTTTTTTTTCTCGTTTTTTTTGATAACGGTTGCCGCAATCTTTTTTTTCTCACGCAACTTTTAAGAATTTGCATTGAAAGAAATATATATGATAGAATTATAATAAACAAAATTAATTTATCAAAAATAAATTCTAAGAAATTTCGACAGTAATGCCAAATAAAAAATTCTATTTAAGGTTTATGACCAGGAGTCGGCAAATATCAATTAGTTGTCTACTTTCTACTATAGATAAACATTTTGTGGCGGTATACAAAGCAAACAAAATGCAATAATTTTATTT
Organism: Heliconius himera; assembly: GCA_021202915.1. Taxonomy (NCBI): domain Eukaryota; kingdom Metazoa; phylum Arthropoda; class Insecta; order Lepidoptera; family Nymphalidae; genus Heliconius; species Heliconius himera. The sequence goes on along the minus strand of JAJHJA010000079.1, from coordinate 1,173,100 downwards.
TCGTAGATGTATTGTTTCTAAATGCAATAACAGTGCAGATGGCCAAATGAGATGTTTTTGAACATATTACTTAGTTACTTACCTTTCGTTTTGGAGTGAAGACGTTTTTAGTTAACATGACAAAAATGAAGATCTGTTTTTTGTGCGAAAATGTGTGTGGAATTTAATAATGAGTCTGAAGTGTAAAATTATGTTGTTGTTTCGCCAAGAAATGAATTTTATATACAGTAACATTTTCTTAAATAGTAACACAATGCACGGTTATCACTTACAGTGTTACAAAAAGTTCATTGTTGTAAAACAAAAATATAAAGAAGAACCTCACTCGAGGAGATGAAATATTCACTTAAATTTATATTTCCATCTCTTCGTTCTGGTGTCGAAGCAAAGCGCGGATTTAGTTCTGCCATTCAACACGCAATGCCTCCAGAATTCGGCAGAAAGTGGGGAACGGAGTGTCTTAACACTAGGTTCCCTCTGCCTTCCCTGCTGCGTGCGGGATACAGCGTGAATCTGATTTGATTTTTATTTTTCAATTATTTTCTAATGCAAAACGTAAGTATAACTAATGTTTGATAAGTATAATTAAATTTTATGTTTAATATTATATATTTTTCTCTGAGGACGAAGAGAGAGATTGAGAGTTTATAACGAGGTAATTTTCCATATTTTCTTGATTAATAAATAAAATATCTGCAATAATTGTCAACCTACATTATATTATGAAAACATTATGTAATTAATACCTTATAATATAACGATATTTGTAAACGTTTATTTAATACTAGTGGGCGCGCGCAGCTTCGCCCGCTTATTTGAACCCTTACGGGGTGAATTCTAAAAAACCATGAAACATGTGTTCAATGAAATATTTTTAGGAGTTTGAATTTCAAATATTATAAAAATCGGTGCCGATTAAAAAAAACCATACAAACTTTCAGACCCTATTTTATCCCTTTAGGGTTCAATTTTCTTAAAATCCCTTATTAGTGGATGTCCAGATTATGAAAAAAAACATCTGTCCAAATTTCACGTTTCTACCATCAGCGGCTGTGCGTGCGTCTTACCTCAGTCAGTCAGGTACTTGTTTTATACATATATAGATGATAATTTAGTCGTTTTAAAATAACGATTTAAACGAGTATTAATATCTAGAAAACAGATTTAACAAAGACTTAATATCATAGATTCATTATTTCAATGGAAAAATAAGGATGATTTCATGTTTAAATAGTTTTTTGTATGTACTTAATATGATTAAAATCATCATTTAACAGGTAAATAGCTAGAATAAACATTAATTTTAAGATTGACCTTCTATTTTATAATATTTTACTTTAAAACATAAGGCAAACCGCGTATTTCATCGTCTATTCTAAGTCAAACGGAATCGGAATAAAATATTTCAAATGATGGCAACCTTTGCTTGCGGCAGTTATTTTGCAGGCAACCATGTGTTTTAGTGATGACAAAAAATAATTAAAAAAACACATAAGTGCAAATATTAACATTAACTGACCTCTTTAAACCAGGCAACCCTGGGCTTGCGGCAGACTGAGAGCTGGCAACCATCGTTTTTCCAATTCCTTATGCGATTTTCTTTCAAATGATGTGCGATTCACATTAAAAACATATGAGTGCAATTTTCTCCAAAAACGAGTTACGAAAAACATTAATTAAAGGTGATTGCGGCAGGATTTTTTTGGGCAACCCTAGTGTAATCTATTCTGCTATCATGTATCATTCTTAAATATAAGTTTCATTAGAAAATCTGATCCCTACAGTTTTAAGCGATGGGATCCTAGGCCAATAGGGATGCTCTTGCTCCTAGTCATACCGCACTCCGCGAGTCCGATCTCGCCACTAAAGTACAGTTGATCGCGACGCTATGTGTCATTTACTACGCAAGTTTGTATAGATGACACACAGTGATGCTGAACTCTGCATATTGAACATTATGCACGCGACTGTACATTAGGGTAAGACAATTTTTTTTTCTGAAATATCGTGGGTGAGCCCTAAACATTGTATTATTGTCATATTATTACAAAAAACCGTTTATAAAAATATTCATATAATCGAAAAATGTTTATTTTCCACGTAAATTTAAAACACTTCGTCACTTATTCTTGTTTTAGTTAGGTTTTTATAAAGACAACTTAATTACTATGCAAAGGCCCTTTACTCCTTAATTCTACGATTTCTAAGTTATACGTTACAAAATAGGTTAGGATTTGATAGTATGTAGATACAACCAATCAATGTTGGAAAAGCAAAACATGTTGAAAATAACGAAATTTTATAATATATTAATTTACACAAACAAACAATTTTCCTTGTATTATTGTTTTGAGAGTGTAACTTGTAGTGAAGTGTAGTAAATAAACTGACTAGGTCTCCTAAATATGGACTAGTCGTATGATATGGACCACCGTCCTCTATCGATACGTGTCCCTGCTAGCGAAGTAAAGTTAGTCTTATTAGGTGACTCGGCCTCGCCTTCCAGTCCCACTGCAATATTACAAAGGTATCGCAGCGTCAGTATCAGATTTTTGATAAATTATCGAAGAATATTATAATATTGTTGTTATTTATTTATTATAATTATGTATATACTTCAAACATCTTAGTGTTCCGAGGAATTTTTAATGTAACTTGAAGCAGTACCTACCTAGTTACAAAATTTCACCTTTTGATGGCATATATGTAGTTTAAATAGAATTAGAATTAGATTCCATTCACTAATACCGAAGCTACAACTCAATCGATAGGTGACGTTTCTATTTCAATATAAAATTAAATAAATTATTTTTAATTTGAATATATTTTGTAACAGATTTTAATGATACATAGCGTCAAAAGTAAGTGCTCTAAAGAACTGCGTCGGTGAATCTTTTTAATAGAGAAAGCCAAAACATTATTAAAAATCCCGATTACATAGAATCACGAATTGAAATAATTTCAAAGTGGTGAACTGAGTGTCTTAACACTAGGTTTCCTCTGCCTATCCTATTATGTGCGGGGTACAGCGTGAAGCGGATTTTACTTTAAATAATAATAAAAATGACAAAAGTCGGTTCCTCCAATTTCTTAAGGCATTACATACACTCAGTGGCAGCACTGAACGCCGTGCTTTGCCCTATTACCAGAGCGAGAAAATGAAAATATTAAATATTTCACTCACCCGAATGGAGTGGAAATCGATCCACTGACGTCGAGTTTCCCGCGCGTTTGACGCGTTTTCGCATGCTTGTGCCTCTTCGCTGCGATGAACTCCACGGTAAATTAAATCACAAAAGGCTAAAGTAATTAAGATCGTTAGTGACATTACATTCCAAAAAATTGATGTTGATTTTATTTAAATTTCCACGTTACATTATACATACTAATCATATACTGTTAGAGAGTTGATACTCGACTTTTATAGGAAGAGGATGAGAAAGGCAAAATCTACTACCACTCTACTTATTGTACCCAACGTTTCAAGTACTTTATCATATATAACTACTGAATCTATCACCATAATTAAAATAATTTCATTTAATGAGCGTATAAAAATGGTCCAAATATACATAATTATTATTATAACACGAAATATTCTTTGATTATCGTCCAGCCTACACTATAATCGAGTTCGACATCGTTCCAATTAATTATTGTTCAAGTAAGTAGGTGTATCGATTACACGCCAGCGTAGTCAGAATCACCTTGCACAAAATATGTGTAAGTTGATACTTGATACTAAAGCAGTGGTACCTATGTACCACTACAGGATGGAAGTGTCAGCAACATTTTAAATGAAACCACAGTTTTAACTACTCCATAATAGAATAATAAAATATTTTTTGTTTTTTCAAAAATGAAAAAGTGTTTTTTTGAAACAAAATAAATAATAAAAAGAACGAAGCACGCACACATAAACTTATCAAAGGGAAACCGCCGCATACGCCTTTTTCCGAAATCGAGTCAGATGTATTGGCGGCAAAATTCAAAGTTGATTAACCTTTAGTAGTATTTTTGTAGTAGTATGTGTTTACGTTATTGGTATCTATGCGTAACTGCGTCTAACGAAATACAGGTATAAATAAACATCGTGAAATGAAAAAAAATCCTACGTCTAAACTGTTGAGTTATCTTGATTATTTTTTTTAATACCTACAAAAATTAGGTTTAAAATATTTTACCCTATACGCTGTTCGCGGAAAAGGAGCGTTGTCACTTCCACCTTGTATAACTTGAAATGTAAGTGCGATCAAATTATAAAGGTCAAGTACATCCAGTGCGAACACTATAGTACCTATAGGCACAAGACAAATATCAGTTGGTTGTTTAACTATGTAACATGACTGAAAAGGGAAGCCTCTAGTATAGGAAACAAAAGTAAAAAATGAAGTGATCGAGAAATCATAATTCTAATTAGCTGTTTGAAAAACAAAAAAATATAAACGAAATAAATTGCTAGTATTTAAATATACTTCAAGTTAGGCTCTAACTAACCTGCTTTTTCAAAAGAATTAACTTGATAAAATTTTGATAATGACAGTATTAGCCTATGTACTGCAAGATACAGTAATGCAATAGATAAATTGCTCAAAAAAAAGTAATATATTTAAACATCTATTTAACCTCACTACTTGGTTTACTTTACCAAAATGGATAAAGATCAAATAGACAATATTGCTGTAATGATTAGTCTAATAATGCTGCAGCATTACTAAAGTAATCATTACAGCAATACAATTTTAAATAATTAAAATTTGAATTGATTTTAAGTAGGTAAATCACATGCCGATATTATATTCCTAGTGTTTTTTTATATAACATAACATTATTTTAAAACCGTGTGTTACATTTTTACCGTCTTATCCTGAAATAATTTGTTTTAAAATAAGCATATTCCTATAAAATGTTACTTATTCTTTTACAATGAAGTTATATAAATATACAAATTTTGATATAATAACACTTTTGTATACTGTGGTACAAACAGATAGCATATTAGAATGACATAACCACATTACATAAAATAACAATGGGAACATTGAAAGAACTTGATTGGGAAAGCCGCAACTGTAATATTAAACAATTATACTATATCGTTTATAGAACGGTCATATTTAATTATTCTATCAACGACATTTGCTCATTATTTGATATTGTTAATAATTGAGGCAGTATAAGTAAAATAAGGTTATGCGCGGTGTTGAGTTCTGCCACTCAACACGCAATGCCTCCAGAATTCGGCAGAAAGTGGGGAACGGAGTGTCGTAACACTAAGTTCCCTCTGCTACCCTGCTGTGTGCGGGATACAGCGTGAAGCTGGTTATAAGTAAAATTAATGAGTTCGTCGTGGCGCAGGGGCATAAGTGTGCGACTATAAGCGCGACGGTTCGGTTCCTGTTTAGAGGAATGTAATATTTAACATTTCTATTTTCTTGTTCCGGTAACGAGGTCAAGCGCGACATTGAGTTCCGCCACTCAACACATAATGTCGAGTGTCTAAATACTAGGTTCCCATGTTAACTCTGCCTACCCTGCTATGTGCGGTATACAGCATTAAGCTAAAAAAGCTAGATAAAATTAAATCACGTAGATTTTTTTATATATTTTATTATATTGCATCTGGCTGTAAGCACGATTGTTATCGGATTGGTCGTCGTTGAGTCCCACTATCAATGCCTCAACTTCGGGCAAAAAGTGAAGATTGGAATGTTTTGAAATTAGGTGTTCTCTGTCTACCCTGATAAAGCTAAAAAAAATATGAGATATACTATATTTTCAGAAATTAAATAAAATATAATAACAATTTAAAAAACTTTATTTTAATCACAATAATATTGTGTGATGTCATAAATAAGTCTTTTCGTTGGTAATATGTTTAGTAATAGCAATTATAGATTAGTAATATATTCGTGGATAGATTTTTGTCAAGTGGGAGTCTACAATTACTTGTCATATATTGGACGGTTAAAATACAGATAATAATTTTAACAGTATTTTTTTTAACTTAACTTAAACAGTAAATGTCATTTTGGTTAAAGATTAAGATATCACAATAATTTATATTTTTAATATACAACATATAATTTATAACAAATTTTGTTAAGATTATTTCAATATGTATTGCATAAATGTAGATTACACAATAAAATATAAAAAAATATATTATTTGAAAAATAAACTAGAAAACATACAGCAAAATGTAAACGAATGCCAGATGGAAGTTTGTAAAATATGTATCATATGGCCATCACTCAAAATTGACCCAAAACGTTTTAGGTATGCCCGGCTGCCGTAAACATTCGTTCCAACTATCAGCGTGGGGTGACTTCTCATCAATATGTGCCTTTCCTAGTATTTCTTTTTTCGCCATTTTAGTTTTGCATCCGAGACTTATGTATATGCTTACTTTGTTCAAATTTGCTTTAAATACCGTTAGTTTCACCGTCGCCGACTTGGGATCCCATCTGGCCGATATAGATGGAACAAATCTATCGCTCTTCCAGTAGCATTCAGCTTTATTGGCTTCCAATATAGTCGCTTTCAAGTACAAAGGAGCTGGAATTAGAAAATAATTTTATTAGCTTAATTTCCATGAAAATACAAAAACGGGGAACATCACTTTGAACTATTTTACATATAAATAACACAAGTAAAGCATTATAAACTTAAACTGCCTTTTTAAATGGTTTTATACTCAAAGTTCATTCTTTAACTGCTTTTTTTAATTGGTGTTATACTCAAAGTTAATTTAATATTTTTATAGAATTCATTTGGCGTATGATTTATCCGCCAAATGAATTCTACAAATTCTACAAATAGCCATAAAGCCTTTAGTATATTTAATTATCACAAAGCTATTAAGAAGAGTTTTATTTTCATAACTAATTTGAATGTGGCTAACCGCACTCGATAGTCGAACACTGCTTGTAAATATTTATATTTTAATATATATAAGTTTACCGATTTGATTAAAAAAATTGCAACATTGTACTCCACCACTTAAAACATAATATTTATGATTCGGCGGAAATTAAAAATGGAACCAGATGCCACTCACATAATCTACCCCCAAAAATTAAAAGATGTATGAAAATATTTTAAGACTATCTTGACATCAGTTTCACGCTGTATCCCGTACACAGCAGAGTAGGCAGAGGGAATCTAGTGTAAGACACTCCGTTCCCCACTTTCTGCTGAATTCTGGAAGCATAGCGTGTTAAGGAGCAGAACTCAACGCCGCGCTTCCCTCGGCACTAGAGCGAAGAAATGGAAATACAAATTTAAGTAAATATCTCATCTCCTCGAGTGGGGATCGAACCCACAACCAGTCGGTTTATCAGTCACACTTTGTGCCGCTGCGCCACGACTGGTCCCATTTATTTTTCCCTTGATTGGACCTTGATTTATTTTTATTTTTACTATCTTGACTATAGAAAAACTTGCAAAAACTATTTTCATATTTAATTCCCGATGCAAGAATATGTTAATTAAATATATATTCTTTGTTTAGATACACGATTTGTGACAAACACTTATTAGAGTTTTTATCACGTACGTGTAGGTGTAGGTACATACGAGTGTATGGTGTGTCAATTGAGGATGACACGTAGCTCGAGTACCTACGGACTAATTGATATTTTAATACCCTCATTACTTTACTTATTTCTTGTCTATTATTTTGTTTTATTTAATATTTTATGATAATCTTACAATTAAGGCTTTAGTCGCGACGCAGGTGTACAAATGTGACTGTAAAAGCGATTGGTTATGGGTTCGATCCCCATTCGAGGAAATGATTATTTATTTAAGTTTATATTTCCGTTGCTTCGCTCTGGTATCAAGGCAAAGCGCGGCGTTGAGTTCCGCCATTTCAACACGCAGAAACTCGGCAGAAAGTGGGGAACGGAGTATCTTAACACTAGGTTCCCTCTGCCTACCCTGCTGTGTGCGGAATACAGCGTGAAGCTAAGGCTGTAGTGGCGCAGCGGCATAGCGTCGATTTTCACTCGGGGTAATGAATTATTTTTCAGACATTCAACACGTAATGTCTTGAAAATAGGAAACAGAAAATTAAAAGAATATAAAGCTAAAAAATCTTATAGTTTGTAAGAGATATTTGAAATTAAACTAGGACGCGCCGCGCCAATCTCGAATAACTTTATTGTGACATCATCAACTACGCCGCTTTTTCTAGTAGGATACCAATTATTATGTAATACACTCGTATAAAAAGATACATCCTTAGAATATTATTCATACATTGTTTCTTTACAGCCAAGAGAACAAAATACAACAATACACGTAATCACTATTCCCACATCAATTTTATTACACTAAGCCATACATACATACATACATACATACAGAGGCACAGAGCGACTACAATTTGAATACATTACAAAGTATTGCAGAATGTCGCAGACGAACTGTTTATGATTGACTGCGCAATCGTATGAGCTACTCTCTCCTCCTTAATAAGCAAACAGCATTACACGGCCCACTGGCCCCCGCTGGCCCCCTCTGGCCCCCGCTGGCCAAGTAGCGATCCATTCTTACGCATTCACATAGTACACCCATAAACATTCCTCGTGAGAGTTTACCTCTTGTTTGTCTATAAACATGTTGACCGCAAGACATCTTTGTCTTACTTAGATATTTTCGATTGGAATTGAAAATTATTAATTTTGGAGATTTGGTGCTTTCATAAAATAGGGCATTAACGTAATATCGGTGGTATTATCTCACGTGACGCATCTCGGTACAATGTATATTATACGTTGAATTTATTTGAAAAAAGAAAGAATCGTAAAAAAAGTGCTTTTAACTTATATCGTTTATTAAATATATGTACATATGTTTAAACTAGCCAACCAAGTTTAAAAATATTATTTATTATAAGATATTTTTTATTACCACAAACTAACCCCAATTATATAAAAACAATTATTATTTAATCAATCTGATTATTGTATTTATAAATGAGCAGAAGATAGTTTATATCGAAAAAATATACAAAGGTAAATTTGGAACTCGTAACGTCCTCGAAAATTTATCGTTTGTATTTAAATTGAAACCCACGCCGTTTCAAAAGTTTTGCAACAATATAAATCAAAAGAAAGTTTCGTGATAATGTAAATAAGAAGAAATAGAATTAATTTCTAATTAACATATTTTATATGTTCAACTTTTGAAGCAGCAATATCAACAATGTAACTATTAATTATAGGAACATGAAAAATAATATTATTTGAAAACGTCATAACGCAGTCAAGACAAACAATTACAGACTAAAATTTAAACGGTTTAATTAAAAAAAAGATACTCTACTTAAATAATTAAGTTTCCTTATATAATTATAAATATCAAGAAATATATATATACACTAGGTTCCCTCTGCCTACCCTGCTCTGTGTGGGATACAGCGTGAAGCTGATTAAGAAATATATTAATACACTATGAGCGGCATGTACGGTATAAATTTGTGCTCAATTACGATCAATCATTTAGTAACCTTAGAAGTTTCCTTTACTATAGCATCATGTTTACATAATAGCAGTATAAGCGTCTCCCCATAGACTACTATTTATTGTAACTTTAGTAAGTAAATTTGTACATTTACATGTACTTCAAGCTAATTAGGTTCGCTGTCTTATTTCCCTTCGGGTTCACTGATGTCTCATAAATTCTTATCACTCCTTCGAGAAGGCTAAGATTGTCTACGTTTTTCTATCTTGTAACAGACTGAATGCTATGTTTTTTGAAGCTTATATATAGGAACAAATATTACAAAATGCCATAAGGATTTGACATGAATATTCCGTTTGTTAAAAAGATTGATATACAGGTAATTGGTAGATAGACAAGATAAAGCATAGTATATTATGAAATAAATTATTTTGCATGTTTTTCTACCGACTATTGATATTTTTGTATACTCAGATTCTGATATATACCTCAATTATTTATGTAACATAAAGATCAATGGAAAGAGGCTAAGATATTATGTTTTTAAAATAATAAGACCGACATTTTTTGGGTATAAGAATATGTGAAAAGAATCAATATTATGAGAAAGCATTATGAATATAAAAAATTACAACATGTGACATTTTTTTCACGTTTTCAAACTTTGTTACCCAATGAACAAAAAAGATTTATGTTACTTAATGAAATGAGGCACGTATGCCTCATGATGATGAGGAGATTCTCAGATGTATCAGAGAATACAATAATGTCAATAGTCGATGGAAGTCGCCACAGTGCCATAAAATCAACCACAGCCACCACTTAAGATTGTGGTTCTGGGATCGGAGTCCTGTCCAGGAGTGGCTACGGCAGAAAAACAACGGACTTCTTACAGGCTTAGTCTCCACGAAAGAGAGCAGTGGCCAACTTGGAAGTCATTAAATGGATTACGTAGCATAGTCGGCCGATGCAAAGAAAATTTTGTAAAATGGGGATACGCTCTGAAAAGTCAAGCAAGATGTGACTGCGGCTCAAAGCTACAAACAGCCTTTGTTTGCTATCCTGCCAAAACTGTCCATCAGCCTGCTCGTTTGACGATCTGACTAAAGCAACTAATCAGCGTGATACAGTCAGCGTGGCTAAACACTGGCAAACTCAATTTGAACAATACAATCACACGAAGTAGAAGAAGGTGGAAAAACTTGAAGTATTTAATTGCGCACATATAGTATTTAGAAAACTTTTTTTAAATGACCAATTTGTCGAAAACGATAAAATCTTAGGGTCTACCCTTATATTATACTACATGCGGTAATAAAAGTGCTGTCGAGCTTACAGTCGCACGCTTATGCTCCTCCTCCACGACAGCCTCTATTGCATAAATATTGTATATAATATTGTATAAGTATTCATTATATATTTATGTATTTATATAATAATATCAATAACGATATAAACCACATCAATGAGGTCACGTATCAGTTCCAAAGTCACATCGACCACCACTGACCACAACATACCTTTGTATTGTTCCTGTTCTTGCATAGTTTGCACCGAACACCGTAATCTGTTGACAGTGAGCTGCACCGTGTCGTTTAACCCGTCCTCGCTCGCTGTGTACAATAGCGTTACTTCAAGTTGTCCCTTTTTGTTCTCTCTCTGTTAACATAAAGTACAATGAAATAATTACCAAAAATGTTATTTTTTTCACAGACATCTCGCACACAGGATAGCTGGGAACCTAGAGTTACGATACTCCGTTATCATTAAGACAATTTCGTTGCTCATTTTCTGCCAAATTCCTTAAACCGTTTCAAAAATCCGAAAATCAAACAGAATTTAAAAATACAAGTACCAATATAAGTAATTATATTAATTGTGCCCAAATCATATAGCAAATATCTAGAGCGATGTTTAGCATCGTTTTGATTAAATATGTTCAATTAAACTGATTATAGTGTCACAACGGGAAAGTGTCATTAATTATAAGCGTGATGGATTTGAGTTCCATCCACGAAAAGAAGAATAAAAATAAATAATAATATTTGAACTTGTATATGCTTGCTCAAAAAAGACAAAACGTGGCGTTTCCTCCTGCATTTCAACACGCAACATAGTTAATATGTATAAAATTTTATTTTAAATATACTGCTATCACTTCGTATAATATATTAACGTTATTTATTTCTCATGAACATTTTGTCACTAAAACTTTATTAATTAAGTAAACTCTTAAAGCTTCTATAAGTACTACGTATACGTGTAAGGCGTTTAAATATAATCCTAAAATAAACGTCTTGTGAAAGCATTTTAAGCTGTTTGAGAAACATTAATGCTGAGAAATCACAGATAGCATCACCAGGAGTTTTGAATACAAAATGTCCTGATTTAATGGATGCCATATAAGGGAGCGGTAATGGGTTTTAAATGTTTTTTCCATAATTACGAAGTTTTTTTTATAAAAAATATCTTTTGTTTTGGTCTCTAGATTACTTTTTGTTTTACTTTTTATTTAAATATGTTCCTATAGTATTTTTTATTATACTTACATTAAAGTTATACTAAAAAAATATTATTAAGCTTATAGCTATATGGTAGCTATTTGGTTCTTATAAAAAAATATAACGTATTCATAATTTTCCTTTTAAAGAAAAAAGAAACCCTTATAAGATCACTTTGCGGTCCGTCCGTCTGTCTGTCTGTCTGTCAAGAGACAGATTGCAATATAAACGGCTATATATTTTTTTAGGTAAATGTAGAAATACGATGTTTGCAGGAAATCATGGAGCCGCAGATCGGAGTATATGGTTTGAATTTCAACTCGATATCTCCAAGCGTTCTTGAGATAACGGGTCTTGCCTTCGTTTATATCGCAAAAAAACTCGTATATCGACACTATAAAGGAATCAAAAATTAATAAGGTACTTTCAGTTGATCTAGAATAATGAAATTTGGCAACTAGCATCTACAGGCAGTACTAGTTTAGAAAAAAATCTGAAAACCTAAATATGCCTAAAAATAATAGCCTTAAAACGGAGGACAACATTTGGAATTGAAGCCGCTAGTTCAAGTGAGGAAACAGATGAAAGGGTTCTGGCTAAGCTAAGCTTAAATTTCAGAAAAAGCTCGAGGCCTCCAATTTTTGTACGGAACCCTTGGTGGACGAGTCGGTTCGATTTTTTTATAGCCTCATGCTGTATCTCACATATAACAGGGGAGACTAAAGGAACCTAATATTAAACACTCCGTTTTTCAATTTCAATTCCAGAGGCATTTCCATTGAATACCGGAATTCAACGCCGCGCCTCACCAGAGCGAAGCGAGGAAGTCAAAATACCATTTAAATCATTTCCGCGAAGGATTATCGAAACTTTCGCTTTTACAGTCACACGCTGTGCCACGACATTTAGATTGATTTCGGTAAGATTTCAACTCTCTCTTGTTCAGTGGTTCCCAACCAGTGGTCCGCGGACCACCAGTGGTCCGCAGAGGCCTAAATATGGTCCGCGAGCGATATATTGCAAATCGAACCCACAACCGTCGCGTATACAGTCTCACGATTGTGACACTGACTGACTGACTTGTACCTACATAGTGATCCCTGCTACCAAGAATGATAAAAAAGTGGTCCTTGATCAAGAAAAGGTTGGGAACCCCTGCTCTAGTTTAATGAACTAAATATTTATTACAATTCTTTATACATGTGAGTAAACCATTATTACACAACAAAGATGACAGAACAAAATATACATACACGATGTAAAAAAACATAAAATAATTATTTAACTACTGCTAAATTCTTAAAATCTTATAAAAAATGATGCATCAAGGCCGACGTCTTGCGTCAGCGTAATAATGATAGGGCACATACTCCAACTGGGATCGGTCGAGGTCGAAACTATTCTATTGTCAGAAGTTGAATCCTACTTATCGTGTTGAGAATATTGAGTATATCAGCTATGTTATCATACATTAGGGAAATTTATCTTACACTCTTATCAAAGATGTTATATAATAAAAGTGGGTCTAGGTCGCTTATCACTTAGAGATAGCCGTTTAAAAAGTTTCTAAATATTTTTATATTTATAATAAGCAGTTTTTTGCTGAAACTTTTTGACCTTGATTTTTATCGATTTAGTTGTGAGTACAGAGAAATTATATTTAGATAAAATTAAATATTAATTTTAGTGATAGAACGTTGATAAGATAACCAAAACAAAAAAAATATAATAACACACTTTTTTAAGATATTTATAAATCCACTCACTCAATATGATCGATATCTGTTAAGAGCAGATTAAAGATGCTAGATTTCCGTACAATACGTAAAGGTCGTTTATATTTTCGCAGTGTTTTTTATCTAATATATGTATAATAAAATTATAACTTATCGTTATCTGTACATCTATGATATACATATGAGAACATGTATAATTGTAAATCAATTATATTGTAATCAAACCCAAACAATGATTTTAAAAATGCCAATTCAATAAAAAAGATTTATGAATAACCGTTTTTAGCAGTAAGCAATTTTGTCGAACAAAATACTTTAAATTGATATAACTCTTTTATTTACGAAGCGATTTTCGTAAAATAAACACTTTTCATATAAAAAGCACTAATCATTCTAGCAAATTTCACTTAAGTGTTAAATGAAGTTTGCCAGAATCCAATGGTGAAAACTGCACATAAATTGGTTAAGCCGTTTCTGAAATTAGCATGAACAAACGCACAGATAGACAGAAAAATTCAAAATCATTGTTGTGGATTCTATTACTTTAAATTTATTAAAGTAATAGTTTTTCCGATTTAGCTTCCATGTACAGACACCGATCAGTTACAATTTTATGATAAGTATAGATTTGTAAAGGTTATGTATTTACACGTGTTACTAAAAAAAAAGCACTGTTAATAAAGAAAAATATAAAAATAAAACGAAAGATGCTAAAAAGGAACATAAAGTCATAACGTTGAAAAATATACCTCCAAAAACTGGCAATGACATCATTGAAAGTAAAAACATCGTTTACAGGACCATTAAAAGTTAACGGCTGTGATAATCTTCAAAGTTAAAGTTAGGTTTACGTTTCGATTTATAATACCACGCAACATACAAAGCTAGCTTTGCCTCAACATCAGAGCGAAGAAATGAAAATATAAATCAACATAAATATTTTATTTCCCTGAGTGGGGATCGAATCCACAACCAGTCGCGTTTACAGTCAAACATTTGTGCCCTTGCGCCATGACTGGCATAACTCATTAATTTTAATTGTATTATATATTATTTGTAACTATATTACAATACTTACTCGAGAATCCGCCGCTGACAGGCCACTAGCGATCGCATTTATAGGCCTCCAAATATCCGGCGTTCCAATTAAGCCATTCTTGAGGTCATTCTGAAATAATTTAGAGTCGAAATTCCATGTTGCTGCGCCAACAGTTCTTCTTTTCTCTAACATTGACTTTTGACTAAATGCCTCTGTTTTAGTTGACTTAAAACTATTTATTGTTTTTTCAAATAAACTACCAGTTTTAGATTTTTGTTCTTCTTCGTTTAGTGACTTGAGTGTCTTAGCTTCTAAGGATTTGGCGTTTTTTCTTTTGTCTATTTCTTGTTTTGGTGCTTCCAATATAGCGTATATAGTCAGTGACAAAAAATGGCCAGCTACTAAACTCTGTAGGTCGACTTTATCGCTTCCTTTCTTGTTATCCTTTTGCCTTAGTTGAAATTTAAAGTCTTCATTCCATATTGGCCATGAACTCTCTTGTAATGTCGTTTCATATTTACTATCGCCAGGAAATACTTTCACCTGGAATTATAAATTCAACATTTGTACATAATAACAAAGTAATATTAAAATTAAATTGTAAATTTTATATATTCCTTCTCATACAGGAGTTGTTTGCATTCACAGTCAATTATAAAAAAAATTAAGAACTGAAGAAGGCAATCGAAGGGGCACAGGAAATGAAATATTTAATATTTTCGTTTCTTTGATCTGGTTTCGAGGCAAAGCACGGCGTTGAGTTCTGTCAGCAACTCAACAGAATTCGGCGGAAAAGGAATGGAGTGTTTTAACGCTAGGATCCCAGGTTCCCTCTGCCTACCCTGCTATGTGCGGGATACAGCGTGAAGCTCAAATAAGTAAATAAAAAATTGTTCTTAATATTTGCTATAGTAGTTAGTTTCAGACGAAGTTCATTATCTGGCCTAGCTGAATACAAAGTAGTTACCTATTACACCGTCTTATACCTTTCATGTACGTAATAACTTCAAAGCGAGCATTTACTTTTCAAATAGCTTCAACCATAGACGTTTTACGAAATATGTATGTACATAAAACCATAAGATCACGTAAATTAATAATTTTGTGAAATTGTTATAGAAAGTGAAGATAATATTTCTAGGTAGTAAAATAACAAGAGTATATTTCTTGGTAGTAAAATAAGAATTAACTAGAAACATATTATATAATTGAGAAGCTAGTGTGACTGCGAACGTGACAGGTTTTAGATTCGATTCCCACTAAGAGAAATCTTCCAGAAATCGGCAGGTTTGCTCTGCCTACACTGCTGTGTACGGGATATATGGTAGCGAAAAACGTATTATATTTGTCAGTTAAGCATAAAATATATTTAATTATTGATCAGTAGTAAACATGACTAAAAATATTTCCAGAAATACATATTTGGTTCTATTATATTTCTTCTTTAATTACGTTTTAAATAATAATAAAATAATTTACTTAATATAAATAGAACTGTTTGACTTAGGTAATACATTACGTTTTGAATGCAAAAAAACTTAAGGCTTTTTGCATATCACATTTATTTATCATTTACGTTGATAATGTGTAAATAGTAAACAGGTAAGTACATTACTTATTTAGAAAACGTATAAAAATTTTAACGTAGTGGGACTCGACTCCACCTCTCCTGAAAACCGACGGAAATACGGTTCGTAATTTTTATATCAGATCAAATTTTTATACGTTTTCTAAATAACTATTACTTTAATATATATAATAATTAATACTTTTCTTTCCTAAGAGTGGAATAACACTTTAAAAATATTTATAATTTAGGTAAATACATTCTTTAACTATTAAAGCGCTCAATATTCACGTTTTATTTACATAGGAGCATTAAAAATGTTACATTGTCTGTTGGACATTATTACAACATTATTTTATTTCTTATTACTTCTTTTTCGCACATAGCAGGGTACGCAGAAGGAACCTGCAAACCTAGCGTTAAGACACTCCGTTCCCACTAAAACAGTTTTCATTTTCATAAAGTTTTTAACCTTCTATAAGAAAAGGTCATCAAATTTAACTGTATTTGTTTCATTTCATCGGGTGGGAACCGAATCAACAACCTGTCGCTTTTACAATCACACACTCGTGCTCTGCGCCACAGGCCTCAATTTATTTTTATTTTTATCTAGCTTACCATAATAATATTTTTTACGATATTACATCATATTTAATAAATACCATGACATATAGTTGTAAAATGTGAAAGTGATGTCACATTTCAATGTCCATGAACGCATTTGACGATAACCGAACGATAAAATAAGTGTACTAGGGTTCTTGATAACGAATACCGATCATAATTTATTAGAAGCACATGACACTGTACCTACAAAGAATTTTTTTTCGAAATATAAATTTGCATACTACGAAGGAAAGACAGCATACAGAATTATTATAATAATCACTTGCAATATTTTTTCTGATGTAATATTTCTTAAAACACTCACAAGTTTTACACGCTTATTTTAGTATTAAATCACTATTAATAGTAGTAAATAGTTTTAGAATTAAGCTGACGCAACAGGATTTTTTTTAACTAATGCAAACATATGTCAGACTATACCCGAGAAATTAATATTTATAATAAATGTTGTCCATTTGTTCTAGAATTCTGTTTATAGTAACATTTGAATACTTTTTTTATGGAAAAGACAAGGTCAACGAGCTTACTTGTCACCTGATGGTCACCCATGTAACACCAAAGGAGCTACAGTGAGTTTACAGTTAACAGTGCGTTTCCGTTCTTTAAAACGGAAATAGACGCGCTTTTTAAGGTATCACGGCGTATCGATGTGAGAACTGTCGCAGGTAGGCCATTCCATAGCAGCGTGGCGCATAGTAGGAAGTTCCTATACACCCGATGATATTTCAGCTTGTGAAAAACTAATTTGTGTCAGTTATCTTTGTCTATTTCGAATATCTAAAGTAAAACTAAAAGATCAGAAACGTTCTTGAACTGGGTGGATTTCACACTTACTTCTTATGTAGTAATTGGTAGTATTTTGATTACCTATATATAGAAATAGTAGATGATACTAGTATTTTAAGGGTCACGAAGTCAACCCTATAAAATTACGGGCAAGCAACTAGTTTATAATAACTTCAAAGTATTTTTTTATGCTTAAAGTTTTAACTTGAAACTTAAAAAAAATAATAACCACTATACCCGAAAATTATAAATATATTATGATATATTATTTTTTAAATTAGTATAAGTTGATCGCAATCCATAATTCACGACATTCTAAATATAAATATTATCCATTACTTCACGCTGTATATACCAAGGTAGACAGAGGGAAACT